>CM060690.1:150773534-151296034 GCA_030686995.1 Artemisia argyi
GCTTCAATCCAGAGTATCCTAGTCTACGAAACATAGATTGAGGCATGAGATTGATACTTGCTCCCAAATCGGCAAGAGCATTCTTGATCGATAGAGGTCCTATGGAGCAAGGCAGGGTGAAGCTGCCCAGATCGTATACCTTCTTTGGTAGCCCTCGATGGGTCACCACTGAGCATTCTTCCCCCAGGGTCACAAGACCCTCGAGTTTCTTCCTATTAGCGAGTAGTTTTTTGAAGTATGTGCTATACTTGGGCATGTGATAGCAAGCATCAAGGAGAGGTATGGTGACAACCGAGTCTTTTAGGTAGGACAAGAATCTCTTGTTATCATTCTTAGTTTTCAGGTTCCTTAATCGGGACGGAAACGGGACTCTCACAGGTTGGTTAGGCATGGTTGATGGGGAAGGGGTCGTCAAGGGCGGTTGGTCGGGGGTATTACCGCCGACATCTTCCTCCTCCTCCTCCCCAGGTTTGTTTGGATCGGGGTGATGGGAGATGAGTTTGGGTAAGGAGGGTCCTTAGTTGTTGTTCCAGCTCGCGTGGTTATCGCGAGCATGGGGTCTTTTTTGCTTACTGATGGCGTTTCAAGATTATCTAGGGCAGAGTTAAGCTTATTGAAAAATTCTCCAATATCCACATGCTGCTCGTCGAACAGCTCATTAAGACCTTTCATTTGCAAGCCTTTTTCTTGAGTGAAGTGACCAAGGTCATATTCAAAATTGCTCCTGATTTTGAATTCAGGGCCTTCCTCTCCTTCTCTTCTCTTTACCAGATTTCCCCAGAGGGTGTAATCGTCATTTTGGTAAAAAGGCAAAAGGGAGGGGTCAGCATAAATGTCCCCTCCTGACAAGCATGCACGTTCAGTTGTGGCTGCTCCTCCGCATTCTTCTACCTCATGCGGGCCCCCACAGTAATCGCAGATTAGGTAAGGATTCGAGAGTTGTTTAGGTAACTGCGATCCAGCTAGGTATTCCACTCTTTTGTGAATTTTTCTCAATCGATCAGAAGTGATTTCAGAAATGCTGACAGTCGACTCAGGTTCATCCCAAGTGTCATCCTAGTCTTGAGCATATTCTTCAATCCTATCCCATCCTTCTTCGGCACTAAGGTTGGCCAATCTCCCTTTTCTAGATCGGTTAATTCCATTTCGATCGTTAGAGGAGATATTATCGTAGAAGATTTGGACCAAGAGCCAAAGCTCAATGCCATGATGGGGAACTTGTCTTATTAAATCTTTGAATCTAATCCACGATTTATGGAAGGGTTCGTCCTTCCCTTTTCGGAAACGGAGGATCCTATCTCTAAACGCTGAGGTTTTTCCAGGTGGAAAGAACTTCTCATAGAACTTGGATATGAGTTGCTCCCATGTGAAAATAGATTCAGCAGGGAGTTTGTCATACCATTCTTGGGCTTTTTCATATAGGGTCAAAGGAAAAAATCGCAATCGGGATGTGTCTCTAGTAGCCCCATCCGTATGGAGGGTGTCTACTATTTTCAGGAAGTCCTTGATGTGTTGAATTGGATCTTCCTCATCTGTTCCGCAAAACTTACACACACTTTTGACAAGCCAAACATCGTTTGCATGCAAGACCTCGTTGGTGTGTTCGTTTGGGTAGACAATGGCGTTTGAGAAGCCACGAGAGGTTGGGGAGGAGTAGTCTTTAAGATACTTAGGAATGGGGGTTGCGGGAGTACTCGACTCGTTGTTGGGTTGGGAGCTAGGGGTTGTGACATGATTTTCTGAATTTTCTTTAGAAAGAGGTGCATCAAAATCGATGGCAACGCTAGATGGTTCAGAAGTTGAGTGATATTGTCTCAATCTATGCACTTCTCTTTCGGGTTCCGCATAAGGCAAGACAAGGTTTCGAGTGGAACTACGACTCCTAGTGATCCTAAGGTTAAGGGATTCGTCATTTGCCATGATGGCCGATGGTAAAGAGTTACGAACAAAGGCACAAAGAAATGAGATAGACTAAAGAAAAACTAAAAATAAAATAAAATCTTACTAGAAAGGAATCTAGCAAGTAGACCTAATAAAAAGAAATTCTAACCTAGACAATAACTATTTCCCGGGCTGCGGCGCCAAAAACTTGATGAGTGGGAATCGCAACAGGCTTTACCTCTCGAGGGATCTCGAGAAGCTTACAACCCCCACCAGGCAGTGTACCTGATCGTTGTAGTATAGTATAGTGACAAGTACCGGGGGATTGATCGTTCAGCTTAGGAATAGTGTCGCTAGGATTAGAAAGCCTAAATACTAGTTCTAAAGATGAGAGATGATTATTTTTGTGTTTTTATATTTTAAGGAAAGCAATTAAAAATCTCGGGTTTGAAGGATTTGGGCGGAATTAGTTGCTAATCAACTAACCCAATACTAAGATGCAATCAAAATAAAATACTAAAAATGAATATAAACTAAATTATACTAGAGTTGTGAGCAGTAATTGGAGAAAATGTGTTTACTTAGATTTCACTACTCCCTAGACATCTTTTACACGTTAATTACTTGTTATAATTGCATGGATGACGGATCGTATTCCTTAATATCATTCATGGGGTGGCACACTTAACTCCCCAATTCTATGAGCTCTTATCTCCTCCTACACCATGCCCAGCACAACTATAGGGATTGTAAACAGTGGCTCATGCATTAAATACAACCAATAAAGACCTAGTGCGCGTCGGTTCATGTTTCTTAAGATGTTCAATCATGTTACCAATTGGAGATCTGCCAGTTTTCTTAAGCCTAACATATAAATCATTCATCCAAGACAAGAATAAACAAGTAATCAACACATAATTAACATCTAGGTTTCATTAGATCTAAGCAAACACAAGATAGATCTAGCCTAGCATGATGGAATTAAGATAAGAACAAGATATAGACAACCAACACATAGACATATTGATTGAATTAAAGGAACACTTATCTTGATTACACATGCAAGGTATCAAAGGGTTGGAACCCTTGAAAAACCTGTAAAGTTACACCAAAATCGTACTTAGGGTTTCTCCCAAAACTTCTCTCTTTAAATGTCAAAAATTAGAAAACTATATATAGGAAAAGAGGTCTGACGGCGTCAAGACAAATCTTGTGACGCCGTCACCTCGCCGCCAAAACCATTCTCGGACTGCCTTGATCTACATTTGACGCCGTCAAGACAAAATCATTTCCAGGCCGTCATGACTTTTACTCTTGACGCCCTACCCTCGTGACGCCGTCAAATCTGTACTGGGTCGTCATGGAATTTTGCTCTTGACGCCGTCAGGAAATTGCTCTTGACGCCGTCACCTACTGTTCCCAGCATGGAAAATTAAGACTTTGGCGTTTTCAACACTTTTATGCTCCAAAAACGTCCGAATTGCTTCCTTTTCCAGATTTCACTCCCAAAGTACCTAAAATCACAAAAGGAATGATTTAGGGCAATATTTGATCAAATAAAGTTGAATTCCGGCTTAAATGACCTCCTAAAAACCGATCATTTTTCGTCTCATCAGTTTGCTATAATTTGAATTACTTGATCATACTTTTCATTTTGATCACTTTTCAATACACGATTTGCACGAATCAATATTCTTTGATTCCATTCACCTTGTACGGATACGACTCAGGTGATCCGTATTTTGTGCGGATCATTTCGATACTATACTACTATATTATATAATTGATTTCACACAATCAAATTTTTGGCGCCGCTGCCGGGGAATGTTGAAGTGAGTTTTTGAATATTCGTTTTGAAAAATCGTGTTTTGTTAAGCTTTCCTCTATCTTGTATATATTTCTATAAAAATATAAAAATTCAAAAATTCAAAACACTTTTCCTAAAGTGTTTACAAAAATACAAAAATAAAGTTACAGCATCGACTCTCCCGTAGAAGGGAGGGCGTTGTAAACCAAATAAGCCTTACAACATAAGAAAAACGTGAAATTAGTTGTTTATCGGATTACTTCAAATTCTACAACCGATTAAGCGGGAAATACGGAAGCTAAGACATTAAATTGCTAGCTGAAGAGAGAAACACTCTTCTTTCCCATCCCGTCGTGAGTGGTTTTGAAGGAAACGGTTTTCGATTAACGTAACGTTTTAAAAAAAAGAAAAACAAAAGAAATAAAAAGTTTTTGAGATTTGTTTAAATAAAAATAAAAAGACAAAAAGATTTTCCTTTTTCTTTTTCTTCTTCTTTTTCTTTTTGATTTTGTTTTTGGTGTATGCACACCCGTTCTTCTTTTGAGAGTCTTACTTCTCCGTTCTCAAACCTCGAGCGGGTTTTACGACATAGTAGTCGGATTCATTTCCTTGACGACGAGGAAATGAACCAAAAAGAACAACACAATGGACCCCAGCCGATGGGTGGTCCTCAACACAATGTGATCCCTCCGATGGGACCACAACCGACTTTTGATCCACGTCCGATGGAGGAACAACTCCAGTTACCATTCAATGGTGTGAGGAGAGCCATCGTGATTCCTGATATCAATGCCAATTTTGAGATTAATCACGGATTACTCAATTTGATCACAAGTATATCCTTTCACGAGTTTGAACATGAGGACCCATATGCTCACATCAGAAATTTCACTGACATCGCTGAGACCATTAGAATGAATCAAGTTCCTCACGATTTGTTGAAATTGAAGTTGTTTCCTTTCTCCCTTAAAGGGGCAGCCCGGATTTGGCTGGAAAAGGAACCGCCTAATTCGATTCACACTTGGAATGATCTTGCTTCCAAGTTTGTGAATTATTTCTATCCTCCCTCTAAAACTTCTAATCTACGATCCCAAATCTTTCGATTCCAACAAACTTTTGATGAGTCGTTTAGCGAAGCTTGGGATCGATTCAAAGATTTGATGGAAAAATGTCCGAACCATGGGTTCACATCCCTTCAGCAGATTGATACTTTCTATAATGGGTTATGCCATGTTGACCAAGACTCACTCAATTCTGCTGCGGGTGGGAACTTGTTGGCTCAAAACACGAATGATGCTTTCATGATAATTGAGAATAAGGCTCGTGTGAGAATGTTTAGAAATAAACCTCAAGTGTCTAATACTGGTAAAAATAATGATGAAATGATGAGTATGCTAGTGGCTCTTACTAAAAAAGTTGATGCAATGTCTTTCGAGAAACCAAATCATTAAGTGAATGTTGTCAATCAAGGTTGTGTAACTTGTGGTGGTCCACATCCGTATTACGAGTGTCCGTCAACAGGTTCTTATGCTCAAGAGAACGCGTATGCTGCAAATATGGGTAACAACGGTTATCCACCTCAAGGAGATCGAAATCTTCTCAGCTACCGTTCCACCAATTTTCTTTGACCACTCGTTCTCGAACAACCAAACCAAGTCAATCAAGTCAACCAGAATCATAATGTGCAGAATCGTAATAATCAAGGAAATCAAAATCAGAGTCGAGCTAACAACGGTTTTCAAAATCATAATCGAGGATTCAATCAAAACTGGGGTTTTCAAGGTAATTACAATCAAGGCCCGCCTCAAGGGAATTTTCAAAACCAAGGAAACTATGGAAACCCTGGGAATTTTCAGAATGCTAATCATGGAAATCAGAATCATGGTAATTTTCAAAACCGTGGGCAGAATTTTAACAATAATCAAAATCAAGGTGTTATTCAAAATCCGCCGCCCACGGATGATTTGATTAAGCAATTGATTCAAAACCAACAATCTTTTATGGCAAAATATGAAGAATCAATTCGGTTGTTTGCTAATCAAATTAGTGATATTAACAAACGTTTAAATGATCGACCCTCGGGTTCGGGTACTACATCTCTTCCAAGTACCACGATCGCAAACCCGAGGGGCGAGGTTAAGGCGATCATGACTCGCAGTGGTGCTAAATATGATGGACCCACAGCTCCTACTACCTCTTTTTCTTCGTCTCCTCCTAAGGTAGTGGACTGTGAGACCGAGGCGACAAAGGCCCGGTTCCTCCTACTAATAATGGAGGTTCTAAAAACGTCTAACCTCCGGTTGTCCAAGCGTCTAAGATAAAGAAAAAGTCGTTTCTGAAAACAATGTTAAATACAAATCAAAATTTCCATATCCGTCAAGGTTTAATGATGAAGAGCTCCGTGCAAAATCTAAAAAACAAATGGAAAAGTTTCTTGATATTTTTCAAAAATTACACTTTGATATCAGTTTCATGGATGCTCTTGTTTACATGCCAAAGTTTGCTTCAACGTTCAAAAATCTCATAAGTAATAAAGAGAAATTGCTTGAATTAGCCAAAACGCCGATAAATGTTCAATGCTCCGCTATTCTTCTCAAAAAGCTTCCCGAAAAGCTTGGAGATTCGGGAAAGTTTCTCATTCCTTGTTCGTTGAAAGATCAAGAGGTTTGCAATGCCCTGGCCGATTTAGGTGCAAGCATTAACCTTATGCCATTATCAATCTATGAACAACTTGGAATGGGAGAACTTAAACCGACTAGAATGACTTTAGAGCTTGCTAATCGTTCGATTACTCATCCGGTCGGAATTGCTGAAGATGTTTTTGTTCGAGTAAATTCGTGTACTTTTCCAGCCGACTTTGTTGTGGTTAATTTCGATGCCGATCCAAGAGTTCCTCTTATACTAGGGAGACCGTTTTTACGAACAGCAAAATCCCTAGTTGATCATTTTGAGGATACTCTAACATTACGACATGATGATGACATAATGATTTTTCGTGTCGATGCTTCAAAATCAAAGAAGTATTCTGTTAAAAGCATTGATGTTTGTGATTATTCCTTTGATGATTTTGTGAAAACTTTCATCTCCGACTCTTCCCCATCATTTCCTCCGATTAAGGAATTCGATTCTTTTTGGAAAAAGGTCGATGAATTCCTTGCTATTGATACGATTCCATTTTCTGAGATTGATGAATCTTACTTTGATTCGGAGGGAGATACTCTTTTTCTTGACAATTTGTTGAGCGATGAACCGTCAATCCCTCTGGATAAAGTTAAGAAGAAGATTAAGCTTACGATTGACGATCCTCTGGAGCCCGAGTTCGAGGAATTTTTACCCGACTTTGAGAGTTTTTCATTTGATACGACTGAGGAAATTAGTGGCAATCCCACTTATCGTCCTAATCATTCTTATCCGACTTATGAAGCTTTTAAATTTGATATCGATCATACGGAAGAGACGAGTAGTGGCAGTACCACTTCTCTTGCTCTTATCTCTCTTCCGGAGTATGAGTCGTTTTGTTTTGATAAGATTGATTGTGAGTTTGAAAAGTTTTGTGGAAAATTTTTTGATCCAGAATATGAAAATTTTAGTTTTGATTATGAAAATGATCATGACCCGGGTGGTGTTCTTAAAAATGAAAGTCTTAATGAAAATTGTATCCCAATCCTCCCACCCGGGAAAGTTTTTAAAATGAGCTTGAATGATAAGATTCATAATTCTACAATTATGGAATCTTCTTTTGATGATGATGAGTTTTTCATGATTGTTATCATGACCTTCTTTCCTTTTATCACATTTGGTGTGATTTCTCTTCTCTGTCACTCCGTCGGGAGTGAGGACCTTATTTTTGACCCTGGTATCATTTTTAATAGTTTTCACTATTAGAATACCATCAGTTATCTCTTCAGGGTGGAACTTTTGACTAATTCATATGTTTATCCAAATATTTTGAATGAAAGCCCGAGTGAGATTATTTTTCCACGGATTTTTCCCCAAGGACGAATTAATTCGGGGATCGAGTCAAGCTCATGTGACTCAGTTATCAAAAACAAGCGCTTCGTGGGTGGCAAACCATGCTTATCCATTTTCATCTTCTTATTTTTCTTATTTCTAACGAATAACGTGAGGAAGGGGTGCCTTTTCTACTCTTGTGTTCCATGGTTGTTTGTGAATGTTTGTTTAGGATTGTCCGAGATTTATGATGACTCTCGTGCTCATCATGATGTTCTTCCTATACTCGAGTCTCATTTCATCGATGCTTTTGGAAATCCTATATCCGTGAATCTTATCGACTAACGTTTTCTTTGGCATAATTAATAAACGGCCTAGAATTTTGTTAGGATTGCCTTTACCCATAAAGCATTGAGGACAATGTTTAATTCTAGTCCGGGGAGGGTGAATCTTCGATTCGATTTGACCTTGCATTTTTCACCATGTCGTGTACTCTTGCAACTCCGTTTTTCCACCAAAAATAAAAAAAAATTTTGAAATATTGAAAAATTTCAAAAATTTTCATAAAAAAGCACAAAAAAATGAGAAAAAGTTGAAAAAGTTGTGCAAAAATATAATAAAGTTTGAATAAGTGTTTTGACACCTTGTTGACTTTCCAGCTGGCGAGAGTAGGAATAAACTTAAATTAAAAATAAAAAATAAACATGACTACAAAACTATACTTCTTCACATGTAAAAGATTTATTTGGAAGTTTCACTATCACAGTACAAATTACCAAAATCAACCTGTTGCATACTTCATTCATCAGATCAAACTCTTTTTCAGTGTTTTACCAAAATAACTAACGTATGTTTCTATTTTCTTAAGCGCGCGCAGGTATCAACCACTTGTTTCAGTGCGCACGGGATTTTTTTTAGCTTGTTTTCCACATTCTTTCATGTTTATTTATTTATTTATTTATTTTATTTGTACAAGTTGTATTATTGGAAGCCAGAATCATAGATAATTCATGATATACATTTGGGCAGTAACTTATTTTGTGGCTAAAACAAACCACACAACCCAATTAACCCAAAAATCATAATTTATGTAAAAGTATTATCTTTTGTTAAGTAAATTTTCAAGTATTATTTTTGTTAAATAGATTTTCAAAGGATCATGATCAAATAAAAAACTCCACAAAAGTTGTGGCTATAATCCATTATCCAATTCCAATATAAAGAACTTGTGGATACAAACGTGCGTATAAGATGCATATTACAAAAATTTCTTGGACATTAATTGGTTCATTAATTGTTGTGCGCGTGGAAAAGGTTGCTAAATGTTTAGCGCGCAAATGGATAAGCAATTTAAGTTGTATAAAAGGTTAACTGTGTGAATCTTCAAAGTTTTTGACGCACGCATGGAGTTCGTCGTTTTATGAAATTTTGTCTACCTTTTGGTTTTTGTCTACTTTCGGAGTGCGCATAGGCAACAAACGTGCATATGGTTTTGGAGTGTGGCAAGCGCGCGAACATTTGATATGCGCTGGTAGATTTGATGCGTACTTAGCTAGATTCGAAAGAAATTTATGCGCGTCTTAGCTAGTTAATTAATATGTACCCTACACATGAACGGTTATAAAGTTGTGGATGAGCCACGTGTGCTAAATCTAATGGACCATTGGCCAAAAGTACATTTTAATAAAATAGATGCGTGCGATATTTTGGTAACCTACTAGCGTAAAGGATTTATTTAAGAAAAAATTCTAAATTTAAAACTATTTAGATGTTCAATGGTGGACGTCAAAAAATTAATTATCTTCGAATGCAAGGACATTTTTCGATAGCAAGGATAAGTTTCTATCAGACATCATCATCACAAAACCTCATATCACATAAAAATGATTCACAACACTAAAAATTTGATGCCCATTACGTTTGAGATGCCCTAAGCGATCGCCCACGTTGCCCTATGTTGGGATTTAGTGATTTGATGATACAAAAGGATAAATATCGACATTATGGAATTCTAGAAGATGTAGGATTCTAGAATACTTGCTTAAAAAGATAAAGATCAAGATTAGGAAAGATTTAGTTTCCTAATACAATTAGGTTTCCTTTGTAAGTCTAGATAGACTCTATACATAAAGAGATCCCTAAACATTGTCTATGTGTGTATTTTAATCATGTTTTAGGAAAACACCAACGATCTCACCACTTGAGATCGTCTAGCCCTAAGGTAAAGGTGTACGTGATCCTTGTTACTGTTAGGTAACATGTTCTATCATGATTAAATAGAATTGGGGCTGATATGAATGTAAACCTGTTAATAACATTGTCTTTGTTTAAATTCCGTTGTGCAATAACAACTTTTGTTATTATGAATCCTAGATGAGTTCTAAACGATCTTTACAATTGGTATCAGACCAAGGTCGCTCTTGATCTAGGATCTGCAAGGTTTTACCGCAAAAGAAAGCTGCTTTGGATAATGTACGATCGGTTTTTAGGGTTTCTGTAAGAAATCGCTTGTTTTAGCTTTTTGTGATATCGAACTTCCTGATTTCGTTTTTACTCAGTTTAATTCATCATGGAAGTCGATTAGAGTTATTATTATGCTTAAATATAGGTCTTAAATCATGTTAAGGTTCTCGTTGTTTGAAGTTTGATGTGGTGCTTCTTGTTTTGTTAATGCGGCTGCGATTTGTTAAACCCTAAGTTGCGATAATAATAAACCAATATGTAGTGATACCTTAAATTGTTTGTTAATTAAATCATGGAACAAACTATTAATATGGAGAGATCATGTACGAGATATAATTAAGGATTTCAGTTGTTTTTAGATATAAATTTAGGATTTCGTACTGGTTTATTAAACGATATGGAGAAACAAGTCAGTTAGGGTTTATACTGTGGTGAATGATGAATCGATTGGCTGCATGCATACAACGTTTAAAGGGTACTGATGTTAATCAGTTACGGAAAGCTCATAGGGCTTTGAAAAACCCTAACTTGGATGATTGTGATGTCAGAGTTTTGATTTTAGTGAATGTACGTTCAAGTTTATGCTGCTACGGTTGGTTAATGATGTTGCTATGTGTTTATACTGATGCGAATACTACTGCTGTTAGGGTTTATTGATTGTCTATGTGATTTGTGTTATCCTCATCATTACAAAATCATTTAACCAACCAAGAACTCACAACGATTTGGATACATGTTGTTGCGATAGAAGGATCATCTTGGACCGAGTGAAGATCTACCACATCCTAGAATGTCAATTAAGGGTTGTGTGAAACCCTAATGTGGTAACTAGTTGAACGATGCATGGTTCTTTATATGATCGATTAACCATACTATGTTATATCACCATGATTGAAGTCTGATTTGATTGTGCTTATTTGTTTAAATCCTAAAAACCAGTTAGGCTTTTCTTTTGATATCTAGACAACTATTGGTATGATTTTGTTGTTCGTATTATGCTACTGGTTTAGGATTTGTGTATGAGGGTTATAAAGAGATGGATAAAGGTGTTTCGTATACAGATTCTTATGTGCAGTGTGGTAATAAGGGCAAAGAAGGTGTGCAATAATCGTGGGAAAAGATGGAAAACCTCTTAAGGCACTAAGATGTGTTCGTTTTGATGAAGTTGTTACTACTGCTCTTATGGTATTCGTTTGATACTGGTATTAATACTGCTCCTAAAAGTTAATACTGCTCCCATAAGTTATGTGAAAACGTTGAGGGAGTGAATACGTAACCGTTTAAAAAACTTTAAACTTATTGTATCAAATATCCAGTTTTAGCTTGTTCTAATATAAAAGATGTTACATGTAGTTTGTGACTAGTATAAACTTAAAACATGTTATCACACAAGTATAATCAACAAGTCACAGCACAAGCAATCACATAATGCAAACATTAAAGTAAAGCAATAAGTAAAAGAAAGCGCAAACCGAAAACGATGATTTATAGTGGTTCAGTCACGGAGCTCCTGTCCTCCCTACTCCACTCCCCGAGTACCCAACTCGAGAGTTACTACTGCTAGTTTAAGTTTCTACTGCTTAAATTCATTATTTGTATTGTGCGTCATGAAGGGTAATTTGAGACATTGGAAAGCTTGGATTAAAAGTTTAATATATTGTTTGTAGTTGTAAAGATCAAAGTTGCATATGTTCACAGTCCCCTAATGGATTATGACAAAAAAAGGGAAAATGTTACAAAGGAAACAAGTTCATGGAGATCTTAAGTTAAGGGGAAGATCAAATTTAAAGATGTTCAAGTGCTCAAGTTGAAGAAAAGGCTTCTTATTCAATTAAAGAAGATTGCTGAAGATTAAGCTACTATGGATCATCTTGGAATCGGTTTGTTTTGTCATCATCAAATAGGGAAAGATTGTTGGGAGTTATTGATTTGATGATACAAAAGGATCAAGATCGGCATTATGGAATTCTAGAAGATGGAGGATTCTAGAAGGCTTGCTTAAAAAGATAAAGATCAAGATTAGGAAAGATTTTTTTCCTAATACAATTATGTTTCCTTTGTAAGTCTAGATTGACTCTATCTATAATGAGATCCCTAGACATTGTTTATGTGTGTGTTTTAATCATGTTTTAGGAAAACACCAACGATCTCTCCACTTGAGATCGTCTAGCCCTAATGTCAAGGTGTCATTGATCCTTGTTACAGTTAGGTAACACAATCTATCATTAATCAAATATAATTGGGGCTGATATAAATGTAAACATTGTTAATAACATTGTCTTTTTTTAAATTCCACTGTGCAACAACTTTTGTTATTATGAATCCTAGATGAGTTATAAACAATCTTCACGCTCTACCCTATGGCCGGCCCTGTCTGCTAGATGCTTAATTACCATGTTGTGTGATGTACAATTAAGATGTTTCATACATAATAAATCTTCATATTACTCCAAAACATTTAACCAATCAACACGAATAAATGCAAAACACATTACATATATCGTCACTACAAGTGTCGTCTTTCAGGGTAGGGATGGCAAAAAAACCCAACCCCGACGGGGAAATCCAAAACCCGAACTAATTAGGGCAGGAGGGGTCATGCTAATCAGGTTACGGGGCGGATTCCTCGCCCCGCCCGAATAATATATACATATATACAAATATAACTATACCTATATACTCCGTAGTATTTTCTTCGTATTTACGTAATAAAAATATATTAATCTAATATTGTTAGTTTTTTATCCTTGTAAGATTGCAAAATTGTGATTATATAAACTCTTTTAGTGTTATAGTTTTATGTTTTAATTTTCGACGATATAATTTATCATTATTTATATGCAATACTACCGTTGAAAACTTAATAAAACTTGTTTGTAATTGATTATTAATATGTTCCTAATTCTTCAATTTATTGCTAACGGTCTAAAATAGTAATAAATGTGAATGGTGTGGCTTTAGTCGAGAATTACACCCAAAGAGGACACCCCGATAAGACCCTCGATTAATAAGGGGCGGGTTTGCGAGAGCATCGCACCCCGACGAGGCGCCCCGATTATATCTCCGATGAGGATCAGGGCGTGTTTTTTGAGAACTTTGGTAATCGGGTTTGGGGATGGGGATTGCCGCCCCGCCCCGTCACCATCCCTATTTCAGGGTTTGGGGCCAATTTCATATCCCCCTCATCAAAATCAGAAATTTCACATATACCCCAAAACATGCTTTAAAAGTATTGTACATTATACATTTAAGTATATATATAAAATTAATCATGAAAAGAGGAGAGATATGAAATTCATTTCAGGATGAGTGATGGCCAAAGGCTCCCAAATTTCAAGGGCCCTAAAATTTACATCATAAATTATAATTATATAGATAGACATGCATTTAAAAAAAATACAGTATAATTTTACAAGTATATAAAGTGTGATGATGTGAATCGACTTTCTTTATCATCAATAATGATTTTATTTGTTTATTATTGTATTTAATGTCTATTTTAAAGCTTCTTTCTACCGATATTTGATTGTATGTGTTAAATTAAAGAATTTTATAACTCACATTTGTGCGGTCATGAAAATTGTATTTGTCTGTTTATTATTAGATTTAATGTGTATTTTAAAGTTTCTTTCTACCAATATTTGATTGTATGTGTTAAATTAAAGAATGTCACAACTCACATTTGTGTGGTCATGAAAATTGAGGAAACATGTTATGGATTTAATCTTAACTTTTAATTTGAGGAATGGTTAGATGAGAGTTTCTTGTAATTTTAAACTTTTCTATCTGAAAAACCGAAAAAAAAAAAAAAAAAAAAAAAAAAAAAAAAAAAAAAAAAACTATGTTTAATAAATGGGATTTGCTAACAACAACCCATTGGGTGTTGTTTAAGCATGCCTTAAACAAAAATGTTTTCAAATATCAACTCACTTATTATTAATACATGCCTTATTAGAACTGACTTACGTTAATTGTTTATGTTAAAATTATGTATTTAAAAAAATGATGAGTTCATATTTGGAAACATGGTTATTTAAAATATGCTTAAATAATACCCAATGAGTTGTTGTTAGCAAATCCTTTAATAAATCAGTATATCTATGCTACCTATAAAGAGAAAATGGTCAAAAACTCAAAAAGTGAAAAGTGAAAAAAAAACTGAAATTAAGGTATTGACTAAATTACCGTTTGTTAATCTATTTTAAGAAACTAAACTATCTTTGGAAACAATATTCAAATATAGGGGTGAGCATCGGTCCAGGGCCGGACTGGACCGATAAGACCGATGATCGAATTAGCCAAAAAGCCAAGACCGAGGACCGGACCGAATGTGGTCGAACCGGTCCGGTCCAACTAGGCCAAATAATCGGTTTGGGGTCCGGACCGATGTAATAACCGTGGTTTTAGCAGGTCAGTTTGACTGATAGTCTTGACTCGGTTGACGTTTGTTTGGTGTGTATTAGGTGTTTGAAGTGATATATGAGTGATATAGGTGAGTTTTAGCACTAAATCCCTTTGCGTGAGTGGTTTTATTGTGATTTGGAAAGTTTGAAATTTGGAAAAATTCATTTTGATCACCTTTGTGGTGTAGAAGTGACTTGCGTAGTTTTGGTGTTTTTGTGTTTTTGCGTAACGAGTCTTCGTTCAAGTTATTGAGCGTTAGTAAGTTACGGAAATGTTGTTTTTGTAAAGAAATGCTTATGGAGTGTGTGAAAATCTATTTTTGGAAACTTTATTTTGAAAATGAATATTTTCCGGTTTGTCGTAAAATTAAGGTTTATCGCGAAAGATGTTAGGTTTTGTGTTGGGAGTTTATAAAATATGAAAAGTATGAGGTTTTGAGTGTAATAAATAAATTAAATAAAAAAAATAAAAATATATATATGTATGTATAGAAATCGGCTAGGGAGGGGTTTTAGGGGAAAAAGGAAACTCAATTTTATTCCAAATACAATTCCTAGCAATAAGGAATCCTAGTCCAACCCAAATAAGCCCAACCCTTACCCATATAAACATAACAAATGACCCATAACCCCTTTTTCCAGCAAATTAGAGTCGACACATGGAGAATCAAGAAGAAAAAATTAGGGTTTTTATTATTGAAGCTAAAATCAATATCAAGGTATATTTTCGATACTAGTTTTCATTCAATTAATTAGTTATTGATCTAATTCATGTAATATAAAGTATGATGGATTAGGGTTTGGGTTAACTTCTGTAAATTAATGTTATTGGGATCAATTAATGATAATAGTATGATGATTGGTTAAGAGAATTGAGCTTAAAACATGTTAGTTATTGAGTTAGGGTTTGGACAGATTTGTAAGGCTGTAAAGATGTGCGTGTAAATAACAGATGGTGATAAGTTAAGTCACGAATTATAAGTCTAAATTGAAGTATAATGAAAGAGCTTTCCAAAAAGTCCAGCCACGATCAATTTTGAGGTCGGGAAGTCGGTCTTTTGATTTTTCTTTGATAAGGTGTCAAAGCTGTCAAACCGGGACAGATTTTGGGTAAAAGTTTGAGGGTGACATGTGGTTGTAAAAGTGGTATTTTGACTTGGTCTTCTGGAATAGTTAAATTTTAGGTTATATTAGACTACCACGAAGAGGATTCGCGATAAAAACTTGTGGAAGTAATTATTAAAAATCAAAACTTTTTGGTGTACGTTCAGATCCGAATTTGAGTAGTTGTCAAGTTTGAATTTCTTGTGAGTACTTGTGTGTGTTATTGGTCCATGGCCTTCTGGGATTAGCTTCTATGCTTATGAGAGACCATGGTAAATTTTTGGTGTGAGTTTTTGAGCTTTATTTGTCATGATTTCATGTGAGTGAATGTACCCAAAAATTCTGCATTTTCTGATTTTAAGAGTGCAAAGGATTTAGTGAGTGTTAGGTTATGGTGGTGGTTAGTATGGTGTCTAGGAGATCCATGGTGGGTCATATGAGTCTTAGACATCCATCATATGAGTATTACATGGATTGTAGCTTTTAGCTTGACCTTGTGTAATGTGGATTATTTTTGTGTACTATAGATTGTGTATTGTTTTTGTGGAAGCTGCGGAGTTTAAGGTGAGTTCATAGTCCCATATTTTTACTTTGTTTTAAACTTGGGATGAGAATGATGCTTGTCTTAAATGATTTGATTTACTGTGATTATGTGTGTGGTATTCAAGAGCTCGGACTTATAATGTTATCGTATGCATGCTATGTGTGATTATTTGCTTGTATGGATGTTTATGGGATCCAATTAGGAGGATGTTATCCTGTTACTCGCGCATGAGACCTAATTGATGTTTGATATGTTTGATGTGATCCAATTAAGAGGATGTTATCCTGTTACTCGCGTATGAGTCCTAATTGATGATTATGGGATCGGAGGACACGAGCCGTCCTGTTGTAATGAATATGGGATCGGGGGATACGAGCCGTCCTATTGGTTGCCTTATGAGTGTGGTTGCCTTTGTGTGTGAATATTAACTTGCGAATACATGTAGCTATATGATAATTGTAATTTATCTGTCCAGCTATATTTTGTAATCACAGTTAATTCGGTTGCCTTGTGTGTTGAGTCTTAAACCTATGAATCTCACCAACATTATGTTGACGTTTTAAGCATCATTTTCTGGTGAGCTTTCTAAGGATAAGAT
Source organism: Artemisia argyi (assembly GCA_030686995.1). Lineage (NCBI taxonomy): Eukaryota > Viridiplantae > Streptophyta > Magnoliopsida > Asterales > Asteraceae > Artemisia > Artemisia argyi. The sequence goes on from CM060690.1 coordinate 150,790,286, forward strand.
AGAAGGATGTGGATAGACGAGACCTTAGTTGCATTGGAAGTGGTTTATCATCTATGTTTGGGTTTATGTTTTGTTTTGGTTATTTTATTTTGGGGTATTGTTACAACACTTTGTGTTTGTACATTGCTCTATTTATGTGCATGTAGTTTTTCTCTATGTAGACACCAGGTGTTGTGATGATATCCATGAAGTTACACCCGCGCGTTTTCGCCGTGGCGGGGTGTGACAGATTGGTATCAGAGCCTTGGTTATAGAGAATTAGGCGATTGAACCTAGACTATAACCTAGGAGTCCCTCATATAGTTGCATTTAGGATCTATGTGTAAGTATAGTATTTTATATGTCTATTTTCTTATATTTATGAGATGTTTTATTGAGTTTCGGACGTCTATTCTATTCACTATACGTAGTATTGTATATATCGACTTTATTATATCGTCTTCCGCGCGTAAGATGCTTCGTTGGACAACCGTTGTCACTATCGGATGTGAGAGAAGTGGTAAGATGAAGCGGACTAACCGCAGAATCCGAGTTCCCGATAGCATGTATCCATGTTCGGACAAGGAAAGGACGTTTATGGGAAACATTGGTGGAGAAGAAGTGGAGAGGTTTGGAACCACGGTGACTTCTGGAGATGGAGCCATTACCAAATACCCTTGGTAGTGTCCTCACTTCACATAGGAAGGAGAGGTGGTTTAGTCTAAATCTCGTGAGTTGTATGCACTTGTGGATCATGTGGAATTGGAAGAAAAAATAGAGGTGGTTTTACATGTTGTCGACTACCTCACTGATGAGTGCTCAAACACTCATCATTTTTGGTCAAATCTGAACTGCAAAACATACAAAAACACTCAGAAAGGCATCAAAATACTAAAAATATTTCAAAATTGTGTTTTATATGTTTTAGATGCAAAACGAGTAAAAACAGATGAAAAACGTACAAAGTTTGCAAAATTGGCAGTTTCAGTCCCCCGACTTTCATAAAATTACAAAACTAGTCCCTGGATATTCAAAATATGGAAAATTATCACCAAAGGTCTTTTTGAAATCATAAGTTGTCATATTTGGTTCTTTGGTGAAAAATCTCAAAAGTTTTGGAAATTACAAGTTTAGTCCCTGTACTTTCAGATTCTGACAGTTTTGGCCCCTGGGAGTTAAATTTTGAATAAAAATCATTTTTGGACCTTGGGAAATCAAAAGTTATCAAAATTGGTCCTTGGGTAAAAGTTTTGAAAAGTTTACATGTTTGGTCCCCGTAATTTGGAATTTTGCATAAATGGTCCTCGGGGTTTAAAATTTGGAAAATTGTAACTTTAGCCCTTCTATTTTCACATATGGCATAAATAATCCTTTTGATAACTTTGTGAAAATTACATTTTCAGCCCCCTAAAATTACAGGTTTACAACATTGGTCCTTGTGATTACATACTTAACCAAATTGGACCCTTATGTTATTAATAAACCAAACCAAATCCAAATACCACCCCACACCTTTGGCCTGATCCAATACCAAACTCCCAAGCCCATCCCACCAATCCAAGCCCAACCTTCCCACCCTTTGATAATATAAGCCGGGTCAACACAGTCAAACCAAACACCCCAGTCACTGTTCATCATTCCCCACATCCCTGGTTTCCAGCTTTGTTGTCTCCCCCCTCCTCTCCAATCACTCACCAACTTCAACCTTTTCATTAATACTTACACCAACCTCACCTTCCCCCTCCTACCCTCATTAATTACCAAACCAAACCCACTCAACTGTCTAAATAACCTTTCCCGCCAAAAATAAAATCAAACGGCTGGGAATGATTTGAGCCATCCAACGGCTTCAAACTGAAGTGGGAAAGTCAAGGAAAAGTGCAAGGGCTTATAAAAGTAAAGAAAAGAGAAGAAAGAAGTATTAGGTAGTTGTAGTGTAGTGTAGCAGTAGAAGGTTAATGTCGTTTAATCTTTTTTCATTTTTAGTATAAGTTTAAGCCTATGAGTTGTATTTTCTGTCATTATCTTTGTATTTGAAACTATTTCTAATCAGTCAATCAAAGTTCTATTTCCTTAAGCTCAGTTTATGCATTTTCATTAGTCAATTTGTTCAAATCTCATTAAGCTTATTTTAGTGCTCAAATCTGCATCTATTAGCTCAATTTTAGTGTAATATAGATTTTGTGTGCAATTAGTATCTCAGCTCAGTTTAGCCTAAATAATTTTTTATCTAAAATCAGTTCAATTAAAAGGGTGTTTGGATTTGCTTGCCTACCTGTGCTCTTGTTGTTGTTTGCTGTTAGTAAAGGCTTAGGCAAGTCATCTTAGGCAATATTAGAACTAGTAAACCACCAAATCAGTAGTGCTATAGTTAAAAAGTCAAAACCTCACTTGATCACATCTTGTGAGTTATCTGTTATGAGATTTGGATTCATGATCATCATTTTTAGTTTATAAGTTGTTGTGGTAGCCTAATTTAGCCTTATATCAGTTTAGAATAACACATTAAGTCATCTAGGATCCTTATAAATTCACCAAAGTCAAAGTAGATCAAAAATATAAAAAGTCAAATTTGCATATTTTTATTTTTCTCAAATCTTGTAGGATTTTTAGGGAATTCTGTATTGTGATTCAGTCCCTAAGTTTTTTATATGTTGTAACCTGTTAGCTTATCTGTGGAATCCCACAATTTCTTTATTTTTGTGATTTTAATTCACAGCTTATTTCATTGCTCAAAGTGACTAGCAGGGCAAAGGCTTGCCCTGCTCCACAACTCTGACCAATCAGTCCCTTTTTAGTAGTACTTGGTTTGTTCATCTGTGGGCCCCATGGTATGCTTATTGGCTTTTTGGGAAGCCAATAAGCCCAACCTTTAGTTTCTTAGCTTATTTCATGTTTATAAGTTTCAAAGCTAGGGCTGCTTGTCCCTTGATTTTTGCCCACCATCTGCCCTGCACACAGTCCACTCATCTCAGATCCCCAACTTCCAAGACCTCTCATGGCCTACACAGTGGACCCCACAGGCTGCTTATTGGCTTTTTGAAAAGCCAATAAGCAGTTCTTCAGGTCTCTGGGCTTACCTTGGCATTTGAACCCCATTTAATAGGGCTGCACAACACCCTAACCTTGTCCCTCTTCTGATTTGTCTGTTTGGATTTTGGATTGCTTATCTTAGCTTATCAGCTTATCCAGGGCACCATTTTAGTTTTTATAGTTTATTACATGTCCAAAAAGTTTGTTTGACCTTAAATCCACACCTGGTTCTCAGCTTTGAGCTTATTTTAAGCTTATAGCTTAAACAGTTGACCAAAGTCAACTGTCTAAGAAATAAGCACTTGTTGTGCTTATTTCTGAGTCCCATAAAGTTTGTTTTCACAAAAGTCTTTCATATTTAGGTGTAAAACAAGTTTTCAAAATAAAAATCCAGAAAATCCAATTTAATTCTAAGTGATAGTTTCTATTTAATTTAATTTAAATTTTATTTTTCATTTTTAGATTTTAATTAAGAACTTAGCATTTTTATATTTTTCTTAATTTCCTTTCATATTAAAGTATTTTTAATAATTTTCTCAAATTTTTATTTTATTATTTAGTATTTATTAGAATTAATCTTAATTTTATTAATTATTAATTAATAATTAGTTTAAAATAGCATAATTAGTTTTTATTAAGTAAAACCTAGTTTTTATATTTTTTTATAGCTTTTATATGTTGTAAAATAATTTTAGAAATTTTCTTACAATTTTTACTGTTCATTTACTATTTTTCTTAATTTAAAATAGTTTAATTAGATAATTAATAATTAATTAGTAATTAATTAATAGAAAATCCACAAAAAGACAAAAATACTTATTTTTAATTTTAAAACTTATTTTTAGTTATTTTATAGTTTTAGAAATTTTATTTTCATTTTTCTAGTATTTAATTAGTATTAAATTATATTTAAGTTGTTTAAATATTAATAATTAGTACTTAATTAATATTAAATAATTAATTAGTGTTAAAATTTATTTTCTTTTCCTAAAAATTTTCTTTTACTTTTAAGTTTGTAAAAAAGTCATTTTCACCCCCTGGGTGTTTTCAGATTTCCGTTTTCACTTTTTATTTCGTACGTTTACGTTTTATTTAAACGTAACGTACGCGTTTTTAGGTTTAAATCATTTCTGGTTTTTCCTAGTTTCCCGTCTTATTCATATAGCTTATTTAAGCTATTCTCTTGTAGATTCCTTAGCATAATCACTCACAAACCTTTTTTCCATCCAAATTCACCCGATCGCAAAGCCGTTTGAATACAATCCACACCTCGTCGGGACATAACGACCCGGGGAAACACTATATTCCGCGGAGCATTGAGCCTTAGGAGTTTGACTTGTTTGACCACATCCGTGGTTGAATTTAGTTGACCGTTCAGAGCCAATCAAATTTTGGCGCCGCTGCCGGGGAGGTTGTGTGCGTTTTCTAAACAGTTTGCTGATTAGTGCTTTTAGAATTCGTTCCATTGTACATTTATCCACCCTTGTTCATATTATCTTATTATTATCATATAAAAACAAAACCGTTCACGAAAACATTTTAAACTCAGTTTTCAACGAACACAAAAAACACAAAAAGATTTTCTTTATCATTTGTATAAAATGTCTTTCAAAAAATCCAAAAACATTCTCCTTTACCCTTTCACATCTTTGATTCTTCATCCCTACCCCTCCCAAACCTTTTGATTCTTTTTATGTCTCACCCACACCTTCTTGTTTGCCATTGGTGTGGTAATCCTTATAATGGTGGCAATTGCCTCAGCTGTGGCATGGTAGAGTCAGGAAACGGGTCTGTCTATAACCAAGATCCCTATTTTTACCATGACGCGACTGATTCATTCCATCAGTTACCACACCATGAGACTCAGCAGTTTTACTGTTGTGAGTACTGTGGTGGTTCACACTACAGTTCTGATTGTCAATCGGGAAACACGCTTGTCTATGAGCAGTTTCCTGATAACGATTATGACTCTAGCACATACGACTTACAGCCACATCAGTTTTACTGTTGTGATTACTGTGGAGGTCCACACTTCAGCTCAGATTGTCAAACGGGTAATCCATATCCTTGTGACAATGTTGACACATCGTATTATGACGAACCTCCATCTCCACCAATTCCTCAAAGTCTTCTCCTTGATCTCTTGGATTTAGTGAAAGATTTGAGAGGAATCACACATACCCCAGATAATCCAAAACAAAAATCGATGAAAGAATTGTTAGCTGACGAACAGGCTGCTAAAATAAATTCCCAAGATGCTTATGAAAGATCTATTCGGGAATCAATAGCAAAAGAAAAAGCAGCCAGATCTAGCTCTCGATTTCGTTTCATTCCTGATGACAGTGATGATGAGGATACACTTGATATCCTCGGATTTTATAAAGATTCATCAGGTTCATCAGATGAGACACCATCACTTGAGATTCCATCTCAACCCACTCCTATCACGCCCGAGGTTCCCACTCACTCTCTGAGCATGGGGGATGACCATCTTGACACTGTTCCTGAAAAGGAGTCTTAAACCTATGAATCTCACCAACATTATGTTGACGTTTTAAGCATCATTTTTAGGTGAGCTTTCTAAGGATAAGATAGAAGGATGTGGATAGACGAGACCTTAGTTGCATTGGAAGTGGTTTATCATCTATGTTTGGGTTTATGTTTTGTTTTGGTTATTTTATTTTGGGGTATTGTTACAACACTTTGTGTTTGTACATTGCTCTATTTATGTGCATGTAGTTTTTCTCTATGTAGACACCAGGTGTGATGATATCCATGAAGTTACACTCGCGCGTTTCCGCCGTGGCGGCGTGTGACAACCGAGGACCGAATTAGCCAAAAAGCCAAAACCGAGGACCGGACCGAATGTGGTCGGTCCGGTCTTGTCTCGGTCAGTCCTTCGGTCCAGTCCGTTCGAGTCATTTGCTTAGAGCTATTCGAATATTACTAAACAAATGAAAATATTTTTCAAATGTTTGCTCATCTTGTGTATTCTTGTTGCTGACTATGTTTTGTGGTAGTTTCCTGAGTGACTAAATGGTACTAGCCGATTAAATAAAAATACATCTAGGTACAAGCGGAGACAGAACAATAAGTGATACTTTACTTTATATTTTTTTATTTGAAAAATATTGCTATTTTCCTTAGATAATAGTTGATCACTTTACGACTGATTTACGGATATCGTAATGGATTATGCACATGTTATATAAAAAGAGGCACATATTGGAGGTTTCAAAAATAAATAGACGAGTACCCATACATAACAACGAGATTTCTAGCGGCAAACAATTATAGTTATACAAAACATTTAATCAAAGCATTATTATAACTATCTGCCGCTATAAATCTTGTTGTTGTGCACGGGTATTCGTCTAGTTTTTTTATAAAGAGAAGATGCCCTTCTAAATTGCTTTGACAGCGTAATGCTCGGTTTGAACGTGGATAGTCGTAACCAATAATCAAACGGGCATTGACTTTTGATAGTGAAGCATAAGCCGCCTATAAATATAGTGAAATATAGTTATTATTTATTATTTCTATATATAAATTGTAACAGGAATTTAATATTATTGGCAATTTCATTCAAACACTCCAAATCAAACGTCAAAGACTGAAAGTATACTTTCTGTTTTTGAGTCTTTTCTAATATTTTTATTTAAATCTCTTATACAATATTAATAAATACATGAGTGTATATTAATTTGAATTTACATAGTGTTGGAAGTCAATTGAGCAACAAACTGCGCCGATAACTTTTTTTTATTGCAAAACTAATTCTTTTGAAAAGCAACATTTATTGATTTAGGTGTCATAACATTACTATTTATAACACGTTGAACTGTGTTGAGAGCTCCACTGACTCAAGTGCAAGAAAATCAAAAATATAAAGCGCGAAAGGAATAAAAAAAATGTTAATAAAGTTTCTCTTTAACTTTATTGATATGAAAGGTATTAAACATATGATCAATGTATACAAAGTTTTTGTTAAACTATGAATCAAGTCAAAGATTATCATTCTTCGGACGACTCAATAATAACAAAATTTCAATGTGAAACAAAACGAGTCTATATAAATAAGGAAAATGATAAATCTTCATATTTCATGTTCCAACAAATCCTCCTACTCACATAATTCTCACAAGTGTTAGAACTGACGGTTTGTATGTAGAGAGAGAATGAGTGAGAAAAAAATATATAATATTATTGTGTGTATTTAAAGATTAGTAAGAGAATATTGCATGAGGCTTTAGCAATGCTCTATAAATAAACAAGAGAATCACATATAAGATATGATGACACTATAGAAAAGTATATATATAACTATGTGTTACTTTCAGAATGATGTGCTACATCTTAACACGAAATCGATATGATGTATAACAAATTAGATAAATCATATGATCTAAAAGTGATTCATACAATAACATTTGCATTAAAATGAGTAAATCAGAAGTTTACCTTTTTATGCATAACGTCATGTATAAACATTGTAATTATTTTTACTTGTCCTAGAAGTCGATCATTTACCCAAATATTTAAGGGGTTAAAGCCATATATTTCCGATTTTTCTAAATTTTACAAATAACATTTTTTTTTTTTTTTTTTTTTTTTTTTATATATATATATATATATAGCACGTAGGATGTTAATGATAGTGGAACGAATTTGAAAGTTACACTGGTTAAAATGTTAGTAATAAAAAAACCATGTTACTTATGTTTGTAAAATTTAAAAAGCTCGTTTGTAACAGGGACGGACCCACTTGGGAGCCAGATGTGGCACGTGCCACACCCAATTTTGAGTCACGAAATGTGATCTGTTTTCAAAAAGTGTCGTTTTTTAATACGTGCAACCCTCAATAATATTTTTTGCTACTTTATTTCTTTATAGTGGAACTTGAGTTTAACCCAAAAATACTATATGGTGCAAATTTTAATACTTATAATAGAAACAAGTTATGCAAGAATTTCAAAAAAATTTGTGCAACACCCATTTTAAAATTCTGAGTCCGTCCCTGGTTTGTAATATATAACTTTAACCCAATATTTTAATGTGTTATCAAAATTAACTCGATATTTACACGCACTTCGCTACCTCTAGCAAGTTATTGCAAAAGAATGTCCACATTTCAATGTATTCATAGATACATTGGTACTATTATTCTAGTAAATTATGTGAATTTAATATTGCAGAACTAAAAAAGTCACACATGATAGGGTATTTGGATATACACATGTTATCATATAGCAATAGCAGCTAGAATCAGATTATTAACAAATCCAAGCTATAGAGTATCATTAATAACTATATAGATAAAGAAGTTAACATAGTGTTTCAGTGTTTCGTGATAGCTCATTTTTGTTTGACAAAATGATAGTGGTATGAGCTTCATATATTCTTGTGTGTACGTAAAGCATAGAAACAAAAGTATCTAATTTATTTAAATAACTCACAAGATCATTCAGGTTACTTTGATCTTTATTCATCATTGTTGTCACTTAAGTGACACATCAAAAAATTCTTTTATGATCATTTTATCACTTTTATCTCACATTGATAAGAGACAGTTAACCATTCATCCTCCTCTTTTTTTTTTTTTTTTTCTTCATATATTACCTTACTTTTATTATTAATTTTATATATACTTAAAGTGTAATTATTCGATGCATAATGTACAATGTTTTTAAAGCATGTATGATTATATATGAAAATTTCAAATTAATAAGTAAGAGATATGAAATTACCCTTTTTTTTATACACAAAATAGATTTTGCTTTTGTTTGCTCTGTCTCAAACTCCGAGGACCTCACCACGCTCGATGCTGAGCTTCATGTAACAACGAGGCCAAGCCAAGCCAAGACACCTCGACCATGATCAAAGTAACACCGGGTAAAAAGATATCCGTACAAGTGAAAGCTAAAGATAATTTTATCATTTGCGAAAGTTTGGACGAAAAGTATGACATGATTGATATTCAGAGGCGGACATACCTAAGCTAGAAGGTATGCGCTAATGAACATGCATACTTTCCAAAGAGCATTCATAGTGTAAATTTTATTTTTATGAATTTTTGATAGTTTAACATTATGTTCAAGCTTTCTTACATAAATAAATAAATAAATGCATACCTATAATTATTGTCTGTGTCCACCATTTGTTTTATATCCAACAATTTGTATACTTTGTATTTGCATACTCTTTGAAACATGCTAACCGAATTAAATTAGTAAGCTGTATTATTTTAAGCTAGAGAATTGTTTATATATTTATTTAACATTTTACACATGATCAATATATGTATTATTTCATTGTCCCATATTGAATGAACACAAATAAATATACAACCGTATTCAAACAAAAAAGTTTGACTTAGAATATTATTTTCCACACGCTTATTGGGTACATATTTCCAAGTGTCACTATATAAAAATGAACCTATTGCAACTTTGCAAGTTATATATTTTCCGGTGAACATATATCCACCATTAATGGCCACCACAAACCACCTCATATTGCTCATTATTTTAGCGCTAACACTCTTCGTTCGCGCTAAAATAAACCTCGACACATCGGACCACCATGCACTCACCACAATTTTACAAAATTTAGGTGTCCCTAGTGACATCTTACCAGAAAATCTATGCAACATGGCTGGAATATCATGTTACCGAAAAGTCGTAAACAACTCGTACACTCTAAAAGTCGTGAAAATCAACTTCGAAAACCGTCGTTTAAAAGGTGCAATCTCGCCCATGATTGGAAAGTTACACGAACTTAGAGAATTGTCATTAGGAAACAATTTTCTTGTTGATAATATCCCACCACAAATCGCTGGTTGTAAGAAACTTGAAGTTCTTGATCTTCGTGGTAACAAATTTTCTGGCGAGGTCCCACGTGAAATATCGTCTCTTATTCGTCTTAGAACGCTTGATATTTCGTTTAATCAGTTTTCGGGCGATTTGGGCTTTTTGAAGTATTTTCCTAACCTCGAAAAGTTGTCCTTGGAAAATAATATGTTTACGGGAAAAGTACCTTTTTCGTTACGTTCATTTCGTAACCTAAGGTTTTTTAACAGCTCGGGCAACAACTTAGTGGGTCCGTTGCCCGAGCTGAACAGGTTAGAATCCGTGAATACTAACCGCTTGCCCAAGCGTTATATATTCGCGGAAACTAGAAATGGTTCAAGTAGTTGGGATACAGGGCTTGCACCGGCTCCTGCACCAGTGGAGGCACCGATCCGTAAACATAAAAAGAGCAATAGAAAGAAAATAATGGGATGGGTTTTGGGTTTTTTTGCTGGATCAATTGCTGGTGTTTTATCTGCAATGATATTTTCGGTTTTGTTTAATATGGTTGTGATAATGGTTAAAAATCGCGGGAACTACTCAGGTCCCGCGATTTTTAGCCAGTCTATTAAAGCAGAAGAGCTCGCGTTTCTAGATGATGACAATGCAGTTGCGTCGTTGACCGTTATAGGACGAGGTGGTTGCGGTGAAGTGTATAAAACTGATATACCGAATGAAAAGATTAAAACGATCGCAATTAAAAAGATCATACAACCATCTAAAGGTGCTGCTGAGCTCTCCGCAGAAGACACGAAAGACCTCAACAAAAAAATGAGACAAATTCGATCAGAAATCCAAACGGTGGGTCAAATTCGTCATAGGAACCTCGTTTCGTTACTGGCTCACGTGTCACGTCCGAATTGTCATTACCTTGTTTACGAGTTTATGAAAAACGGAAGCTTACAAGATATTTTACAACAAGTTCAAGCCGGTGAACGACAACTAGACTGGCTAGCACGACACAAGATTGCAATTGGCGTTGTATCGGGCCTTGAGTATCTTCACATGAGTCATACACCACGTATAGTGCACCGAGACTTAAAGCCCGCTAATGTTCTCCTAGATGATGACATGGAGGCACGGATTGCTGATTTTGGGCTTGCAAAATCGATCCCCGAAGCTGACACACATATGACAAGCTCCAATGTTGCAGGAACTTTGGGGTATATTGCCCCCGAATATCATCAAACAATGAAATTTACTGATAAGTGTGATATATATAGTTTCGGCGTGTTACTAGGTGTGTTGGTCATGGGAAAGTTGCCTTCGGATGACTTTTTTCAGCACACCTCGGAAGTGAATTTGATAAAATGGATGAGAAATGTGATGACTTCGGATAATCCTAAACAAGCGATTGATCCGAGTCTTTTGGGGAACGGTTACGAGGAGCAAATGCTTCTTGTTCTTAAGGTTGCTTGTTTTTGTACGCTGGATAACCCGAAAGAGAGGCCTAACAGTAAAGATTGTAGAATGATGTTGACTCAAATCGAGCATTGATTTCCTTAAACTTAAGGAAGCAAGTTTGCTATTCCGTTTATATGTTATGTCCCTGATTGTCAATTGTATCATGTGAATTTTAAACAATTGTGTTCCAAGCAATGTCTTGATTTGTTACATGTTATGTGAAATGTTGTTGTGCTCATATACTATACCATCATCATTCCTTAACCGGAATCAATAATTATCGGTGCTGAATTAGAAATGTTTCGGAATATCATAGGACACCGATAAAATTTCGTTTTATAGTACTAACGAAGTGGTTTTGCCCCGCGTTTTGCGGCGAGGTTTTTACGTGTTATCATTTTTAGTTCCAATTTCACCCTACTAACTATTATACCACAGCTGCATACACGGATCTGTCCTTTTTGGAACTATATCATATGAAAAACATTTTTCTTCAATTTATTGTGGTCAAGTAAATAGAGAAGACTTGACCCAAGTCGTCTCTCTAAAGTCTTTGGTCATCGATTACGACTTACCAGGCCCCAAAGGCACAACCACGAAAGTTGTTTTCTAATCCAGCCTTTAAAGATATAAAATATATATACTTTTTAAGAAAACTTTATTGAGCAAAATCTATACAATTTCGAACGTAGCAATTCGAATCTTGAGAATACACATACTACATGAATGACGTCTTTTCTCTAAAAATAGCAACTTAAAATGAAATAAAATTATAGACATTTATTTTAATATACGACATTCCAGAACATAATGCATCTGCCCCTATAGCTCAGCGGTAGAGCGCCAGTCTTGTAAACTGGAGGTCTGTAGTTCGATCCTGCATGGGGGCAAAATTTGTTTTCTTATTTTTCTTTCAATTTTATATTTAATTATTATTATTTTCTTTTCTAACCAAGTGATGTTGTAAATTTGTGATATAATCCCGTACCTACGATAATCAATTACTCCACCCGTCCGTCCCATAATAACTGTCACTTTTTTTTTTTTTTTAACCTTAAGTATTTTTGTTTGCGTTATATAATATTTGATAGAAATCATACCAATGAAAATATATTTAAGTCTCAATCTATTTATATATTTTTCATCAAGTGTTATATAACGTAGACAAAAATATTTAAGAGTAAACTTGGAAAAATATTAAAAAAGGTCAAACTGGACTGTTTTTATGAGACGGAAATAGTATATGACAATCTCTTAGTTATGTATTTCGAGAAATATGTAATAATCTAAGTAAGTTATATTTCACAACAAATATATCTTTACTTTTTTTGAATCTAAAGTTAAATTATATTCAAAGAACCAACTTTTTACCGACAGTATATTAACTTATCTAAAGCTATGAACAAAACGACTTTTAAAAGACTCATAACAACTTTCTTGTGCTAAACCAAATACGAATGCCATCTTCGTATTTCTTGACACCATTTCTCCGCATAGTGCTTAACCTATTTCGCACCATAACGTCAATCATTCTTATCAAGATAGTGTTGGTGATTGGATTTTCTCCATGTAGTCTTCTATTCCTTTCTAACCATAAAGAGTGTATGGTGGCTTGGAATGCATGCCTTACAATGAAAAGGTTCATATCTATCATTGCATCCCGAGAGATTTGGTTCAAGATTTTTGTACATTCCCACGTAAAATTGGCACCCATTAGGCTCCCCACTAACGCTTCCCATATTTGCCTTGAGTATAGACAATCAAAGAATAAGTGTTCTCGTGTCTCCCTCGGCTCCGCACAAAAAGAACAACCAACATGTACATTTACATTCCAAGATTCCATTCTCTCACCCGTGGCAAGCCTATTCTTCGCTGCTAGCCAAGACATAAAAGCGATCTTGTGAGACAAATATATCTTTACACCCTTCAATTTAGTGATTTTTCAACTCTTCAAGTACTATATTGAAATAATATTAGTATAAGCTTTTGTTTCGTAAAATGTTATAAAAGATACTAGTAATATACTACTTTATAAGTCACTAAATATGTGTATACACTGAGGTTGCTAGTAGTTGGAAGAAATCAACGACCATGGTGTGGTGGAGTTTGAACAAATGTCTTGCCGAACCATTATATTCAAGTCACATGTCCTTATTTGCATCTACGATCACCTCAAACAAAATCAAGTTTGCCGGATAAATTGTGATGTACATTATTGTTTTCTATAATCAAAGGCGACATCAAATATGCAACATATTATCCCAAAAGGTGTAATCGAGTGCTGAACGCTTAAGTTTTTCATTAAAAACAAGTTTAAACCTAATGAAAAATCTTTGATGCCAACTTTCAGGCACCTATTTGGTAGGTATATTGCATGCAAACAACTCAAGAATAAGTGAAGTGCTCACCTATTTGGAATAGCATAAAGAGCTTCAATAAATGTTAATTTGTACTTACAGTTTAATATATACTTAGACATAAGGAAAAAGATGTAACTAATATAAAATGCGAACTAGTATGCAAGACAGTAAAAAATAATGGCAGCAAGGGAAAAATCTATGTAGATTTTACTGTTAAAATACATATACTAAAAGCAAAGGAAAATGAGAAACATAAATATGAGCAAAACTAACCTTGTATGAAACTGGAGTCACGAGCACGTGGATAGGGTGTTGGAGATTTCTGATCATTTCCAAAATTTGGGCATTAGTCATGACGCAATTATGCTTAGGGTGTTTCCTATGACACTCACGAGGCCAACTAAGAGATGGAAGGACAAGGTACATGCGGGATTGATCAAAACATGGGATCTTTTGAAGAGGGGTTTTCTTAAAAAATATTGTCTTCCCTTAAAGACTACCAAGTAATTACAAGAGATCCATAACGTCGAGCATGAGGTGGATGAGACATTATACCGAGCTTGGGAAAGGTACAATGACCTGCTCTTCAAGTGTCCTCAGCATAATCTAAACAACCAACAAAAAGTTTAGATTTTCTACAAGGGTCTAGACATCCTTACTCGCCAGATGCTTGATTATCAGGGGTCGATTCTAAGATGTCATCAACTCGAGGTCTTGAGGCTATTCAAAACATGGGCGTCCATTCACAAAAAACGGCATGATAGAGCAAGCAATAGGTGAAGAAGCGTGATAGCTCAGATGGCATTGCGGTTATCATCAACAAACTCGAAAACCTTGGACGCGAAATGAAGAAGCTAAAGGAGAGCGTTCACGCTATTCAGGTGGGTTGCGAGGTTTGTGAAGGGATGCATCTAACCAAAGAATGCCCTCTCAAGGAGGAAGGTAAGGCGATTGAAGAGATGAAGTATGGAGAATTTGGAAGACTTTTCCAAGGTAATGGCAGAAAACAGTGCTAGATATAGAGTAGAGCCAGTAGACCCACCGGAGTACTACACTAGAGTGGACAACCATTCGCCATTTGGAGAGAAAAGAATAGCCTCGAAGAAATCGTCAATAGGTAAATAGAGGAGTCAACAAAGAAGAAAGTGAAAACGAAGAGTAGATGAAGAAATTTCAAGAGAGTACGGGTTTGAATTTGAAGAATCAAGATGTAGCAATCAAAAGCTTAGAAGCCAAGATTGGTCAACTTACCAAAGACCTTTAAACAAAAGTCACGGGAAATACACTAAGAACTTCCACTTCAGTTGATCATTGCAAGGCTATCTTCACAAACGATGGGTTACCTCTTAGAGCTCCTTTCGACTTTTTCTTTGGGGATACTTATGACTCTTCTAGTGTTTCTTTTGTTTCTAATCATGAATTGCAGGAAATGGACAAGGTGATTGAAGCCACGCTAGGAAGAGCCGGTTCCTTGTGACTTACCCATAGTTAGCCACTATGTGCCACCTTATTTCCTTTTCATGGACGCTTAAATGAGCATAAAGAAGAAGCACTTATGAATCAGATGTTGGAAAGCTTAAGGGGGCTAAAGATCAAAGGGCACCTATGTGTAAGGAATTAGTGAAGTCAGTATTTAGATACTGCTGAAGATTCTGCTGACAGGTTTCTGCGGAAGCACATACTGGTTTCTGCTAAAGACTACTTCCTGCTGAAGAATTGTGTTACTGCGGATATAGTTAATCCGTGGATAGAAGTTAGTTATTTATAGATAAGATATGTAGAATATCTTCTAGAGTATTATGTTTATACGTTTCTTGTAGAAGAATTTAGGGTTTTCACTAGTATATAAGGAACCCAAGGATATTGTATTAGGTACGTGATTGACTCCAAACGGTCAACCTAATTGACCAGGTGATGGTCAACAAAGTCAAACTGCCTAGAGTCAATACTCAGCGGAAGTATAGGGTTTCCCCGGGTCGTTATGTCCCGACGAGGTGTGATGGTAATTAAAACGGGTTTCGTGATCGGGAGAATCTGAACAGGACAGGGGCAATAAGGGGTTTGAATGATTACACTAAGGAAATACGAATGAGAACGATTTAAACACACTATATTAACAATAACGTGAAACCTAGTTAACCTAAAACGTAATCTAAAAATTTAAAATTAAAGTTTGCTTATAAATAAGCAGAAAATTAAGCCAAAAGGGCTTAAATAGAAGCTATCACTTTTTTTTTTTATTTTTGGTTTTTCTTTATTTTACAAACTACTTTTACTAACGTACCCTAAATTTAAAAACGTAAAAGTTTATTAAATAAAACGCGAGTGCGCGAAATAAAAAGTGAAATTTGAGCTACGCTAACCCTACGGATGTAAAAATTATATTTTTACGAACCTAATAATCAAAGAAAATTTTAGAAAAAAGAAAATTATTTTTTTGACTTTTTAATTAATTATTATTAATTAAAAACTATTTAAATACTAATAAAACTAATTTAAATTATAAAAAAACTATATGAACAATACTAAATATGAAAGTTTTTATAAAATTACTAAGTGGTATAAGAAAGCTGGGAAAAATATAAAAATAAAGAAAAGCTTATTAATAAGCTGGAAAATAAGCAGATAAGCTAAATAGAGTAATATGGAATCTAAGCACTATATAAACAACCAAATAAACAATAAACAACAAGATTACCCTAGGGCAGATGGTGCATGCCTCAGGCATGGTTTTGACCAGTTTGACCAAGAGGTCAGGGGTTCAATCCCCACAAGTGACCATTTTTCTGTTTTATTTTCTTTTTGATTTTTCTCTTTTGAAAAACAATTTAACACTAAAAATAAGCAAGTTTTGTAAAGGAAAACTTTTTGAAACCAAGCAATAAGCTCTGTGCAAGCTCATAAGCTTGACAGAGGGCTTATTGGTTTGAAAATGAAATTTTTAAACTTGAAATGCTTCTAATAAGTTATAGGCCAAAAACCAAAAGAAGTAAAAAGCTAGAATGAATGGAGGGTGACACAAATAAGCTGAAATAACTGAATAAGCAACTGAAATAAGCTTAGAACCATAAAAAGCAAATCCAAGATTCACTGATAACCTAACAGGTCCAAATGGGAACTTTTAAGGCCAATTTTAGCTTATACAATAAGCTAAAAAATGAAGTTAAGCTTAGGAACTAACAAGCTGAGCTTATGGGCTACTCAGAAGACCAACAAGCTCACCATGGGACCCACTAATAAGCTCATAATGAGCTTATAAAATTTGGTGAATATACTGAGTGCTCAGTATATTCAGTTGGGTGAGTGAGACTTGTGAGACAAAATAAGCTATGGGCAAGTAATCTTAAGCCTAAAATAAGCTTGGATTTGGTGAGTCAGCTAGGTAAGCTTCTCAAAAAGCCAAGGCACAAGCCATGGGGCCCACCAATAAGCAGTATGGAAAGCTTGGAAGTTGAGCAATTGAAATGGGTAACTGGTGCAGGGGAGGCAGTCCCCCTGCAGCTCACTTTGAGCACACGTGGGTCCCACATAAAAAATCACAAAAATCAAGTGAAGATGGGATTCAATAGATGAGGTGGGGGGCTACAAATCATAAAAAGCACAAGATCTAAATCCTAACAGAAAATTCCAAACAATTCATGCTATTTTGGGGTTTCTGCCAAAGAGAACCATTTTGACTTTTTGATCTTTGAGACTTGGTTGACATTTTTGAGTTTAAATTGCTTCTAATGGAATGAAAAGGGGTATATTAAGCTACTAGAAGACTTGTTTTACTTACTTCAACCAATGATGTAACTTTATGATGAGATTTCACACTAAAAACTCCAACAGTAAACAATAAGATGGACTCAAGAGTGAATTTGACCTTTTTTACACTAAGACCTCTGAGGTTTATGTTTAATTTGCACTACTAGGACCTTATGGAAGTTGTTTAAACAATGAGTCACCACTGGAATACAGGGAACAGTGGTCAAAACCACTAATCCAAACACCCCTGAAGGGGACTGATTTGAGATTTTTTTTGATGATTAGGACTGATTTAGGCTAAGCTAATGAACTAAACTAAATACTTAAACCATATTAACTACAATTAAGCTAAATAGACAGGCTAAAACAAACTTGAATAAGCTATAAGTTATTTAACTAAAAATGACTATAATTTGCAAAATAAATGAGAATTTATGAAACCTATCATATGACATCAAGTAATTAGCAACAAAAGAGTAGGAGTATACCAGATAAGCAAATAAAAGATAGAAAAACATTATTATAGGCATAAACTAAGCAAATGCATCAAAATTAAAACTGAGTAAACTTACAAAAGAGCTCAGCATGAACAATGAACCAAGGGCCATGGATACCAACCTACACTCCCCATGGAGTTCTAATTCCCATTGTAATCCAGAATACTACTCTACTCAGCTTTCTTCTTCACCTTTCTTTATTTTTGAATTTCTCATGATTTTCCTCATTTATTGATTTTTTTTTTTTTTTTGATTGATTATTTGCAAACAGTAAGAACTTAGGCTAAAAACACAATAAGCTTAGGTTAAACTTATATAAGCAATACACACAGACAACTTATGGAACCATCAATACTTGACAAATCTTGAAATTAAATTGCAACAGAAATTAAATAAAAAAAGACTGAATTAATTAAAGTTTGAGATTACAAAGCTTTAACAAGGTTACAACCAAGCTGAAAACAGGAAATTGAGCTCAATATTACACTAAAGCTACACTATTCTAACTTAAAAACCTAATTAATTTTCTAACAGCTTCTCTTTCTTCACTTTTATGGGCCAAGAGGAGTGCCTGAGCAGTTCCCACTTCAATTTGGATCCTAGGATGAAGATAGAATGATCACAGCCGTTGTTTTGGATTTTGGCGGGAAAAGTGGATTTTATCCACTTGAGTCTAATAACGTGGCAGTGGTTTGGTTTGGAGTTTTGTGTTTAGAAGAGTATAGGGTTTGAGTGATGGCAAAGGAGGGGGGTGGGAGTGTGATGATGGTGTTGGTGTTTGGAGTGTAGCAGATGGTGGGGAGGGTGATGTGGAGGAGATGGTCAAAATTTGGTTTGACTGGGGATAATAAAAAAACGGGGTGGGATTTTTACTTAAAAGGTTTGGGCTGGATGGTGGTGGGCTTGAGGGATAAGGAGGGTAGGGAGTGGGCTGGTTGTGTTGGACTGGATTTGGTTTTGGTATTTTGGGTTTAATTTAGGGTCGGGTTGGTTTAAGTAATTAGTAACAAGGACTTCTTTTGTAATTCCTGAATTCTAGAAGGGCTAAACCTGTAACTTTTCAAAAGTTAACACAAGGACTAATATTGCCAAGTTAGATAAACCAAAGGACCACAATTACAATTTTCCAAATTTGAAACACCAGGGACCAAAATTGCCAATTTAGAAACTGCAGGGACCAAATGTGTAATTTTCTCAAACTTTTCACCCAAGGACTAAATTTGATAACATTTGAATTCCAAAGGACTTGGGTTGACTTTTCTAAACCTTCAGGGACTAGTTTTGTCAATTTATGAAACTTGAGGGACTGAAACTGCCAATTATGCAAACTTTGTTCGTTTTTCATTTGTTTTTACTCATTTTGCATCTGAAATATATAAAACACAATCTTTGAAACATTTTTAGTATTTTGATGCATTTTTGAGTATTTTTAAATGTTTTTGCAGTTTAGATAAGACAAAAATGATGAGTATTTACTCACTCATTAATCCCCCACACTAAAACATTGCTAGTCCCTAGCAATCTTTTGAGAATAACTTAATGGATTTGAAACTCTTTACCAAAAGCCATTACTTCTGGAGAAGCCAAATGTATCAGTTCAAGTAAGAACTATGGTCCACTTGATAACCATGTGATTTTGAGCAAACCACCAGCTGTCAACGGATTTGATTTGTCTTTACCAAAAGTCGTTTGCTTCTGGACTAGCCAACTCTTGATGGAATAGTCAACATCTTGGTGAGCTGATTACCAATTATGGTTTTTCCACTGCCTTTACCACAAGCCATAATCTTGCGGGCTAGCCAACTCATTCACTTTTTTGGATATGGCGAGTTGATATACCATACAATTTTTGGCAAATTGCAAGCCATCAACGGATTTGAGATATCTTTACCAAGAGCCGTTTGCTCCTGGATTAGCCAATCCTTTTGTCGTTTAGACAAGGCGGACTGATAACCACAAAAATTTTGAAGCACAAGTGAAAATATTTTTTTTAAATTTGTTTTTTTTAAATTTGGGCCAAAATGGGGGTACTTAGAAAGTATTTTGTGATCAAATTCGCTAGAATTTCTCCCCCACACTTAGAATTGAATATTCCTCAATATTCAAAGTCCCGGCTGTTATGCCGACTCTTTGAACGTAAAAGGGCAACATTACAAGCTAAATGTGGAAATATCATTTTTCACTTTATTTTATTTATTGTATGTACATGGTAACACAGCAGGGGCACTCCCCCACACTTAGGGTGAAAACCCTAAGTACATGCTACTGTTTTTGTTTACCGAGTCGCTAGCTTGACTCGACCCCGAATTCATTGGTTCTTGGGGAAGCATGATGTGGAAGAGACAATCTCTATCGGACTTTCATTCAAGATGTTTGGACAAACATTTGAAGCACGTGAAAGTTCCACACCGATGAGATATAATTCCGGCTTAAAATAGTATGAACTATAAGCGGTGATGCCGGGGTCAAAGATAATGTCTTCATTTCCGAAGGAGTGAAGAACAGGAGAGGTCACCCGGTAGGTGAAGAAGAGAAAGAAAGTCATGATAAACATCATGACTAACTCATCATCATCCTCAGGAAAATTCATAGATTCATCATCATGAATCTCATCATTTAAGCTCATGTGATCAAGACTTATCCCGGGTGTGTCTAGATCAAAGTAGAAGTTATCATACTCCGGTGGAGATATGATATGAGTGAGTTCACAGGAGAACTCATCGAATGTGAATGAATCATATTCTGGATTAATGTGCGTGAGTTCACAGGAGAACTCATCGAAGGTAAATGATTCATACTCGGGGAGAGAATTATGAGAGTGAGAAGTGGTACTGCCACTAATCTTCTCTCCCATAGGATCAAAAGTAAAGGCTTCAAACTCCGGAATAGGATCATCGGAGAAAATGTCACTATCCTTAATGGGGATAGGAGATGAAATAGGTTTCTCTTTGAAAGCCTCGATTTTTGAAATGAGGAGATTGACATTCAATAATGTTGCACGAAGTGCTTCATTCTTGATTTCAGTGTCAGTCTCATCATTCACTTCTTCTAAGCTGACTAGCTCAGAAGGTAATCCTCCCACATGACTGATGTCTCCAGAAGATAAAGAATTTTCATCAGCATGTGAAATACTAAGCTCGATGTTGGGATTAGAGTTTAAAAGATTTTCAGTTTCTCCCATATCGGCTTCAAGGTCAAACAAATCATCATCACTTCCTAATGGAAGTGGATTGATCTGAGTAAGTTCGTCTGTGAACTCCTCAATAAGAGGGTCAACATCAGAATGAGGCAATGGTGCCTCTTCATACTCAACTTCTCCATAAGATGTACAATCATCATTAAAATCGGAGAAAGTCTCAAAATGATCTTTTGGATTTTCTGGGTGATAAGGTAAGTCACACACATGATCAAAAGTCCCCTGTGACTCTCTTGGGATTGGGACAAGGTTCTCAACACTAGACTTTATGAATTCGTCCGATTCATTTTCAGGAACAGTGCTTAGATGCTCATCCCCCATATTCAGAGAGTGAGTGTGAACTTCGGGTGTGATATCAATAGACTGAGGGAGTTTAGAAATACTAGCAGTTATGAAATTTTCAAGTTCCATTTGATCAACGGCTAGTGACTCTGTCACATTATTTTCTCCCTGATTATCCATGGTAGGAATCACAATGGATGAATCTGATGACTCTTTTTGAATAATGACAATGTTATCTTCATCGTCATCAGTGTCATCATCGTCATCATATAGAGCAGCATAGCGAAGATTGGCACGTATTTTAGCTGCTCTTTGCTCAGCAAGTAATTCTTCCATGCTCATTTTGTTTCTAGCATCTCGTTCTTCAGCAAGTAATTCTGCCATTGATTTCTCACGAGAATCTTGAAACGATGTAGTGGCAAACTCCTCCTTAAGTTTTTGCAATATCTCAAGAGCCTCTAGTAAAAGGTCTTGCTCAGTATCATGAGGAGTTGCTTGGATCATTAGGTACTATGGAGGTTGGTCTTGAAATGAATAGTCATAATTGTTACAAGGAAATGGATTCCTTGTTTGACAATCCGAGCTAAAGTGAGGACCTCCACAGTATTCACAACAGTAAGACTGATGTGGCTGTGAGTCGTATGTGCTAGAGTCATAATTGTTATCAGGAAACTGCTAATAGACAAGCGTGTTGCCCGATTGACAATCAGAACTGTAGTGTGGGCCACCACAGTACTCACAACAGTAAAACTGTTGAGTCTGGTTTGGTGAATTGTATGGATATTGGTCATAACCAAAATTTTGACTATTTTGACAATCAAAACCTTGGTGAGGACCTCCACAATATTCACACGAAAATTTTGGTGTATTTTGATACGAAGCACCATTGTGATTTGGATAATATGATTCTTGCTCGTATGAATGTGATGGGTAATTGGAAAAATTTGAAGAGTCGTTGAATGAGTTCTGATTAGGATCATAAGCAAATGAATTTCTCGAACCACAAAACAAACAACTTCCGTCTCGAATATCATTACCACATTGTTCACATGTACACCAATGACATGGTAAACCAAAAAGTGGCTCACCACAACCAACACAAGGAATAAAATCCGGAGGTGGGACAAGTGGTGTGCTCTTAGAGCTAGGAATTTTCACCACTTCCGTTATAGTCTCGGGTTTTTGTTCTTGATGAACGTGAAGATTAGGTAAGTCGTTCTTTTCAGTCACTGCCCTAAGCTCTGTACGTTTGCTTGACGACCTTATAACCTTATATCGTGAAAGGTTAGGATCAATTCATGACGGTTTAGGAGCAATTGTGAGCTTAGGTTTTTGGACAACCGTAGGTTGGACGCATTTAGCACTTTCATTGTCAGAGGAAAGTACATGGTCCTTTGTTACCCCGGTTTCTTGTTCCATTTCCCTCACCAGAGAAGGAATAGGAATCGATGGTCCATCATAATCAACACGACATCTCGACATTTTTTATAGGGCCTGATTTTTTTCAATTTTTCTCTTAAAGGCCCTTTGTTCAAAGAAATCGTCATCGAGAGATGCCATTAGAATCAATTACAGGACAAGTGGAAGAAGTTAGAATCAAAAGGATAGAGGGTAAAGGAATGAAAAATCAAAGATGTGAGAGGGTAAAGGTGAATATTTTTGGAGTTTTTGGAAAACATTTTATAAGAAAGAAAATCTTTTTGTGTTTTTGTGTTCGTTGAAAAATAATTTTAAAAAGTTTTCGGGAACTATTTTGTTTTTGTAATAAGAAAATATGAGCAAAGGATGGTAAATATACAATGAGTGTATATCCAGATTCACTAATCTGTAAAATCATTTAGAATACGCGCACAACCTCCCTGGCAGCGGCGCCAAAATTTGATTGACTCCAAACGGTCAACCTAATTGACCAGGTGATGGTCAACAAAGTCAAACTGCCTAGATTCAATACTCCGCGGAAGTATAGGGTTTCCCCGGGTCGTTATGTCCCGACGAGGTGTGATGGTAATTAAAATGGGTTTTGTGATAGGGTGAATCTAACAGGACAGGGGCAATAAGAGGTTTGAATGATTACACTAAGGAAATACGAATGAGAACGATTTAAACACACTATACTAACAATAACGTGAAACCTAGTTAACCTAAAACGTAATCTAAAAATTTAAAATTAAAGTTTGCTTATAAATAAGCAGAAAATTAAGCCAAAAGGGCTTAAATAGAAGCTATCACTTTTTTTTATTTTTAGTTTTTCTTTATTTTACAAACTACTTTTACTAACGTACCCTAAATTTAAAAACGTAAAAGTTTATTAAATAAAACGCGAGTGCGCGAAATAAAAAGTGAAATTTGAGCTACGCTAACCCTACGGATGTAAAAATTATATTTTTACGAACCTAATAATCAAAGAAAATTTTAGAAAAAAGAAAATTATTTTTTTGACTTTTTAATTAATTATTATTAATTAAAAACTATTTAAATACTAATAAAACTAATTTAAATTATAAAAATACTATACGAACAGTACTAAATATGAAAGTTTTTATAAAATTACTAAGTGGTATAAGAAAGCTGGGAAAAATATAAAAATAAAGAAAAGCTTATTAATAAGCTGGAAAATAAGCAGATAAGCTAAATAGAGTAATATGGAATCTAAGCACTATATAAACAACCAAATAAACAATAAACAACAAAATTACCCTAGGGCAGATGGTGCATGCCTCAGGCGTGGTTTTGACCAGTTTGACCAAGAGGTCAGGGGTTCAATCCCCACTAGTGACCATTTTTCTGTTTTATTTTCTTTTTGATTTTTCTCTTTTGCAAAACAATTTAACACTAAAAATAAGCAAGTTTTGTAAAGGAAAACTTTTTGAAACCAAGCAATAAGCTCTGTGCAAGCTCATAAGCTTGACAGAGGGCTTATTGGTTTGAAAATGAAATTTTTAAACTTGAAATGCTTCTAATAAGTTATAGGCCAAAAACCAAAAGAAGTAAAAAGCTAGAATGAATGGAGGGTGACCCAAATAAGCTGAAATAACTGAAATAAGCTTAGAACCATAAAAAGCAAATCCAAGATTCACTGATAACCTAACAGGTCCAAATGGGAACTTTTAAGGCCAATTTTAGCTTATACAATAAGCTAAAAAATGAAGTTAAGCTTAGGAACTAACAAGCTGAGCTTATGGGCTACTCAGAAGACCAACAAGCTCACCATGGGACCCACTAATAAGCTCATAATGAGCTTATAAAATTTGGTGAATATACTGAGTGCTCAGTATATTCAGTTGGGTGAGTGAGACTTGTGAGACAAAATAAGCTATGGGCAAGTAATCTTAAGCCTAAAATAAGCTTGGATTTGGTGAGTCAGCTGGGTAAGCTTCTCAAAAAGCCAAGGCACAAGCCATGGGGCCCACCAATAAGCAGTATGGGAAGCTTGGAAGTAGAGCAATTGAAATGGGTAACTGGTGCAGGGGAGGCAGTCCCTCTGCAGCTCACTTTGAGCACACGTGGGTCCCACACAAAAAATCACAAAAATCAAGTGAAGATGGGATTCAATAGATGAGGTGGGGGGCTACAAATCCTAAAAAGCACAAGATCTAAATCCTAACAGAAAATTCCATACAATTTATGCTATTTTGGGGTTTCTGCCAAAGAGAACCATTTTAACTTTTTTATCTTTGAGACTTGGTTGACTTTTTTGAGTTTGAATTGATTCTAATGGAATGAAAAGGGGTATATTAAGCTACTAGAAGACTTGTTTTACTTACTTCAACCAATGATGTAACTTTATGATGAGATTTCACACTAAAAACTCCAACAGTAAACAATAAGATGGACTCAAGAGTGAATTTGACCTTTTTTACACTAAGACCTCTGAGGTTTATGTTTAATTTGCACTACTAGGACCTTATGGAAGTTGTTTAAACAATGAGTCACCACTGGAATACAGGGAACAGTGGTCAAAACCACTAATCCAAACACCCCTGAAGGGGACTGATTTGTGATCTTTTTTTTATGATTAGAACTGATTTAGGCTAAGCTAATGAACTAAACTAAATACTTAAACCATATTAACTACAATTAAGCTAAATAGACAGGCTAAAACAAACTTGAATAAGCTATAAGTTATTTAACTAAAAATGACTATAATTTGCAAAATAAATAAGAATTTATGAAACCTATCATATGACATCAAGTAATTAGCAACAAAAGAGTAGGAGTTTACCAGATAAGCAAATAAAAGATAGAAAAACATTATTATAGGCATAAACTAAGCAAATGCATCAAAATGAAAACTGAGTAAACTTACAAAAGAGCTCAACATGAACAATGAACCAAGGGCCATGGATACCAACCTACACTCCCCATGGAGTTCTAATTCTAATTGTAATCCAGAATACTACTCTACTCAGCTTTCTTCTTCATATTTCTTTATTTTTGAATTTCTCATGATTTTCCTCATTTATTGATTTTTTTTTATTGATTATTTGCAAACAGTAAGAACTTAGGCTAAAAACACAATAAGCTTAGGTTAAACTTATATAAGCAATACACACAGACAACTTATGGAACCATCAATACTTGACAAATCTTGAAATTAAATTGCAACAGAAATTAAATAAAAAAAGACTGAATTAATTAAAGTAATTAATTAAAGTTTGAGATTACAAAGCTTTAACAAGGTTACAACAAAGCTGAAAACAGGAAATTGAGCTCAATATTACACTAAAGCTACACTATTCTAACTTAAAAACCTAATTAATTTTCTAACAGCTTCTCAGCTTCTCTTTCTTCACTTTGATGGGCCAAGAGGAGTGCCTGAGCAGTTTGCACTTCAATTTGGATCCTAGGATGAAGATAGAATGATCACAGCCGTTGTTTTGGATTTTGGTGGGAAAAGTGGATTTTATCCACTTGAGTCTGATAACTTGGCAGTGGTTTGGTTTGGAGTTTTGTGTTTGGAAGAATATAGGGTTTGAGTGATGGCAGAGGAAGGGGGTGGGAGTGTGATGATGGTGTTGGTGTTTGGAGTGTAGCAGATGGTGGGGAGGGTGATGTGGAGGAGATGGTCAAAATTGGGGTTGACTGGGGATAATAAAAAAACGGGGTGGGATTTATATTTAAAAGGTTTGGGCTGGAAGGTGGTGGGCTTGGGGGATAAGGAGGGTAGGGAGTGGGCTGGTTGTGTTGGACTGGATTTGGTTTTGGTATTTTGGGTTTAATTTAGGGTCCGGTTGGTTTAAGTAATTAGTAACAAGGACTTCTTTTGTAATTCCTGAATTCTTGAAGGGCTAAACCTGTAACTTTTCAAAAGTTATCACAAGGACTAATATTGCCAAGTTAGATAAACCAAAGGACCACAATTACAATTTTCCAAATCTGAAACTCTAGGGACCAAAATTGCCAATTTAGAAACTGCAGGGACCAAATGTGTAATTTTCTCAAACTTTTCACCCAAGGACTAAATTTGATAATTTTTGAATTCCAAAGGACTTGGGTTGACTTTTCTTTCATTTTAAACCTTCAGGGACTAGTTTTGTCAATTTATGAAACTTGAGGGACTGAAACTGCCAATTATGCAAACTTTGTTCGTTTTTCATTTGTTTTTACTCATTTTGCATCTGAAACATATAAAACACAATCTTTGAAACATTTTCAGTATTTTGATGCATTTTTGAGTGTTTTTAAATGTTTTTGCAGTTTAGATAAGACAAAAATGATGAGTACTTACACACTCATCAGTATGTGTTTTTCAAAAACAATTATTAGTGAATAATATCGATCCATAGAGGATCAAAGTTTAGCATACAAGTTTATATTTATATTCCGCAATAAGTATAAGCTAACAGAGATTGTCTATTTAGTTTGCTATTGATTACATTAGTAGACTAATGATCTATTGGCTCGAGATCTATCAAGTATAGATCCCTACAAGTGGTATCAGAGCCACAAGATAATCTCTGTAATCTAACTCACACTCAAACACCTTTTTCACTCAGTAACAATGGTTGATGGAGATGCTTCTGATGTCACTATCACAAACTCCAACGCCGTCACTCAACAACTCCAACAAGTTGCCTTCTCCAACAGCAACGCTAAGTTTCCCTATCTCAGGAAGGATGAGTATGAGATTTGGGCCATGAAGATGCAGAACTGGATTGCCAGTGTCGATTTCAACCTATTGAATGTTGTATTAACTGGGTGCAGTCCTAGGAAGCAAGGAAAAGATAAACAGGGTAATATGACTACCTTGCCTCCAACATCTGCTGAAGAGATCCTTGCTGTACAAAGGGAGAACAAAGCAAGAACAATCCTGCTTCAAGCAATTCCTGATGATCACATGGGAGATTTTCATCACCTGACTGATCCCAAAGAACTCTGGATGGCAATCAAAACTAGATTCGGGGGCAATGAAGAATCTAAAAGGATGAGAAAGTCTATGTTGAAGCAAGAATTTCAGGAGTTCAGAATTACTGAAGAGGATGGCATTCACAAAGGCTATGATCGGTTTCAGAAGATTCTAAGTCATTTGAATCAACTCCTAGCCAGACCTGATAATGAGGAGGTTAACTTCAGGTTTCTCAGAGCCTTACCACCCTCATGGTCTCAGGTCAGCATATCCTTGAAAACCAAAGGAGGCTTGGATTATCTCTCGTTTGATGACTTGTACAACAAGCTCAGAGCCTTGGAACTTGACATCAAGGGTCACTCTACTTATGCAGCACCTCCTTCACACACTGCATTCATAAGCACTAATTCAAACTATTTGCCACACTCTTCCAGTCCAAGTCCTTGTACTACAACATTGTCCTTCACAAATGATAGTCCCAAGAATCATCCAAAGGTTAGCAATGTGATGGAAGATGTACTTCACTCATTTGTTGCTGAAGTTGATCAACAACAACAAGTAGCTTATGAGGACTTTGGGCAAATTGATGAACTTGCATTGGAAGAATTGGACTTCAAGTGGCAAATGGCAATGCTGTCTCTTAAAGTCAGAAGATTTGAGCAAAAGGTTGGAAGAAAGCTCCAAGTTAATGGAAGAGATGCAGCTCGTTTTGACAGAAGAAAAGTCAAGTGCTATGCATGTGGGGAGATTGGTCATTTTGCAAGAGAATGCAAGAGCAAGAAGAGTGAAGATAGTACCAGATATTCTGCTTACAGGAAGAAGGAGGTAGAGGCTGGAGAATCAAAGGCTTTGGTCACTGCTGTAGATGCTTGTATTGACTGGAATAAGCATGAATCTGAAGATGCAACAAGCAGCTCTACTCAACATATCTCCTGTGTGGCTAGCTCTGGTGTTGACTTTTCCTTCATGGGAATATCTCCACAGGTATCTGATTGTATTTTTGGGTGTGATATTAAATATAAAACTCTTAAAGAAGCCTATGATGAAATGGAACCAAAATATAATGCTAGCTTTATCGAAGCTCAAGCTTATAAAGAAGCTATGAAAACTTTAGAAAAACAGAAAGTGTGGTTTCAACAAAATCAGTTAGCTTATGAGGAAAAGATAAGAGTTTTAAAAAGAGATTTAGAGGTAACTACCAATGAGTTAACATTTACTGAAAAAGAAAAAGCTAGAATTGAGTCTGAGAAAGATGTTTTGCAAGATAAGTTGAATAAGGAAGTTACTAGGCATAAAGAATGGCTAATTTCAGGTGATAAGTTAGCTAGTATTCTCTATAGTAGTCAGTCTATAACATCTGAACTTGGTTTAGGTTTTCAGAAGTATGTAGGTGTAGAGGCTAACCATCATTTAGATAAGAAAAGTAAAAATAACTCTACACCTGTCAAATTCTTAAAGGAAGGTGAGATGCATGTTGTACCAGGACCAATTAGAGGTGAATTCATGCCTACCTCCAAAACCTCTGACTTTGATGGTTCACACCATCTGTATGGCAAAAAGTCTGATGACTTACCAAACTTTACCTGTAAAACTAATAACTCTGACTCTCCCACTACCATAGGAACTCCTAAGTCTACATCCCATAATTTGGACATACCTGAATCACAGACTCCAACTGGCATTAGGATTAATGACTCCCCTGACTCTAGAAGTACCTCTAGTGATGATTCTAATGAATGTGTTTCTTGTTCTTTCAGGGACAAAAGCTCAGAGACCTCTAGTTATGCCAGCTGTGAATCAAAGACCAAGTCAGACTCACCCAAGTCCTGAATAAAGCCATCTGTCAAGTCATTTTATAAATCTGTGGATTCTGAAGTTCCTGCTGATGAAGAGATTTCAAAGACAGCCTCTTCTGAATACTTGTTATTTACTTCTTTTCAAAACAATTCTTTTCAGTCATTACAAAACAATTCTATTTCTGGTGGTTGTTTGAATAATTTTGTGTTTAATAAGACATCTTCTGGTTTTAATAAATCTTCTAGAAAGAAGAAGTGTTTTGTTTGTGGTAGCAAATAGCATTTGATTAAGGATTGTGATTTTCATGAAAAGAGGATGGGTGTTTTTGATGTTCATAATAGACCTAGACCAACGTGGACCAATGTTCCACATGCACCTTACACCACTAGCAGAACCAACTCAGTTTCTGCTGAACGGTTTGTTTATGCTGGTGGATATGTTTCTGCTGCTAGATATGCTGATAGGAATAGATATGTGTCTAGACCATTTTCTGGATTTAATCATACTTATTTTCAAAATGGTTATTGGCCTGGTTATTATGACCCAATGTTTTTGGGAAGGGCAAATTGGGATTCTGCTGAAATATCCTCAGCAGATTGTGCTTGGAAATCTGATAGACCATATGTATACAGGGGTACCAAGAACAATGGTGGATCTAACTCATCTACATGGCTTCATTATAAAGATCCACAAGGCAGGCTCAAGTCTTTCAAGATTTGAGTCTATCAATGTACTTATGTTGTTGTATAATTTTTTTGTTGTTGTAGGGACATCCTCTTTTGAATAAAGACTTAGGTATTGTAGATAGTGGTTGTTCAAGAAGCATGTCTGGGAATCAGGAGAAGCTACATAATTTTGTGCCTTTTAATGGAGGCATAGTGAGATTTGGAAGTGGAGTAGGAAGAATCACTGGAAAAGGAACCATTAGAACTCCAAAGGTTGATTTTGAGAATGTCTACTATGTGAAGGAACTACAAGGTTTCAATTTGTTCTCAGTTTCACAAATCTGTGACAAAAAGATCCCTGTGCTTTTCACTGATGAGGACTGTCTCATTCTTTCACCTGACTTCAAAATGCCTGATGAAAGTCATGTATTACTAAAGGTTCCAAGAAATCATAATCTTTACACATTCAATTTGAATGATGTCAAGCCAGAAGGTGATCTAGCATGCTTGGTGGCTAAAGCCTCCTTAGATGAATCTACAACATGGCACAGAAGGATGGCACATGTTAACTTCAAAGTAATCAACAAGCTTGCCAAAGATGGACTTGTTCATGGACTTCCTTCCAAGATATTCACCAATGAGCACAATTGTGTTGCATGTAACAATGGAAAGCAACACAAAGCTTCTTATAAGGCTATTACTGCTGTGAGCACAATCTCAGAACCTCTACAGCTGCTTCATATGGATTTTTTTGGTCCAACTTCTATCAGAAGTATTGACCATAAATACTTCTGTTTGGTGATCACTGATGCTTTTAGTAGGTTTAGTTGGACATTCTTTTTGGTGACTAAAGACCAAACCTTTCAGACACTTAAAGAATTTATGGCTCTCATTGAGAACCAACTTAACAGGAAGATCAAAGGTATAAGGTGTGACAATGGGACAGAGTTCAAAAATGCCAATCTTATTGAACTCTGTGGGTTAAAGGGTATAAAGAGGGACTACAGCAATCCCAGGACTCCACAACAGAATAGAGTTGCATAAAGCAAGAATAGGACCCTGATAGAGGCTGCAAGATCTATGCTTGCTGACTTTAAACTTCCCACTATGTTTTGGACTGAAGCAGTTGGCACTGCTTGTTATGTGCTGAATAGGGTGTTGATTACTAAACCTCACAATAAGACACCTTATGAGCTTTTGACAGGGAAGAAACCTACCATTGAATACTTGAAACCTTTTGGATGTCAAGTGACTATTCTAAATACAAGTGATCACTTAGGCAAATTTGAAGAAAAAGTTGCTGAAGGGTACATTGTTGGTTATTCAGCTCATAGCAAGGCTCACAGTATATAATTTGGCTGCAAAGAAAGTTGAAGAGACTCTTAACCTGAAGATTCTGGAGGGCAATGAAAATACTCAGGGTAAAGGTCATGAATGGTATTTTGACCTTGATTACTTGACAGATTATTTGGGGTATGCAAGATTTAAATCTAACCCTTCTGCAGGAATACAAGTGTCTTCAACTAACACTACAGGTACCCTGGAAGATGACTCGGATAGTGATTCAGAATGTGATGAACCCACTATTGTTATATCTTCTCTCCCTATCTATGTTGCAGATGCTACTCCTAACACAGAAGCCTCTGATGCCAAAACAGCTGATGATGTGGAAAACTCAACTTATGCAGAAGATCTTGCTAAACTCAAAAAGCAAGAGCATGCAGCTGCTGAAGAAGCTAAAAGGCTTGGTCTTGAATTTGCTCAAGACACTGAAGCACTCTTGAAACAAGCTGCTATTGATGTCAGCAGAAAATCTATTTCTGCTGATGAATTTGCTGATGCAACTGCTGCCAATTCTCCTGAAGGCATTTCTGCACCAACACCTATTTCCACTGCTATATCAACTAGCTTTGAAGAACCATTTGGCAGGTTCCCCAGCCCCTCAGATCTTGGCAACCATGAACAAAGTGCTGGCATTTTTCAATCATCTTCTTATGATGAAGACTTTGCTCCAACTTTGACTAATCTTGAAACCTCTGTTGATCTCAATCCTGCTACCACTAAGAGGGTTAACACCATTCATCCTCAAGAGAATATCCTTGGTGATCCAAATGCTATGGTTCTAACTAGAAGTGCTTTAAAGCAGACACAGTTTGGTCAATGCGCCTTTTTCACATATGTGTCTAATCAGAAGAGAGACAATCACATAGATCAGAAGCATTGTCTGTTTGCTTGTTTTCTATCAAAAGTATAGCCAACAAGCATTAAACAAGCTTTGAGTAAACCTAGTTGGGATGAAGCTATGCAGGAAGAGATGCAACAATTCAAGAATCAAGATGTTTGGGTCCTTGTTGATCTACCTGCAGGTAAAATTGCTATTGGAACCAAGTGGATATTAAAATGCAAGAGGGATGCAAGAGGTATAGTGGTCAGAAATAAAGCAAGGTTAGTGGCTCAAGGTTTCAGACAAGAAGAAGGGATTGATTATACTGAAGTGTTTACACCTGTTGCTAGAGTGGAGGCAATTAGGTTATTTTTGGCCTTTGCCTCTTACATGGGATTTGTGGTATATCAGATGGATGTCAAAAGTGCCTTCCTCTATGGCAAGATTGAGAAGGAAGTCTATGTCACTCAACCACAAGGCTTTGAAGACCCACAAAACCCTAAGAAGGTGTACAAGGTTGTCAAGGCACTCTATGGCCTTCATCAAGCACCAAGAGCCTGGTATGCTAGGCTATCTACCTTCCTTTTGGAACATGGATATAGAAGAGGAGCCATTGATAAGACTCTCTTTATCAAGAAAAACTCCAGGGATATCATCCTAGTACAAGTTTATGCGGATGATATTATTTTTGGCTCCACTAAGGAAGCATGGTGCAGGGAATTTGAAGATTTGATGAAAGGTGAATTTTAGATGAGCGCTATAGGGGAACTGACATTTTTCTTGGGGCTACAAGTCAAACAACAACCTGATGGGATTTTTATCCATCAAGAGAAATATGTGAAAGATATCTTGAAAAAGTTTGACTTTGAACTTTTAAGGACTGCAACCACTCCATATGAACCTCCCAAGCTAAAAAATCCAAATGAACAAGATGAAGCTGTTAATGTGCATCTATACAGATCCATGATTGGATCACTCATGTATCTCACAGCTTCAAGGCCTGACATCACTTTTGCTGTCAGTGCTTGCTCAAGACATCAAGTCACTCCATTGACTTCTTACCTAAATGCTATGAAAAAGATTTTCAAATATATCAAAGGCCAACCCAAGTTAGGTCTCTGGTATCCAAGGTATTCACCATTTGTGCTGGAAGCATATAGTGATAGTGACTATGCTGGGGCTAATTTGGACAGGAAATCCACAACAGGAGGTTGTCAATTTCTTGGTAGAAGACTCATTTCTTGGCAGTGCAAGAAACAAACCATTGTGGCTACCTCTTCTACTGAAGCAAAATATGTTGCTGCTGCTAACTGTTGTGGTTAGGTACTCTGGATTTAGAATCAAATGTTGGATTATGGGTTCAACTTTATGAACACTAAAATCTATATTGATAATCAAACTACCATTTCCATTGTTAAAAATCCAGTTTTTCATCAAAGAACTAAACATATTGAAATTAGGCACCATTTTATTAGAGATGCAAATGAAAAACAATTAATACAGGTGCTTAAAATTCATACTGATGATAATGTGGTTGATTTATTAACAAAAGCTTTTGATGGACCTAGGTTTAACCACTTAGTTGTCCACATTGGAATGGTTAACCCTTGAATGCTATGTTTGAGGGGAGGCATAAGCCTCAGGGGAGGCACATGCCTTTAGGGAGGATTGTTATTGATGTTGTATTCTTTGTATACTAACCATTTTTGCAGTTGTTGGATCCTCATAAGCCTAAGGGGAGGCTTAGTATTTCTACTGACACTACATATTTCTTTGGTTTCTGCTGCTGCTTAATGGTATATTTTACATGTTTTGTATTTTCTTTCTTATTTATTAAAAAAAAAACAAAACAAAACTAACAGATTTGTATAGTATTGTGTATGTTGTTTGCAGGATTTGGTGTTGGTTTTTCCACACCTTCTATGGTTATCAACTTACCTGATGTTGACTATTCCATCAAAAAGTTGGCTAGTCCAAAGGGTACAACTTTGGTAAAGACAAGTCAAATCTGTTGATAGTTGTAATAGTTTGCTAAAAACTATTGGGTAATCAACTCACCCATGCTTAATAGCTAAGAGTTGGATGGTTATCAATTGACCATGGATTTTTCCTTTATGGATTCCCAATAATTGGCTAGCCCACAAGAGTATGGCTTGTGGTAAAGGCAATGGAAAACCATATTTGGTATTCAGTTGACCAAGATGATTTTTCATCCAATAATTGACTAGTCCTAAGCAAACGGCTACAGGTAAAGACATCTCAAATCCGTTTATAGCTGATGATTTGCTAAAAATCATATGGTCATCAGTGTACCATAGTTTGTGAACTGAAACATTTGGCTACTCCAATAGTAATGGCTATTGGTAAAGAGACATCAAATCCATTATTTTCAATGATTCACCTCTTACAGGAGTTAACACACCTGGATGTGATGAGAATAGTATGAAACTAATATGTTTTGATGTACATTTGGTCATTTGTTGCTGCAAAGAATGGTGCTTTTCAATTTGTTGCTGATCATAGAGATTTTGCTGATAAAGATTCTTTGTTGAAGAAGTTCATTCTCAATCCACTTCTTCTTGCCTTTGAAGATCTATCAAGAATCTTGGAGTTAACCATGTCAACTTCAATATTAGGGGAGGATTGTAAGGAATTAGTGAAGTCAGTATTTAGATATTGCTGAAGATTCTGCTGACAGGTTTCTGCGGAAGCACATACTGGTTTCTGCTGAAGAATTGTGTTACTGCGGATATAGTTAATCCGTGGATAGAAGTTAGTTATTTATAGATAAGATATGCAGAATATCTTCTAGAGTATTATGTTTATACGTTTCTTGTAGAAGAATTTAGGGTTTCCACTAGTATATAAGGAACCCAAGGATATTGTATTAGGTACGTGTTTTTCAGAAACAATTATTAGTGAATAATATCAATCCATAGAGGATCAAAGTTTAGCATACAAGTTTATATTTATATTCCGCAATAAGTATAAGCTAATGGAGATTGTCTATTTAGTTTGCTATTGATTACATTAGTAGACTAACGATCTATTGGCTCGAGATCTATCAAGTATAGATCCCTACACTATGTCATATAAAGGAAGCCCGAGTATGCTAAGTACATGAAAGACTTGGTATGTAACAAGTCAAAGATCGAGGAAGGTGAATCTGCCACACTTAATGCTAGATGCTCAACAATCTAACAAAACCAACTTCCACCGAAGGAAAAAGACCCAGGGAGTTTTACTCTCCATTGCTCTATTGGTAGTTTATCTATTAGGAATGCTTTAGCCAATTTAGGGGCTAACATTAGCATTATGCCATTTTCTATGTTTAAAAGGCTAGGTTTAGGAAGACCTTAACCTGTTGATATGGTAGTTGACATGTGATAAGGAGAAAAATGATCCGTTTTTAGGGGGTGATTTAAGCCGGAATTTGAATTTATTTGATCAAATAATGCCCTAAATCGTTCCTTTTGTGATTTTAGGTACTTTTGGAGTGAATTCTAGAAAAGGAAGCATTTTGGACGTTTTTGGAGCATAAAAGTGAAGAAAACGGCAGAGTCTTAATTTTCCTTGCTGGGAATAGTACCTGACGGCGTCAAGAGCAATTTGATGACGGCATCAAGAGCAAAAATGGTGATGGTCCAGTGGAAATGTGACGGCGTCAAAGCATGGCCGTCAAGAGTAAAAGTGGTGACGGCCCAGAACAACATTACACATGACGGCATCAGATCTGGATCTAGGCAGTTCGAGAATATTATGGGTGGCGGGTTGATGGCGTCAAAACTTTCTTCTTTACGCCGTCACCTTAGAAAATCTATATATACTTTTGTTATTTTCATTCATTAGGAGGAGGACAATTTTAGGGATGACTTGAATAAACCCTAGCTCGACTTTTACAGTATTTTCAAGGGTTTTCACCCCTTGAAACCCTTCATGTTCAATTAAGATAAGTATTATTTCAATTCATTCAATATGTCTATGTGTTGTTTGAATATATCTTACGCTTGTCTTGATTTTAACATGCTAGGCTAGATCTCTTGTGTGTTTGCTTAGATGTAATGAAACCTAGATGTTGATTATAGGTTGATTGCTTGTTTATAGTCGTAATGGATGAATGATTTCGATGTTAGGCTTAAGAAAACTGGCAGACTCCCATAGTGTAACTTGCTTGAACGTCTTAAGAAACATGAACCAATGCGTACTAAGGTTTTTATGGTTGTATTTAATGCATGAGCGAATTCTAGTGATCCCATGTTAGGAGCTTCTTGCAGGCTCGACATAGGAGTGAAGTAGGAGCTTATAAAGTTGGGTACGCCACCCCACGAATGGTATTAAGGAATATAACCCGTCATCCACGCAACTGTAACAAACTATCAACCTGTAAAAGATATCTAGGGAGTAATGAAATCTAAGTAAACACATTTTTCCCCTTTATTGTTCACTCCACATTAGTAATTAGCTTTATTTGCATTTTTTTTTATTTTATTTTGATTGCATCTTTAGTTATTGGGTTAGTTGATTAGCAACTAATTCCGCTCACTCCTCTAAACCCGAGATTTTTACTTGCTTTTCATAAAATATAAAAATACAAAAAGAAACATCCCTCACCTCTAGACCTAGTTTTTAGGCTTTCTAATCCTAGCGACACTATTCCTGAGTTGAACGATCAATCCCCCGGTACTTGTCACTATATTATACTACAACGATCAGGTACACTGCCTGGTGGGGGTTGTAAGCTTCTCGAGATCCCTTGAGAAGTAAAACCTGGTGCAATTCCCATGCATCAAGTTTTTGGCGCCGCAGCCCGGGGAATAGTTATTGTCTAGGTTAGAATTTCTTTTTATTAGGTCTACTTGCTAGATTCCTTTCTAGTAAGATTTTATTCTTATTTTTAGGTTTTCTTTAGTCTATCTATTTCTTCGTGTCTTTGTTCGTAACTTTTACCATCCGACATTATAGAAGGTGGTAACATCTTTGAATCCATCAACCACCACAACAAGACCACCCACAAAACACACCACTAGCAAACCAACCTCTTAGGCCCCGAACCCTAGGAGAGTATTCCTGACCTAGCCACCAAGGCTATCGAAACACTATTGAGCTCACCCAAGGAGCCAATGTGTCTCCCTTGCGATCCGACACCATCTGGTTGGTGAAAAGCGGATGTGCATTCCATGGACTTCGTTCCGAAGATCCTAATCAACATCTCAAGGACTTCCTTAAAATCGTAGATTCTATAGACCTTGATATTACAACTAGAGAGTCGACCCGATTACGCCTATTCCAATTCTCTCTACGTGATCAAGCTAGTCAATGGCTTGAACGTTTATCCGCGGAATCCATCACCTCATGGGATGATCTCACCACTCATTTCTTTGCTCAATTTTTCCCACCGGGGAGAACTACCAAGCTTAGAAATGATATCTTGATGTTCCAACAATGTCAAGGTGAAACTCTATATGAAGCATGGGCTCGTTTTAAGGATCTACTCCAAAAAGTCCCTCGTCATTGTATAAATCTTTGGTTATTAGTTCAAATCTTCTATGACCATGTCGACTATCACACCAAATGTACCATCGATCGAGCTGCTGGAGGTAGATTGCGTGATAGGAACGCCGAGGAATCTTGGGCAATTATTTCGAATCGATTTTTCCAATATAAAAATCCATCACTTTCAAATAGTGGTGGTCTTTGCATAGATTGCCCTTCTAAATATTTTTCAGATTCCATAGATCGTTACAAGTTTTAAAATACAATATATTTTAAAGATCGTGCAAGACGTGGCTCCTGATACCAATTGTGGAAAACTAGATGGGGGGTTGAATAGTTTTACGTCATTTTAAAATTTATAAAAACAAGTTTGTTTTAAAAACTTCGATTCTAGTTTATGTGATCTCAATATTTGCACTATATGAACAATTATATAGTAACTAACTAACTAAGCTAATATAGTAAAGGTAAACAAGTAAGTAATGAAAAGAGTTGGAGAGATCAAACCACAACACAAGAATTTATAGTGGTTCGGCTACAAGGTCACCTTCCTTGTTCCTACTCCACTCCCCGAGTCACCTACTCGAGAGTTTTCTTCATTATGTCAACAAACTCCCTTATGGCGGAGAAAACCTTACACACCAATTTACACACCACAACTATGTCACAACTTGATCACAACTTCTTCACACCAATCTACTTCACACCTATCTTCTTCACACCTTTCTTCTTCACACCTATCTTCTTCACTACTACACTACTTCACACCTATCTTCTTCACAACTACACTACTTCACTACTAAGCAACTTCTTCTACCTACACAACTTCTAATTCTTCTAAACTACTAATTACAAGCACAACACAACTTCACAAATAATATACACAATATACACAACTACTCTTCAATGCTTCTTAAACTTAGTTGTAGAAGGAGTGTTTTTCTTTTGCACTTTGGATGAGGATGGATGAGAATGGATTAAATCACTTGAAACAAGGATTAGTAATCAAATGATCAAAGGATTTTGGAAGATGTTTAGAGAGTTTTAGATATGAAATTATTGTGCAAAAAGGTGAGAAAAATTCCAGATTTAAGGAGGTATTTATAGGGAAAAAAAAATTCTGACAACTGGAGCGTGCCGGTCCCCTTAAATCAAGGCTGGCCCCCTTAAAATTAAGGGGACCGCCCCTTATAATTAAGGGGGTCGCCCAACTGTAACGGCCATAATTTTTGTTTTTTAGTGGAGAAAGTTTATTTGGTGAAAAACTAACTGATTTTGGTTAAAAATTTGAATTCATATATTTGGTATGAATAAAACATTTTTCTTTATTACCAAAAGTGTTTTTCAAAAATATATAATATGTTTATATAATTAAATAAACTTTGTAATAATTAATTAAGTATCCCTTTGATCATGAAATGTATTAAGCACTTGTTTATTCATACCTTAGTGATTAAATTGGATAAATTGATATAAACTAGCTTAATACTTGTTTACATAGTAATCTTACGTTTGATGATTTTATATTTTGTGATTATCAAAACATAGAGATATCGAAAAATATAAATAACGTTTTTATGCATTATTTATGCCAACAATCTCCCCCTTTTTGATGATTACAAAATCTAAACTCATTAAGCGAAAGATTAGTTTATATACAAGTATTATTGTGAGTTTATAGCAATTCTCCCCCTTTTTGTTAGCATAAAAAAGGTTATCCCGATTTTAGTGGAGCTCCCCCTTGATGTATACTCTCCCTCGTTTTAAGGTCAAAGAGAAATCGAGATATGGAATGCTTGCAAAAATATTTAGTGGACAAGCAACATGTATATATATATATATATATATATATATATATATATATATATATATATATATATATATATATATATATATATATATATATATATATATATATATATATATATATAGCATATAAGAATAGAAACTAAACATAACCATAGTCACAGATAGAATTAAAAAGGTTACAACAAGCATTACATCACAAGCATTACATCAACAAGTAGTACAATCATAAATAAAATAAACCAAAGCTCTAACATGAAAGTCCTCTCTAGAGCTTGCCATCCAAAATGGTTTAAGACAATTTTATTTGCAAAACACCAAGCATGTTTAATTTGGTGGAATAGATGGTGAACATGGAGATGGTGATGGTGGAGGAGTGTTTGTTGTTGGTGGTGGTGGAGTTGTGTTTGTTGTTGGTGGTTGATGCAACAAGTTTTCAATGTGTGAAAACATGTATTGTATCTCATCTCTTAGTCCGAACACAATTGTTCGGTTGTGGATGCAACAAAGGCAAGTGTCTCCATGAGCTTCAAGTAAGCTCCATGGGACGGGGTTATAGGTTGGTGGATTGATAGGGGATGATGAGAAGTGTGCATCAAGAGGTGTTAATGGTGATAATGAGAGGGTTAGTGCAAGAGTTGTGTTTTCATTGGTAGGTTGTGATGGTTGATCTATTGTTGGAGGAGATAAGTGGGTGTTTATGTAGTCATTTATGGATGAAGTAGATGGTATGGAGGAAGTAGAGGCTCCATTTGTTGATGGTGTTTTGGAGGGTGCATTTGGTGCACTAGGAGATGAGCATTGAGGTGGTGGTGATGGGGTGGTGTTGTCTTCATTTGTGAGATCAATGAATAGTTGTTTTGGTGGAATAATGACAAGTTTTTGTTTTTTCGCATTGTTTGAATAGGTAGTTCTTGGTGATGACATGATAAAAAGATGAGGTTTGATGAAGGTTGAGGATAATGGAATGTGAATTAAACATGCATGGGGATTATATAGTATGAAAACATGTTTAGAAGTAGAATTAATTTGAAATTGTATTGTTATATTCCAAAATCAGTTTAGTTTTTAAGGGAAATGGTAGTTGGGACTAGCAAAAGAGATCACAAGGTGCAAAAGAAAACAGTGTAAAAACTGTTCCAGATGGCCGGTCCCCTTAAATGGAGGCCGGTCCCCTTAAATTTAAGGGGGCCGCCCATCTGACGACCCAGAAATAAAAAATTTTAAAAATTTTCTAGAAAAATGTTATGTTGTGTTTTGTTTTTGCAGCAAGCTCTATTTGGACATTTCACATTTGTTTTGGTCTATTAGGAAGCATACATGTCATATATATATATATATACATAAACTAATCATGCAAGCATATATATATATATATATATATATATATATATATATATATATATATATATATATATATATATAT
Organism: Artemisia argyi; assembly: GCA_030686995.1. Lineage (NCBI taxonomy): Eukaryota > Viridiplantae > Streptophyta > Magnoliopsida > Asterales > Asteraceae > Artemisia > Artemisia argyi. The sequence goes on from CM060690.1 coordinate 150,831,329, forward strand.
ATATATATATATATATATATATATATATTAATAAAGTATGCATTCATAAGCATATATTAAACATAAATAAGCAAGTAAACATCCTAATCAAATATCCAAACAATTATCCAAAAAAATAACAAGTACTTCCGAATATACTTCGGACAAATAGCACAAAAAAAATTCACGATCAAGAGACATAAAAATAAATATTGTTCAACAAACATAAGCCAAACACATCATCTTCTTTTCTTCCCGAAGATACCCTTCAAAGTCTTCCCGATAGATTTGAAGCCACCTCTAACTTCTTCATGCAAACTCTTTTGTCGACTAAGCATCTCGGTTGTTCGTTCATGAAGTACTTCTTCGGTTTGATCGCTAGGAGATGGAGTTGAATACTCGGGATAGTCAAGATCCTCTAAATTATCAACGAACTCGGAAAACAAAGGAGTACTAGCATCATGGATGTTTTCCTCCTCATCGTCATCGTCTTGTCTAGAAGATGAACCGTGAAAGCTATGACGACGAGATTTTCCCTTGTCACTTCGAGTTCGTCGAGCTTGTTTTAGAGCGAGAGGACGTAAGGTGGGATAGATGGACTCATAGATGCTATTGTCAAGATCGGGGTAGTACTCGATAACATGACGATAGAGACTGAGTAAGAAACATTCCATATGGAAGATTGGCTTTGGGAGTTTTTCTAGCACACTCAATCCGTTTGATAAAGAAGTAGGCCAAATTGTACGGCTTTTCGACAGCGATACAATACAACATGTGAGCAAGGCATGCCGGGAGATGGTCCCGGTGACCTCTAGTACCAAACGCATTCTCACGAATGAGTTCTTCCCAACGCTTCATGTGGGGGCCTAATTCCTTGAGGAGAAGTTGGTATGAAGAGATTTGGACGTTTTTGGATTTTATTTTTCGGGTTGTAGTGGCACGCTCCACACCAAGGATTTGACGAATTTCGTCGGGATGAGGGATGTCGGAGAGATAAGGACCAAAGGTTGGTCGACAACGATGTAGAGATTCGAGGTCCCACTCATTTGTGAAAACGGCTTGACATCTAAAAGGAATTTGGAGGATTTGACCAAATTGTTCGAGAGTTAAGGTGATAAATTCATTTTGAATCATGAAGGAGATGGTGATGACACCAAGATCATTGGTTTGAACGGTGACTTGGCTATAGAAATCTACTATGAAACGAGGAACGGTTGGTTCATTAATTTCATAAAGGCAATTGAGGTTGATGCTTGAAAAAAACAAGCGATTAATGTAGTCGGATTGAGCAAAGGCTAGATCTACTACACGTCCCTCATGAACGTTGCTATCTTCAATTTCACGATATATATGTCCAATGGAAGGAGATGTAGTAGGGAGTTGGGAAACTTTGGGAATGTAGTTTTTAGTGTGGGAAAGATCTTCGGTAGTCGCTTTTGGCATTTTCACCTAAACATATCAACAATACAAAAGACCAAAATAAATATAAAGAAGAATAAAAAATGTATATATTTTTAAGACTTATGTTGGAACGTAAACTTACTTCGACTCTAAGACGATAATCCTAAGAAGTAGTTTACCATGTTCCTTATTTTTAATTTTAACTCGTTCTAGATGTATTTTACGATGTTTAGTAAGTAGTTATGGACAAATCCAAACGCCCTTTTAAACATCTAAATATATCATGAAATATGTTAGATTAACTTTAGGTTGTATAACTAGCCATTTCTTACGAGTTTCTTATGCATGTGATTTGTTTTCGAAAAGGATATTTTATGTTTTGACTCAAAAATGTCATATTTAGTATTAAACCAAACGCTTCCTTAACTAGCCACTTACACTACTAATATGTCAATATATATATGAATTGTATATCTTGACAAGTCCGATTTGCAAGTTTTAGGTTTATAATCATAACAACGTTTTATAAAAATTATAATGACTTAGTTTCTACATTATTTGGACATAATCCAAACACCCTCTTATCGTGTACAAAAATATTTTTACTTGGTCGAAAAATATAGTTTCATGCTTTACAAGTTATAAAAATATAATGTAATTAGTTTTAACAAGTTTTCAAAGCATTATTCAACAATGTGTTTACTAAAATTTTTGAAAAGGAGTGTATGGATTTTTTCAAAAATTTTCGACAAGAGGATTTATAATTACTAGTTTCTAATGTTAATTAAGCATCCTAATCCTAAGGGAAACATTTAGTTATGGAAATTTTAGACTCAATTCGAAAGAAATTATGAATTTGAAAAAATTATTAAAACATGCATAATCTTGAGTTTGACCAAATTAGATGGAATTAGATGAAATGTGTTATGAAAAACTTACAATATGTAATGGTGATCGTGTTATATGAATTTGCCCTTTGCGAATTGACCCGAATTGTGTGATTTGGAAGTGGTTTTAGGTGTTTTTGGGGTTTGGTTTTTCGTCACAGCAGTAGTAGAGGAAGGGATGTTTGAAAAAGTGAAGTGTTTGGCAAAAGGAACAAGAGGAAAAACGGGTTGGAGCAATCAGATGGCCGGCCCCCTTAAACATTAAGGGGGCCGCCCTTCATTTGATTGCCGGTCCCCTTAAACATTAAGGGGGTCGCCCTCCAAATTTTGATATTTCGTGATTTTGGTTTCTGGAAAGAACAAGAACATATTTATATATACATTAGATTTATATTTAATCAAAAATACGTTGGAGAGTATTCGCACGAAAGGAATTTCTTGACACTTTTACTTGACATTTCGTCAATTAAAATTTCTTGATCATTTCGGATGAAATTTTTCAAGTTGTCAAGTGGACGAGAGAGTTGTGAAAGGTTTATAAGTATATATATATATATATATATATATATATATATATATATATATATATATATATATATATATATATATATATATATATATATATATATATATATATATATATATATATAGTATGGGTTTTTAAGACGAGAATATAGGAGGGAGACATATGCAACGGAAGACGGGAGTTTGTTTCATCCATAGATTTTTTGACTCATCTCTTTACATCAGCATGAGTGTTGTTTGAACATTAAAGTTCAATAAGGCAAATGGGGGGAAAGAAAAGGTTCGTAAACGAACAATTTCTAGTTTTAGAAAATCAACAAATGAATTTTATAGGTTATAAGATTCTAGATATAGCTAAGTATATATATGTATATATATTTAGATATAATATAGTTAGATAAGTATATATATATATATATATATATATATATATATATATATATATACATACATTATATATAACAGGAGGTGTATGACGTCATTAATGTCACCTCATTGCCATGTAATTCATTGGCTGCCATGTCATCACATTGTAATTTTTTAATTTTTTTATATGCATTTTTCTTAATTAATTTTGAAAATGGTTTTTGTAATTAAAATTCGTATTTAATAATAAAATTCGGAAATTTTTTTAAAAATGTTGCCACTTATAAGGATTGAACCTAGGTTGTTGGTAACATTAACAACCATCATAACCACTAGACCAACATATCTTTTGTTTATATCTTGCAAGTCCAAATCTATAAACTTTAAGTCCAAATCTTTTGGTTTATATCTTAAGTATATATTTTTTTTTTTCACAAAACAAAAACTTAATCATCAAAACTCTCTCCATGAAGAAAACTCCATCATGATTTTACGGTTTTAATGATGTTTAATGTGTTTTTGTCCAGGTTTGGAGCTTCAATAATGTATCAAGATTAGGGTTTATGTTTTTTCTGAAGCTTTGTTATAAAACTCCACCACAATGTTAGGTTTTAATGATTTTTAATGTGTTTTTGTACAGATTACTAAGCCAGTGGCGGTCTTTTGCAGATTTACAGGTATTCTTAATTCCTAAAACACAATGAATGGTTTAATAAAATTACGCTACTCTTGCATTCATCATACATGGAGAGAGTGAACAAAACTCGCTTCACAATTTTCTTTCTCTCATCCCAACCCTAAGCGGCCACAGTTCTCTATCATTAGAAAAACCCTAATCCAATTTTGTAATATTGACACAATCAGGTTCGATGGTGTATGGTCTTGGTAAGATTTATCTTATAGTTCTTAATTTTCTTTATAATTAAATGTTTATAATAATGTTAAGCGAAACCCTAATCCAATTTTATAAACCGTTTCAATTATTAAATTATTTGATTGTTGATATTGTGAATTGTTGTTGCGTCATCTATATGTTATTAATAAAAATTAAACCATTATGTCTTTAATCATATCAGGTTGTAGAACCGGGACAAATGTTTAGTTGCATGTAGGGTGAAACTCATTCAGGCAAATACAAATTGACTCACGTATGCTATTAAATATGTATGATGTGGTTAGGTTATGTTGAATCATCTATCAGCTAATCTTGAAAATAAGAAGATTAACAACTTTGCACCCACAAGTGCTAGAAGAATGACACCGTACAAACAATAAATTAGTAAACGTATAATATTATTCGGTAATTATAACCGCTTTTTGTGGTATTAGTGAAACTTTTTCACTCCGAAGTTATGCATATCACCTGTATGTTTGGATCTTGATTTTCTTTATCAGCTTGATTTTCCAGCGACTTTCATATGCTTGGCACTTGATCTTCTGTCTCAACTTGATTTTCCAGCGGCTTTCTCAATATATATTTTTTTAATTATTGCCTATAGGTGTTTCTTCCTGTTGCAATTTAAGGCTACAAAGGGTTTGGCAAGATGCACTAATGTGTCACATTGTTTGTGATGTTTTACACAATCAGCTTTCAACAAATAACACCAGTACTAACATTAACATCAAACTTCTTTTTTCTAAAATGTATATTTGATGTTTATTATTTTGGCCAAATGTCATTCTGAAAGTACTGACATGGAAAGTCCGTGTAACAACTTGGTGGATGTGTCCAAGGTAAGTAAAAAGATTTTTGACAAGTTGCGACCTTAATTTAAACATGTTATAATTTGGTTTCACATGCAAATGGTGTCTACTGCTATTGCGATCATAGCCATTTACTCAAAACGTGTATCGTTCAACAAGTGTTTGGAATCACAGGATGCAATTGCCTTAAAAAGTTTATACACGGTAAACAGTTACCTGCGCACGACGTCCAAAAAAATGAACACATGTTCTTTAGCGAACCAACCCTGCTGTTTATGCCCTGCCGACATTCAGTGAGTGTTTATCACTTCTGAAAACCCGGTGATATGCAGAGTGATTTCTTAGCAGAAGGTAATTTTATAGGCTGTTGCTTCACTTGCTTATACTTAATCTTCATAACTTCTTCTGTTTATCTTAAACATTACAATTTAAAGTTACTAGCTAATGACATGGTTTTGTCTACATGAACAGGTTTCGGGTCTCTTGGATTGATGACATCAGTCTTGGTTTGTCCTGATGGGAAGACCATCGAAGCTGAAGAAGCTCACGGGACTGTAACCCGTCATTACAGGGTGCATCAAAAAGGAGGGAAACCAACACAAACAACATAGCCTTGATCTTTGCTTGGACCTGTAGGCTATTATATTTTGAGTTTAACCTATTATTTGAATGATTTAAAGAATATAAATTGTTTAATACAGGGCAAAGTTGGATAACAACTCTAGGCTTTTGGATTTCACTTAGAAGCTGGAAGCATATTAAGAGAGTATTAGGTCTTCACTCCCTCCATCTCATCCAAGTTCTTGAGCATCTTATCAAACTTGCAGAGTTTATCAATCTAATTTCATCATATTCAAATGAAGTCTGCAGTAGAGAAGATAAAAGAACAATTGCACCTGAACATGTTTTCAAGACATTTGTTTTAAAGGGGTCGAGTTTAGCGGGGTTTAAAAAAGTAACTCTTTTGTTTTCCTATAAGTAGGCAGAAGTGAGAAGTTACTGAACTGAACACGCACTTAAAAAATGGGCGTCACTTGTGTATTACAGTACCTATATGAGGATTCTCACATTAAGATTCATGACGTGGCACATGCAATCTCTAATTATATAGATTTTTGTAGTCATCACTCTGGAATGACGTGGGATGACTTTTTCAGGATAATAAACCACCTGATAAAAACTCAATTTTATGGAAGTAAGATCATATTGGAATGTTTTCAGAAGCTTCAACAGAATGTGGACTTTCTTTATATTATGCTTACAGATAAGTTTACTACAGCTACTATTATCCTGACATCTCTCACTTGAGATATATGGCGCTATTGGTAACGATTTTGTTTCTTTTTAATCATTTCCTTTGATGGGTCGATTTCTTGATACAAAGCAGGTACCTCAAAGATCCTGAAACGATTATGTTAGCTAGACAAACAGGCTTGGCTATAACTTAGGTAGGCTTCATACATCTTTCATAATACCTATCACACTATTATTGCTACTTCATTTATATTTCTAGATGTATGTTTATAAATGCACGAGTTCGTCTATGGTAGCAAATGGTCGAAGAAATATACTAAGAAGATTCTGCAATAGACTCCAACTCTTCATCAGAACTCGCACCTAAAAATCGTTACTTGATCAAGCACAAGATACGAGCCACATTACAGTACCGTCCCCTCAAGCTAATGACAAGGAAATGGCATGTTCCCCGGTCAGTGATCGTAATGTACTCTAGAAGCCAAACATCAATGATGTGGTATCTCTAACGTTAAGGTTGCAACAGTGTGAGAAAAGTAGCTTACACCAAGTGTCATCTTTTCATGTTTATATTTTGTCATTCCAGTCCCATGTTTCATGTTTATATTTTGTATTAACATTGCATCTTTATGATGCTTTGTAAGCTTCTATGTATAATCTTTGGTTTATGAGTTATAGTAATTTATAGATTGTTTGATTTTTCTTATGATGTTTTATTTTCATTTTGACTTAGGTCTCCAGTTTAAATGACTAGACTGCACATTAGAAGGTTTGGTTTTAAGATGCTTGGAACAAAGTTCTGTAAACTAAAGTGCACAACAGACAAAATCTGAAGAAAGTTAAGTTATTTCAAAAGAAGTTCTTTAAAAGTGAGAATCTTGACTGATTTACCTTAAAAATGGGTCCGTGAGGCTATGCCCAAGCATGGTGTGTGGGACCCCTTTGCTTAGTTGAATCAACAACTATTGCTGACCAAAATCCCAAATGGATGAGGTAGTTAGACCAATAGAAGGATGAAGGATGCTCGGCATTATACGTAACATTTGGTTCTCATAATTGCTTCACGATGTGACCAAGAATCTGAAAAATAAGATTTCATCAGGTAAACGACGCCGTTTCATTAGGTAACATACCCATTTCAGCAGTGGGTGCGTTTGGGTCCCAATAGCGCTTGGGGTGTTAATAAGATTTCATCAGGTAATATGGTTTGGGTGGGTTTGGGTCATGAAATGGGTAGTTTTGGGTGATGAAACGGGGCTGAATTGGGTATGTTTACGGGCTGAAGTAGGGGCTAAAATGGGTCAGTTTGGGGATTGCACTGGGTGTGGGATTGGGAGCTGAAATGGGGGCAGAGATTGGTGCGTTTGGGTGCTGAATTGGGTGAGTTTGGGCCAGCAGCGGAGACCTAATCAAAGAAATGTTACTTTTGTAACATTTGGAGACACAGGGATGTCTCACCAGCTAGATGGTCGTGTAAGCCTAGAATCTTGAGTTGTTAGTAGTTTTAACAGTCTTCGCTTATGTAACATTTAAAAGCATGATAGCTTGGTGCTTATTTCTTCATATTTTTTTGCAGTTGAATTGCGCTCACTTAGAGAATTGTCTTCATGAAACACGAACAGAGGCTCAAACTCATTGTGCAGCTGATCAAAGAGCATCTAATTATAACACATTGCGTGGGACCAATTTAAGAGTGTACAATTTCTTCGAACGTCTGAAAGCCTGTGTTTCTTCAGTGGGTGTAGATGGTTTTTCCGACTCATTGAACTCTTTACCTAAATTTCTCACCAAGTAAGTAATCAGTCTTTTACATTAATTTCGCAATTGTTAACTATATATTAAGAGTCTACCACTGGAAAATAATATGTTATGAATTGAATACATCACATATGTTCTATTTTTTGGTTCTGCAAATGAGAACGCAAATGATGGCACTTTTGAGTATCGTGAATGTGTTCAGGTGTTTGCTACAAAAGCTTTCATCTCAAATCAACCAAACCGAGAAATATAGTTTAAAGGGGAATGGGTCAAATTGGTCAAACAAAATAAAGTTCACTTAAAATCTATAGTCAATGCCTACAACCTTTGGCAATTCAATAAATTGTTATTATGCAATAATAATTCTTTCTAATTTATTAATTTCAAGTAACTGTGGACAAAATATAGTTTGTGGCCTTGTGGGTCAACCAAACCTTGGAACCTTCAAGTAATTGTGGACACAAAATGATGCTATGATACGGTCTGATCCAAAATACAATGTTCACCGCTTCATAAAATTTATTGGTAATAGATGGTAGAGAAGGTGAAGTTATTTATCTCATATATCAGTTTGAGTTTGTTTATAGTTTGAAATATGCCTACTTTTGTACCAGATTGAAAATGTAGAGTTACCAATAATGTCTTTCAACCAAATTAAAGCTCATCAGGTAGACATGAAACTTTTTCTAAAGCATTATTTTCATGAAGGATACAGGTGCTATGGAGCTAAAAGTATCAAAGGGAAAGCTGAATCGAATAATTTTGTGTTGTTGGCTAAAACAGTAGTGTTTCTTAAAATATGAATTTTGAATTAGATAAGTTCGTTTATTTGATCCATTCCTTTTCTGAAACACAAAAAAAAAAAAAAAAAAAAAAAAAAAAAAAAAAAAAAAAAAAAAAAAAAACATAACTTTAGAGATTATGCTTGATCAATATAGGTATACGGTCTACATGCCAATTGCCTAATTTAAGAAAGGAAGAGTATCGAGCTGCAAACAAGGCATTAACCGAGGCTCTTCAGTTGACAGGTTAGTTTCATAAAGGTTCCAAGACATGCGAGGAAGCAGTTAACAAGGGTAGAAATCTCATGGTTCCCACAAAGACGGAAACTACACAAACTCAACAACCAACTTTGGTTACAAACAAAGTTTCGTTTCGTATTTGGATCAAAAACATATAGTTTATTCTTGCTCACAGCTTATCAAATTTATGCGTATATCAAATGAACATTTTAATGTTTTTTTTTCTTCATGCTGTAACAATAATATGTTGGTATTATTTACCATTGATTTATATACTCTTCCTAAATTTCAAGTAATACTATGCAAATAAAGTTTATTCTTTATTTTTTTCCCCAATTCATGTGTTTAAGATATATTCCGATAATCATTGTTTGTGGACGTCCACTTAGATTTTTTCAAGTAATATTATGAAGCTATCCCACCTATTGGAAGGTTATTTACTTAGGTGACTTATTTTTCTTGAAAGTCAACTACATGTAGCAAGAGAAAGTGAATTTGATTTGAGATCCTAACAATACAGATATTGATAATGAGAAAAGAAGAGCTTCGTATATCACAAGCTGCACTCGATCCTCAGAAATCAGAGGTGCATAATGAAATGACAACAATAGAAAAAGACTCAACAGTTCACAAGTAAGTTCATTTGACTTTCATTTGACTTTATAGATCAGATGTTTTACTTTTGAAGCTTAAAAATATTTTCCTTTATATAATTTTTTGTAATTAGATACAATAAGTTAATATGTGTACAGTATCCTTTTGTTTAAAATCAACCGTTTGCGATAGAATTGGAAGATGTACTTATTGACCTTGCCACAGAAATCTTAGCTCGTCCATCACATAAGAGGCAAGTTACTAATATTTAAATACTTTTCCTATTTACTTTTTCTATCTATATTCAATTATAACAAGTGATATATGTAATCATATTACTGTAAAAAAAGTTTATAATAAAAGGAAAATTAGTTTATTACTCCTAAAAAATGTATTACCCACCCTCTATACTTTATATGGTATATAATAAACTGATTAGTGTGTTGGTATGTGTAGCCATATCTGAATTGGATGGTGTTAGTTTCGTTATCATAAGCAAATCCAAACACTTGCGTTGCACTTAGTTACATTTGATTATTTACTAATGCAGTAGTGCAGCTGTAGCAGTCTACACCAGGAGTTTTAGAACTTGTGCACCTTCTTAGACACCTAATAGAAAAATATCAGATGAATATTAAAGCTTGTGGAGTCCTTCCCGTCAAATACTTTAGAAAATGTATTCAACACATGTTACTTCGAGATAACAGGGATATTTGTTTTTCAATTACGAGAGATGTGATCAATCAAGTGATTTGGTTCTTAGACCCTAGATTAAGAATAATAGTATTAAATATACTATCATCACACTTTGCTACAAATTTGTATTTAATAAGCTAATACACTGATGTGATGTTTTAACATCACGGATCAGAAAAGCGATGCTTTACCTGATTCGGTTGCTTGATATGAAAAAGTAGCTGGTAAATTTGATAATTCAATATAGCGCAATTTAACCAATGTTGTGCTTATTGCTGAAAGCGGTAGTGTTAATAGATTTGCTTTGTGACATATGTTTTTTTTGGCACTTTATAATTTCTAATATGTCAATGACTATATATGACCAAAAGGAACAAGGACTGCATGCAGACCAGCCCATGTTGGACAAAGGCAGTTGTTTATCTCATGTTTTTCTTATCTATTATTGATCTATTTTTTTACTTAAAATTAATCAGCTCCCACCTCTGGAAAGCTTAGTGACACTCTAGGTGCTTCTGATAGCCCAAAGGACGTCCCCGATAATGATATTGTTGTTGATGAAACACACACCCTTTCCGAAATTGATGATTCTGAGGTACTACGCTAAACTGTTGGCATTCACATGTAATATTTTTATAGTGCAAGTAACTAACTTGTGAATTGTGATACTTCTGTAGTTGATCAATTATGTTTTAAATTTACATGCTAGGTCAGCTGGATGGACATTGTAGAAGAGATTGATGACCTCTTTATAGGAGATGCTGAGGTACGGTTTTGCAGACATACTGAAATTTAGTCATAATCAGGGAAGGGAAGAAAGCATATGTCTGAACTTCTGAATCTGTACTCAAATGTGGCTAATTCCGCTAATGGGCAGGTCGGGTGATGAGTAATTTGTTTGTACAGGTTGAAATGGCTGGGTTTGGTTGATTTCACCCATAACAATTTTTTTAGAAAAATGAAATAAATAGTTAAAATGTCAAATTTGGTTTAAAAAATATATTATTACAGTATGTATAGTATATTTTTATAAATTGATTTAATGCTTTAAATATACATTGTGGACAACTATCAAGTTTTGCCCATTTGACCTGTCAGACCTGATTCTTTTTAAACTAAGGTGGTGTTTGTTTGTTAAGAGGGTCTGTGAATCTGAACCGCACATCTGAATCTGAAGCGTAAATGTCTGAATCTGACCGCATCTGAACGGGAAAAAAAACTCATGTTTGAACCGCACATTTGCTTGCTCGTACTATTTTTTTTTTTTTTTTTTTTGTTTGTGTCAGCAAGAGGCAACAAGACGCATTCAGACACCCCTCTCAAGTCTAAACCATTAAGATCTTACTGCATGTGAACGCGTCTGAACGAAAAGAAAAAAACAAACGGTCTGAACAACCAAATGTCTGAATTTAGCCTATTAAGAGGCTGTTAAGATGTTTTAAAAAAAAACAAACACAGCCTAAATGTGTTATTTTTACTCACTTCTTGTGGAAGAACAAGAAATTTGAATCGACCCACTTATTATTAAATGGGTCTTTCTCTGACCGTATGGTGTTTTGTTTCATCTTTTGTCTGGTGCATTATGCATTATCGTTCATAACACCAAGTTCTTATGTTGAATCATCTTTTCTATCCTAGAGAAATCCACTGTTAGCTCACTTGGAATGCCAGGGATTGATAACAATTGAGGTACAAAGTTGTATCTTTATAAGTGTTATAGGGCCTTTATTTCCAATATTTGCTTTATCATATGTTCAACGATTTTCATTGACAATACATATTTGTTAATGGTTTCTTTCAAAAAATTTGTACATGATAAATGTAGTAGGATATGCTTTAATGAATCATGGTCTTAATAAGGACATGTAGATTGGGAATCGGATTATAGAAGTTAGATATGGACAATCAGTGAATGTGGTTAGTTGTTCATAACAATAGTGCTAAAGACAATTGTTTATAGTGTGATTGATTCTTTCAATATCTTTCTGTATATAGCCTTCGTTCTTTTTATTTCTTGAAAACTAGAATTTCTAACTAAATCACTACTAGTTTTATAAAACCTCAATAGCTACAATTGTCATATTACGCATCTACAAAAAAATTCAGAACGAACTGGACTGAGTAATTGATAAGAGTGGTAAACCAACATGGCCATGACACAACTTGACCCATAATCGCCTAAATTTACCATTCTGGCCCATTTTATGTTGAACGGGCTAAAGTGCTGCAAAGAAAGAAAAAAAAAAAGAGAGAGAGAGACTTCATATTCATGAAGTTCAATTGTTAATATGCACTGTTTGATTATTTTCATGAATAACCTTTTGCTGCATGTTTCTTAAATGGAGTTCACTCTACACATAGTTTCCCACTATCTTATATTTCCAATTTCTTTTCATTGTAAGAGATAAGTTGTTTTGAGAAATTGAGGGTTTATGGGATGTCTTTAACATCAACATAACTATCTGAAGAAAAAAGAATAGTTTTAAGATAAATCAAGTTAGGTATCAATGGTGTGTGTACAGAAAAACACAAAAGATCAATAAGCTTAAGCTTTGAGGGCTTCCTGTATTTCATATTTTGTTGTGGACATCAAAAGCTTTAGATTTTTTATTTTGTTGGTACTTTGTGAACAAATACGCTAAGCAGATCGTAGGAAGAGTTATATATGTCTAAGATTGGTTTAACACCACTTACTTTAGGGGGTATGTTGAGTAGAGTTGGTGGTTTGTCTAATAATAGTCTTAGTTATGATCAAAATTATTGTTCAACTTTTTTGTGAATTCGCAGAGAATCAGCAATTTACGCAAAGGTTGCTAAGTGGTGAAGGGTCAGGGTTGGATGGGATTGGTAATAATAGGGGAAAAGCTAATAGAACTGATGGTGACTGTGGAGGAAGTGCGAGTGGGTGTGAAACTTAAGGTTTCAGCCGAGTGGTGGTTGTGATGGATTTATTGGGTAGCCATGCATATTTGTAATTAATTACTATTTACATATTATAATGACACTCAATTAAACCATTGGTTGATTATTTTGTTGTGCAATTAAAACTGATTGTTTTTTTTGCTCTCTTTTTTTGGTGAAAATTTGCAACTTTTATAAACAACTTCAACAAATAAAACTGACTCTTGAAGAGCATTATGAGTATTGTTTTCTGATTAAAATCTTTCTAGCGTACTTCCAGTTTTTTTTTTTTTTTTTTTTTTTTTTTTTTTTTCATTTATAAGCAAAGGTTAAGTATTGTAAATGATTAATTATATTAGTGTGTGGAATTTTAACCATATATATGTAGTCACAACTATTTAAACTATTGATGGAAGGACAATGTATATAGTTTTTTGTGTTCTATGACTCAATACCATGTCAATAAAAGGTTCTAAGTTAAGGATGAGTTGACATGCCTTTTTTGATATCTCTAATGGGCCAGATTGTGCATATTCGTATTATGACTCCTGTATATAGCAACATGATTTTATAGCGGCATATAGTTTTAGTGATAAAAAAAGTTAAGAAGCTTAAATTCGGATTTTTAAAAAATTTGACACTTGAAGGATTTGAACCTAGGTCTTGGCATCCACACACAAGTGCTTCAACCATTGGACCAAGCAAGATTTTATGATAGACATTTGAAAACAATAATGACATGTTTAAAACTGATCTCAATGCCCTTATCAAACATATAATACCCACGTAAATAAAATAATGTCATTCACACACGTTCATTCTCAAAACCCTAACCCTAATCCCGTAACGCAATAAGGTATATCATTCAGTATCTTTGCATAAGGTATATCATTCAGTATATGTTCTTTGCATTGTGTACTTATTTAACTGTTGGTGTAGGTACATCTTGATCATCTTGAAGATGGTGTATCCATGCTTTTATAATGCAATTCAGTAATCATGATTTTTATTTTGAAGATCATAAATTTTGTTGCTTTGTGGTCAATTTGTGGGATTAGTGGCTCATGGAAAAACAAAGGTATGAAACAGATATAGTAATTTCTTGCACGAACTTAAAGATGATATTAGGCGGTCTTGGAATTCATAATCACTGTGATTAGGTTAGTGAAAGAGTTGATGCTTCATCAGGTATATCTAACTCTATAGTCTTACTAGAATATGTGTTCTTTAAAAATGTAAAGCTTTAATTCTTATTTATTTTGTTTTTAAACAGCAAACGTGGAAGAAGTCTGCAAAGTATGGAAATCCGACATTTTTGGACCCAAATAATCTTCATTGGGGATAGAGTTGGCTAGCATGTTGGATTGCAGCCAGGCCATAGGAAACTCAAATCACAACAGACAATAATTAGTTGCATGGAGACATGGTCAAAAGGGTTAATATAAATTAAAGAATAGGTATGAGGTGAGTCAGACTCGGTTATTGTTGAGTACAAAGTCTTGGCAGATGGTGCTCATGCTGAAGCTTCAGATAATCCTAAAACCTTCCTTGAAGATCAGGCATGGTGTCTGTTATTCGATAAATGTATATTTTAAAACATAAATACTTCTACCTTATATTCATCTTAGGAATCATAAATACTTATAACTATCACTAAACTCTTTAAAACATGGGCAGGAACACACATGTGGAGAACATGGGCTGATCATGATGGTTATATAGCTTTGTGGAAAGTAACCAGATTATACAATTAGAAGTGTTTACCACATCATTTGTGCAGGTATCATGTTACCCTTTTTCCAGATAGCATGTTTATAAAATGACAATATTAGTGTAGATATTGGCTCCGCATTTGCAACATCACTTTGGTAAAGGTATTGACGCAAGATCTAAATTTTACAAGAATATATCAAGATGGTGATGTTATTTTTTTGTTTTATTTCAAATATGTAGCGGATGATGAGTTTCCTCCTGTCTCAAGCACTCTGCCCGAGGATATCGAGTAGTTGGTTATGGCCAGATTGAATGTTTTGATACGCCGAGGTGAGTTAGACTCGGTTATTGTTGAGTACCAAGTCTTGGCAGATGGTGCTCATGCTGAAGCTTCAGATAATCCTAAAACCTTCCTTGCAGATCAGGTATGGGGTATGGTGTCTGTTATTCAATAAACCTATATTTTAATCACATACAATGGAATCTCATTATTGCTAAAAATAAATTACATGTTACGTATTTGAATGTTTGGCGATGGCTTGAACACACGTGAATGGCAAATGCTATGAAGCGGAATAATGTCTATAATCTTAATTTTCTCTTTTTTTTTTGGTATCTGTAGGTTGAGGGTACATCAACAGAATCAATAGCAACCTTTTCTAAAGTCAATATAGTCAAGAGGAGAATGGAAGCCGCCTATGAAACACTTCAGGTGGGAAATACATTTGATCTTCATCAACTTCTTTTAGCAAGATTTTTGTGGTCTGTGTTATTATCTACTCATCGTATCTTTAAATGCCTTGATTTTTCCTAGGTTGGTTCGGCTAACCCGCACTTAGTCAGTGCTAAAAAAAAGAGGTTGTGGAGTATATGCTCGACGTGGGTTCTCATATGCCCTCTAAGGAGACTAGGTTTTGTTCATAGTGTCCATGAACACAAGCTAACAGGTACTATTTGTTGATTTTGCTAGATTTTATGTGCAACGCCAATGGTGTATATAGATTACATATAACTTATTAAATTAAGTGTATCTTTTACACTGATTATAGATTTTTTATATTGTTGATTAAACAACGAATGCAGATGAGATGACTATGAATCAGGAAGGCATACGGACGTGCTTATTTTTTCGCTAAGTATGGGACTAAGTGGATCAGAACAAGAACAACTGCGGACAGTTTTGCTCCCAAATGGAACGAGCAGTGTACGAGGAGGTTTTTGATCCATGTATTGTGATAACCATTGTTGTTTCTGACAACTGTCATCTGCATTGAGGGGATAAGGATGGAGGAGTTAAGGATTCGAGAATTGGTAAGGTTAGAATTCGTCTTTCAACTCTTGAAACTGACCGTGTTTACACCCATTCATAACCCCTTTTAGTTTTATATCCATCTGGGGTGAAAAAGACGGGTGAAATTAATTTGGATGTAATGTCTGATTCTTAATGCATGCAATGTACTTCAAGTGAAAAAGGAAACTAGGAGTGTTTAAAGTGGACTCCCATTGTTCATATCAGGTCACTGCCTAAGTTAAGTCTGTTTGGATTAGGATACTGCACCAATAAGGAGCGTTTCCACCTTGAAAAACATCAAAAGTTGGAGCAAATATGAAGGTGTAGTGCATATTTGAAACCTATTAAAACTCACACTTAAACACCCTCTTAATTATGTTTAAAATATTAGACCAAATGTTGGACTGCAATTTTATAGCATAACCAAACACCCCCTTGATGCTTTAAGTTTGCAGCCAATAGCAGTTAACTATAGACGATATGTAAAATAGGGGGAACCAACCTAGGAAAATTGAACTGCAATATCTGTATCGTGTGGCTTGCTCCTAATTCACAGAGAAACAAATTATAAGATGATTGCTATTATAAGACGAAATGTGAACAGCTCACAGGCAGTCGAAGTTCTGCGATAGATGTTTTGGATTTTTTTTCTTAAGGACTGATGTCAGGAAATGTGAGCAGCTCACAGGAATCCAAAGGTCTGCAATTGAAAGTGCAGGTATCACCATTACCTTTATTTCTTTGTATGGCCTATCCTTTATCAAAAAATAATATTCTAACTGATCTCTTTTCTGAATGCAGTAACAACCACCGTCCGAATGCTTGAGAATCTAATCCGATTTGCTTAAGGTACAATCTTTACACATAAGTATCAATATCGCCTCTTATATATTAATGGGCTGATATGGGTTATATCTTATCTAAGTTTAGCTAAAGGGAACGAGTCTAATGTGTTCAATAGGTTAAAAGTCTCTGAAAGTTTATTTTAAATGCATCAATCCTTAAAGCCTCCCAATTTGCGTGTTCAACTATTTATTCCATTTCTAAAATGTCCTTTGACGAATTCCAGATACTTCAATGTGATTGGCTCATATCTGGAAGCAAAATTAGGGGAAGCACCAAGACCAGAACTGTGCGAACATGGAAGAATATTAGGTGCATGCTTTTATGCATCCCATGGTATTACCAATGGGCTAACGGTAACTTTTTGATCTGATAGAACACTTCACAATATACGCTGCCTTTCATGGGATTTCTTCACAAAAATTGAAAGAGCCAAGGAGCAACAGGTTTCTCTATGGTAATCTTGACTTGCATATCAGTATTTCGTGGCAAACATTGCTAAATGAATATTTTTTGTTTATTACAGGCAGTTTATAAAGAATATATGCTAAAGAAAGACATTGACGACGTCCAAAATGGTATCAAGTATGATTAAGTACACATTGTTCTGATTCTTTTTTATCGGACTGCTATTATGTTTTTATTACTCATTCTAAACATAGGCAAGTGAGCGTAAATGTGATGAACTGGTAATCCAAGTTCCTGAATCAATCATACCGAATTGAGGCTATGCAGGTTTATTATTTTGTTGACACATTGTTTCTTCAACTCTTTGGCGCTTTCACTTACATTTCTTTACTTATTGGTTATAGATCCGCTTGTGGTGCAACAGGCCTCCATCTGATGTCCATGGCTTTGATGACACGAATTTCTTCTCAATCCTTTTTTTCTGTAATCATCATCCATTTCTTTCATCTCTCTTTTTTTTCTTTAATAATTAACTTTATTAGAATTGTACATTTTTATAATAGTAGTTTGATATAATGTGTTTATTGTAATTAAGAGTGTCTTTGAGTTAGTTAATTTTGATAGAGGGGATTTTGAAAGAGATTATTTCATCTTAAGCACTTTTAAAATTAGCTATTGCAATCACCCCCATTAGGAATTGCTTATTAAAACCTCTGATTGGGTTCTTCCATTTTGATCACAAACCAGTACAGTTAGTAGTTAATATATCACGCTTAGATTCATATTCTAATTTATAATAACTTTGTTGCTTTTTCATATTTACCATTGAAACTCGTCGAGACACTTATTTAATGGTTTCAGCTACCCAAGATGATAAGGCTTTGATGACATTTACTACTGACTTCTCACGTGACCTTGGCTGCAAAGCATTGATCTATCAATGTATATCCTTAATCTTCTCATTAAATCTTTTTTTTTTATATAAAGAAATTTTATTATTGCTATTAAAGCCTTCATATAGATTAGACATGTAAATGTCTTAACTCCATCACATCTAGCAACTTCAGATGGTGTGCATTAGAACATGATCAAGAGAAGCTCTCTTTCATTTTCGTTTCGAAATTTTTCTAGACAATGACTTGCTTATTGATCCCCATGATCAACAGTCAATTACATATGCTTTATTAAAGCTTTTTGCAGCTAAGCAACTTTGGGCAAAATGCAAGGCAAATGTGCTGAGAAACATTATCTGCTCAAGTATTTTCAAAACAAAAATTTACATTTTTTGGTAACATATCTATTACATGTTGCGTCATCGTCAATGGGGGCAACGGGTTAGCGCAGACATATAGGCCAAAAAATGAAATACACACTAAAAACTCACTATCTTGATAAAATTTTCTGACTTGGACCATTATCACTATCGTATACTTTATTTATTTCATTATGTGTATAATTTTTAGTAGGTCACAAAAACAAAAGGCAAAACACTTGCTTTTGGGCGCTTGTCAAGTCTGACAAAAGCAGAAGTGAACTGATGATCTACAGCAGTAGTGGTATTCACAAATCATCTTGCTTGATCATATTTTATGTAGGATGACGATAACCAGAAGGATATTGAGGAGACGATGGAGCAAACAAAAACAGCTCTTGATAAGATTGTAAATGTGAGGTTAAGTGCAGCACAATCCAAAAATGATTAGACTCAGTCTCAAGAGTCACAGTTTATTAAGCACAAACTTTCACAACAATTGGCTGCATTTAACTTGGGTGCAATTGAGAGAATTATTAGGATGATGGAAATGTCTGTCGACCCATTGGAGCAACCAAAGTTTACATGATCTGAAAAGATATACGGGTGGATCTTCATCAGGCCCAATAGCTATTGTTGCTTTTGGAATATGCTCACATGCACACTGCCACACTAAGTGCAGACATGCCTTCTGATCTTCATAGGGATTACAAAGGAGGCCCAATAGCGTACGCGTCAGGAATGTCTTCTGGATGTGGCCGCCGGCAGAGAAAAAGGCGATCCATGGGCAAGGGACATGCTGCTCATAATCCTGCAATTGAAAATATTTGTGCTAGGAATGGTGGAACTGGACCTGAAGGTAACCAATATATATTTGTTATGCTATTTTGAGTCATATCTGCTATTTGAATATATGTGGAAATCTATTTTGGGATGATAGTGTTTTTTTGATGTTAATCCATTATCCACTTACAGCATGGTTTATCATTAGTGTAGGTGATTAGATAAAAGTTAGTGCTTTATTTCAAGCACCTAAGACGTTAACATTAAGACCAAGTGAAGGAAAAACTATCTAGCTAGATAGTTGTGCTAAGCTATCATGTGCAAGCAATATAATTTGAGGAAAAGTTGACGTTATCGGCACAAGTAATATTGCCACTTTACTAACATTAAGATTACGGTAGGTTATGTTAAAGATTTAAATGATTACTATAACGCATCTATCAAACTTTCTTACTTTTTTTTAATTATTTATACTAGGACTACAACGCATCTATCGAACTTTTTAGTTATTTTTTTTTTGGATATTAGGACTACATATGCAGAAGAGAAATATTGTATTACCTAATTCAAATTATGTTGATTGTCCTCAATTTGCTATTGTATCTTTGTAATAGGTACCATTAACAACCAGCAGCAAGGAGGTTGCAGTTTCCGGAAAAGTTTTCATCCTGTAAACTATGTGACTGAAGGTAAACTCGAGTACAACTATATTTTTTTTAGCGCTATGTATGTTCATATGAATGGAGAGAGTTGTAGCCAACATTATATTAGCTAATGTTACCAAACAATCGGAGGGTCCTTCTTCAAATAGGTGCCAACAATGAGAACAAGACAATATATTTAACATGATTTGATTGAGGTTGCATTTCTTTCACAAGTAGAGATTTAATTTATGTTACTGATTGCTAAAGGTATCACTCTTACGCTCACGTCCATATTTAAGGTTATGGATCATGTGTATTTTCTACCAAGTTAAATGGGTATACTATAAAAAACTTTGCTAAAAAGGAAAAAAGTATAAAACAAGTTCCAAAGTGGATTACTGATGCATAAATCCTCATAAACATGTTAGCATTCAAAAAGGTGAGATCACTGTTGAAATAAGTTAATATCAGTTATCATATTTTACACAGTTCAAAAGTTAAGAAGTTTGCTGAAAGGAATTCAAGTGACCCAAAAATGTTGACACTTGCGAAAGTCTAACCTTTATGGCACCCCTATAGTTGAATGGTTGGTTAAGCTTTTTCTTAGCCCACTATGCTTCAGTTGTACTACAATAACAGTCGAGCAACTGTATTGTTTCAGGTATTCTAGAAGTTTGAGCTGGACATATACAATTTCTTACATGAATGATAAAAGATCACTCATAATGTTGCCAGTTTTCTCCATTTTGTATGTGAAACTTCTTACAAGTTGGCATTCTAATTATGTAATTTTAATTGTAACAAATGACTTGAGTACTTTGTGTACAAAAATACTTTATTTTACATTTAAACTGACGACATATGCTTTATTCTTGTGGATACTTTAATAATTTTTAGGGAAAATGATAAAAAAATACATTGAACTTGACACTTTTTACCATTGTATGTTGCCAACTATTTTTTTTACCATTGTAACACAAAACTTGACATTTTTTGTCATTGTATGTAAAAAATGTCGCACCGTTAGTCCTTTATACTAACGGTCGTTAGTAAATTTTCATCCGTTAGTCCTTTACACCGTTAGTCCTTTACACTTGATAAAAAAATACATTGAACTTGACACTTTTTACCATTGTATGTTTTCATCCGTTTTCTTACGTTTTTGTCCGTAATCTTCCTTTTTTTTTCGTTTTCGTCCGTTTTTTTACGTTTACGCCCGTTTTTTTATGTTTTCACCCGGTTTTTTACGTTTTCTTCCGTTTTTTTACGTTTTCACCTATTCTTTTACGTTTTCGTCCGTTTTTTTACGTTTACGCCCGTTTTTTTTACGTTTTCAAGCGGTTTTTTACGTTTTTTTTTCCTTTTTTTATGTTTTCGTCTATTTTTTTACGTTTTGGCCCGGTTTCTATGTTTTCTTCCGCCTTTTTTACGTTTTCGTCCATTTTTTTATATTAACGCCCGTTTTTTTTTACGTTTTTGTCTGTTTTTTACGTTTGCGCCCGTCTTTTTACGTTTTCGCCCGGTTTTTACGTCTTCTTCCATTTTTTTTACGTTTTCGTCCGTTTTTTACGTTTACGTCCGTTTTTTAACGGTTTCACCCGGTTTTTTACATTTTCTTTGTTTTTTTTTTTGTTTACGCCTGTTTTTTTTACGTTTTCACTCGGTTTTTTTACATTTTCTTCAGTTTTTTTACGTTTTCGCCTATATTTTTACGTTTTCGGCCGTTTTTTACATTTTCGTCCGTTTTTTACGTTTACGCCAGTTTTTTACGTTTTCACCTGGTTTTTTACGTTTTCTTCCGTTTTTTACATTTTCGCCAATTTTTTAACGTTTTCGCCCTTTTTTACATTTTCGTCCGTTTTTTATGCTTACGCTCATTTTTTTACGTTTTCGCCTGGTTTTTACGTTTTCTTCCGTTTTTTTATGTTTACGAAAACGAAAACGAAACGAAAAAACATAAAAACCGGAAGAAAACGAAAACAGACAAAAACGAAAAAAACATAAAAACTGGAAGAAAACGTAAAAACCGGGTGAAAACTTAAAAAAAAATGGGTGTAAATGTTAAAAAAAAAAAGGAAGAAAACGAAAAAAATGGACGAAAACGTAAAAAAACGGGCGTAGAAGTAAAAAACGACCGAAAACGTAAAAAAAACGGGCGTAGAAGTAAAAAACGACCGAAAACGTAAAAAAAACGGGCGTAAACGTAAAAAAACAGATGAAAACGTAAAAAAAAACAGGCGAAAACGTAAAAAAATAGGCGAAAACGTAAAAAAATAGAAGAAAACGTAAAAAAACCGGGTGAAAACGTAAAAAAACGGGCGTAAACGTAAAAATATAGGCGAAAACGTAAAAAAAACGGAAGAAAACGTAAAAAAAACAGCTTGAAAACGTAAAAAAAACGGGCGTAAACGTAAAAAAACAGACGAAAACGTAAAAAAACGGACGAAAACGTAAAAGAATAGGCGAAAACGTAAAAAAACGGAAGAAAACGTAAAAAACCGGGTGAAAACATAAAAAAATGGGCGTAAACGTAAAAAAACGGACGAAAACGAAAAAAAAACGAAAGACTACGGACAAAAACGTAAGAAAAAGGATGAAAACATATAATGGTAAAAAGTGTCAAGTTCAATGCATTTTTTTATCAAGTGTAAAGGACTAACGGTGTAAAGGACTAACGGATGAAAATTTACTAACGGCCGTTAGTGTAAAGGACTAACGGTGCGACATTTTTTACATACAATGACAAAAAATGTCAAGTTTTGTGTTACAATGGTAAAAAAAATAGTTGGCAACATACAATGGTAAAAAGTCTCAAGTTTAATGTATTTTTTTATCATTTTCCCTAATTTTTATTTAATCATATGAGATTAACATTAATTTCTTTTCGTTGTTAATGTATTCAATAAATAATTTGGTATGCTTATAATTGATTTACCTTTACTTAATATATGTTTCACAAAAAATTATGACGGTTTAAAAATAATTGAATATGTGAATTATAAGGCTTTTGATGGCAACGATGCAATATGAATTACAAAAGCAATAAATAATGTGGGTAAAAGGAATCTTCAATAGTAGATAGACGTTGTTGACTATCTTCTTTTTTAGTTCTCTACATATACTTTGTAGTGGCATATATAAGTTTTATTTCCTCTTATCGGATTATCATTCATTTTTTTGATTATTTATTCACTTTATAAATATTTTACGATTTTTGTAATTCATTAACCATTACTTAATTTAGTCTTTGAATACTCATGATTCATTATTTAACTTTCATATATAATTTTAGTTAGAATTATATCTTATTTTTTGTTAACTTATACATTTTAACGATACTCATAAGTCATGCCCGCCCATCGGGCGGGCTTCGAAAACTAGTATATATATATATATATATATATATATATATATATATATATATATATATATATATATATATATGTATAGATATAAAATCTAGAAGAAACAATGAGCCGAACAAAATCACATAAAAACTAGATACTAAATTAAGCATGCATTTCTTGACAAGGAAATAAAAGGAAATGTGTAGCTTTCGTCTTCAATGCGTTTATCTTCAAAGTCTTCAAGGAATAGTCCGAACAAGAGGTGACATCAAAAGTTTCCATGTTTGAATGACGAATATTTTTACGTTGGTCCCCATTGTCTCATTTGACCAAAGTTATTTGATCCGAACACGTTTTGTATTTGACTTGGGTGCATATATGGTGGAAACATTCCCCACGGATTGAAGTTCTACATTTGTTGATTATTGTTAAAGTTTCGTCTATTTTGGTTTGCTCTTGGTTGAGGTGTTTTAGGTCTAGGGTAAGAATTATTTGGTTTCCTAGGTGGTGGAGTTTTAGATCTTGTTTTAGGTTTAGACGATCCTACTTCGGTTTTTAAAGATGGTTTATAAAACGGTTTTATTTCTTCATTACTAGCGAGAGGTATTTTCTTGTCATTTATGAGTATATACTTAGGATTAGATTTTGAAGGTTTTAGTTCCTTGAGTTCACTTTGAAATTTAACATTTTTAATTTCACTTATTGAAGCTTCGGTTGAGTTAACTCCTAAACCGGTTTTATCTCCGGATACTCTTTGAATACTTATAATTTTACTAAGTGAGTTACTACTATTTTCAAATTTATCAAGTTTACAAATTTCTTCCCTAAGTTTGTTGTTTTCACTTTTAAGCTCTTGACATGATTTACATTCTTCAAAAATTTCTTTACCTTTTTCAAGTTGATGTATTTTAATTTTTAGTTCTAGTACTTCATTTTCTAATTGGTTGTTTATGTATTTTAGTGATTTGTTTTTAGCCATTACATGTTGTCCTAGTTTGCATAATCTATTGTATTCACTATCTAAATCTTTTTCATCTAAAGATAAATTTTCATCACTAAAGTATTCGGTTTCGGAACGTACCTCACTTGATGTCTTAGCCATGAGGCACTTTTCTTCCTTTGTTATTTCTTTCTCATCTTCATCGCTATCACTCCAGGCTCCTCCAACAAATGCTCTTTGATTTTGATCTCTTGTCATCATTGGACATTTTCCAATGAGGTGATTCGGATCACCACACTTGAAACGTTTTCTCTCATTCTTGCTATACTTGTCATCATTATTCTTTTGAGGTGCTCTCCTTTCATCGTGTGGTTGTCTAACGAATCTTCCTCGCCTTTTGAAAAATTTCTTGAAACCTCTTACGGCCATGGCATATTCTTCGTCATCGCTTTTGAAAGATGAGCTATCTTCGTTGTTGGATTCCTTTCTAGCTTTCAAGGCGATTGACTTGCTTTGCTCTCGTTTTCCTTTAACCATTTCGGAATCCTTCTTTATAATTGCTTCGTAGACTTTCAAATTTCCAATTAATTCATCAAGTTGTAACGTTGACAAATTCTTTGATTCTTCAATAGCCGTGACTTTAGCTCGCCATTTTGGATGAAGAGCCCTAAGAAACTTCCTAACAAAATTCTTACTAGAAAAATTCTCATCAAGTGCTTTTAAACTTGTGATGATAGTGTTAAATCTAGCGAAAGCATTGTCAATTGATTCCTCTTCCGGAATCGTGAATTGCTCATATTGTTGAACAAGTAGATCTACTTTATTATCCTTGACTTGATTATTACCTTGGTGAGTTATTAATAAAGAGTTCCAAATTTCTTTTGCGGTTTCACACATAAAAATCCTTTCGTACTCTTTACGTGGTAGCGCATTATAAATAACCATTTTTGCTTCATTATTTTTAGCAAGTTTTCTTTTTAAATCATCATTTTGTTTTTCAAAAGGTACGATTTCTTCTTTCTTTGTTTCGGGGTTATTTTGAATAGGTAAAAAAATCACCATTGGTAAAAACATGCCAAAGATCTAGATCTTTTGATTTCACATAAGTTTCGAATCGACTTTTCCAATATAAAAATCCATCACTTTCAAATAGTGGTGGTCTTTGCATAGATTGCCCTTCTAAATATTTTTCAGATTCCACAGATCGTTACAAGTTTTAAAATACAATATATTTTAAAGATCTTGCAAGACGTGGCTCCTGATACCAATTGTGGAAAACTAGAAGGGAGGGTTGAATAGTTTTACGTCCTTTTAAAATTTATAAAAACAAGTTTGTTTTAAAAACTTCGATTCTAGTTTATGTGATCTCAATACTTGCACTATATGAACAATTATATAGTAACTAACTAACTAAGCTAATATAGTAAAGGTAAACAAGTAAGTAATGAAAAGAGTTAGAGAGATCAAACCACAACACAAGAATTTATAGTGGTTCAGCTACAAGGTCACCTTCCTTGTTCCTACTCCACTCCCCGAGTCACCTACTCGAGAGTTTTCTTCACTATGTCAACAAACTCACTTCTGGCGGAGAAAACCTTACACACCAATTTACACACCACAACTATGTCACAACTTCTACACAACTTCTTCACACCAATCTACTTCACACCTTTCTTCTTCACACCTATCTTCTTCACAACTACACAACTTCACACTTATCTTCTTCACAACTACACTACTTCACTACTAAGCAACTTCTTCTACCTACACAACTTCTAATTCTTCTAAACTACTAATTACAAGCACAACATAACTTCACAAATAATATACACAATATACACAACTACTCTTCAATGCTTCTTGAACTTAGTTGTAGAAGGAGTGTTTTTCTTTTGCACTTTGGATGAGGATGGATGAGAAGGGATTAAATCACTTGAAACAAGGATTAGTAATCAAATGATCAAAGGATTTTGGAAGATGTTTAGAGAGTTTTAGATCTGAAATTATTGTGCAAAAAGGTGAGAAAAATTCCAGATTTAAGGAGATATTTATAGGCAAAAAAAATTCTGACAACTGGAGCGTGCCGGTCCCCTTAAATCAAGGCCGGCCCCCTTAAAATTAAGGGGACCGCCCCTTATAATTAAGGGGGCCGCCCAGCTGTAACGGCCAGAATTTTTGTTTTTTAGTGGGGAAAGTTTATTTGGTGAAAAACTAATTGATTTTGGTTAAAAATTTGAATTCATATATTTAGTATGAATAAAACATTTTTCTTTATTACCAAAAGTGTTTTTCAAAAATATATAATATGTTTATATAATTAAATAAACTTTGTAATAATTAATTAAGTATCCCTTTGATCATGAGATGTATTAAGCACTTGTTTATTCATACCTTAGTGATTAAATTGGATAAATTGATATAAACTAGCTTAATACCTGTTTACGTAGTAATCTTACATTTGATGATTTTACATTTTGTGATCATCAAAACATAGAGATATCGAAAAATATAAATAACGTTTTTATGCATTATTTATGCCAACAGAAAACACCATAACAAATTGGATAAAGGGTGACAGGCGTAACCAATCCTCCAAACAGGGTTCAGAGAAGGAGGAAGAGGGAAAAGATGAGTATGACACATTACCTGGGGGACCGATATTTGAGAAACTACTGGTACAAAAAGTGGCTACTAAGCAGATGGCGTGTGGGAACTTTGAGATACCAGCCAGCATCGGGAATTTGAAATGTCTAAACACTTTCGCCGACCAAGGATCGGAAGTAAATCTTATGCCCCTAACTATCTACACCCAACTAACGTCAAAAATGCCAGCCACCACTCGTGTTAGGCTATCCTTTGCTGGACACTCTTATGTGTACCCCCTGGGAATCGCAGAAGATGTGCTGGTCAATGTCGCAGGATTCATGTATCCCGTTGATTTCATGATCATCGATGATAAAGGAGGTGGATGCATGCCAATAATCCTTGGAGCACCATTCCTTACCACCGCAAGAGCTGTCATTAGGTATGAAAATAGGAAAATTGAGCTTAAATCTGGAAAAAGAAAGATTAGCTTTCCCATGACCCCGCGATATATGCAAGAAATCTTGATGGGGAGAAAGCTCAAAAACAACATTGACACATCGCCTATTCGTGTTCAGGAAAAGATTCTTGCATGGGAGGCAAGAATAAAAAGTTACAAAGAAACTAAACATGAAGGAAGAAAAAGCAAAAGCAACAAGGTTCATGTCGATTTTGAACATAGTCAACCAACGAAGAATCATGCACCATTCGCGAAAGGGGACCTAGTACTCTTAAGACACTCAGAGGTAACAATACCTCCCGATAAACCGAGTCCCTGGTGGTATGAACCCTTCACAATTGAAGGCATAAGCCAAGATGGGATAGCTAACTTGAGCAGCAAAGGAGGAGGAGAGGTGACTGCAAGTATTGATCGATTGAAACACCACCACCACGATAGTAATGATCGCAATTATATGGGGTACATCATCTCGAGAGATGAGGTCACGTAATAGCCCATAACCTTGAGTCTAGCTACAAGACTCGTAAATAAAGAAAAGCACTTCTTGGGAGGCAACCCATGATTTGTGTGATTTTTATTTTGCTTGATTGTTATTTGTTTCCGTATGCATGCTTTATTTCTATTGTTGGTAGATCATGTTTCAAAACTAAAATGGTGAAAATACTTTATTTTGTCGTTTGGCTTAGTCTTAACTTCATCCAAAGGTATTTCGCAAAAGATAAGTGTAAGGGGAAACCCCAAATATGTTTTTAAGAAACAAAATTGATCATGATTCTCCACAATACTAAATGAACATGTATATTCGTATTTGTTAGAGTCAAATGCTTGTATCGAGTCATAATGATGTTTTGCATGATTTTCCAGGAAGTATGACATAAGTTTTCCAAAAATTTTCCGGAAACTTAACATAAAGATTTCTGCAGGTCACTTCTGACGGCATTAGGAAGAAACTCCTGACGGCGTCATGTGTAAAATTCTGGAAATTTTGCTAGTTTTGTTTTTCTAACGGAGTCTTAAGGGTTTTGTTAATTCTTTAGTTTTACAAACTCCAGGAAATCTGCAAACACTCATTCCACAAGCATTATATCTTACTTTATTTTTCTAGGATTTATTAGTACATATAGATTGCCGCCGATTTTACGCGAGGTTGCCTTGTTTGTTTTCTCAGGTTTAACAGGTTATGTGTGACAAGAAGATGATTTATATTCTGGAAGGGAAGCTATGATTGTTCATTTTCTTGGAGGAAGATCTAACCTTGTTACCATACTATCCACATCGAACGAATCAGGGGAGTATTTGATTTCATTCTTTTACCTATTTCACTTTTACATTCTTTAATTGAACATTGGGGATAATGTCCATCCTAAGTGTAAGGGGAGGGTAAAATGATGATACCTTATAGTATACACTTTCACTTGAGTTTGTTTGTTTGATGGTAGATGTGTAATAAAACTATGAGAAATACTTGTTAGTGTAATTTTAGCGCCAAATTTAAATTTTTTTTACAACATTTAGGAGTGAAACTTTAGCCTTAGCAAGCGTCTCGTGGATAGGAGTCGTATGACTAGTACAAAACCGTATCATTCAGAAAAATTTTCCACCCAAATACGTGAGGTTCGCCTTTAGATTTGATAGGAAAAACATTTATTATTAGTGCTTATGAGTGTACCGGTAGCATTTAGATTCTAGAACTTGCGTTAGTGATGCATCCCGAGACCGCTAGTGAGACTCCATTCGTGTAGTAGGATTTACTACATGATAAGAGGCATTAGGATTACCCTTGTGTTAAACCCGTATCATAATTACTTGACCATTTAAGTCATATTACTTGGCTAGTTAAATCAATTAATTTTTCCCACACCATTAGCGTTGTACTCATTTTTAGTACACGAAACCCCTAGTACACCCCTCCGAGCCTATCTTTTCATTTATACCTTTAAGCATCTTACTTAAAGAAAGAATTTGTTACACCCCACTTAAATGTACACTCAAATCGCCTTAGCCTTCCGTGTATGCACTCATCTTTAGTGCATTATTGTTATTTGCTTAAACCCTTAGTTAATTATCTAATTGATTACATGGTTGCTAAGTCGAGTCATATCCTTGTACATATTGTTTTGGGACGATTGGGACTCATGGGTAAAGTACTAATTCTATGGAGTAATGGGGAAGAACATCATATTATTACCCCATATGTGTGTTAATCTTTAAAGTACTCCAAGTGTTTTGATTATCTTAATTCAAGTAATTAGATTAGTTTAGTGTAAAGTATGTAAAAATTCAAGTGTAAAGGGAATGTTCATTCTCTATGATGTACTATTTTGGATAGTAGGGTAAAAGTGTATGCAATTAAAAAAAAATCGATTTTTTTTAAAAAAAAAAGAAAAAGAAAAAGAAAAGAAAAAAAAACATACGGACTACCATCCCGTTTCATTCTATGTTTATTTTATGTTTTTGTTATTTTTCATTTATTAGCTTAAGTCGAGTCTAGTCTTGGCTTAGCAACGCCATATTGTACATATAATTAACCAAGATGATTAACTCGCCACCAGTAAAGATTGCCTTTATCCAACAAAACCGTGTATTCTATATCCCTACACCTAACGTTATAACCCTTTAAAAGACCTCTTTGATAGTTTATCCTAGGTGCTTACGCCATGTGGTGGAGGTCTGATCATTTCCCAAGCCTATGGTAATCTATTTTGCTATGACAGGTAGTGAGAGATATTTTCCATTTCCATATTGTGATAGATACTTTATTACACCCGAGAGATGTGAGTATCTAAACACTATTTGTGAGGTGCTAGTGTATGACCTCCGTGCTTGTCTTTGGTCTTTAGTGGAACGATTATTTGTTGTAATTACTTTTATATTAGTGTTAAATGACCCCTAACTTGTATTTTGATTAGAATAAAAGCGCATTTGCTTGAGGACAAGCAAATCTCAAGTGTAAGGGTATATGATAAGGCGAAAATGATCCATTTTTAGGGGGTCATTTAAGCCGGAATTTGAATTTATTTGATCAAATAATGCCCTAAATCGTTCCTTTTGTGATTTTAGGTACTTTTGGAGTGAAT
Organism: Artemisia argyi; assembly: GCA_030686995.1. Taxonomy (NCBI): domain Eukaryota; kingdom Viridiplantae; phylum Streptophyta; class Magnoliopsida; order Asterales; family Asteraceae; genus Artemisia; species Artemisia argyi. Next base: position 150,861,757 of record CM060690.1, read on the forward strand.
TCTGGAAAAGGAAGCATTTTGGACGTTTTTGGAGCATAAAAGTGAAGAAAACGACAAAGTCTTAATTTTTTTTGCTGGGAACAGTACCTGACGGCGTCAAGAGCAATTTGATGACGACGTCAAGAGCAAAAATGGTGACGGTCCAGTGGAAATGTGACGGCGTCAAAGCATGGCCGTCAAGAGTAAAAGTGGTGACGGCACAGAACAACATTACACATGACGGCGTCAGATCTGGATCTAGGCAGTCCGAGAATATTATGGGCGGCGGGTTGATGGCGTCAAAACTTTCTTCTTTACGCCGTCACCTTAGAAAATCTATATATACTTTTGTTATTTTCATTCATTAGGAGGAGGACAATTTTAGGGACGACTTGAATAAACCCTAGCTCGACTTTTACAGTATTTTCAAGGGTTTTCACCCCTTGAAACCCTTCATGCTCAATTAAGATAAGTATTATTTCAATTCATTCAATATGTCTATGTGTTGTTTGAATATATCTTACGCTTGTCTTGATTTTAACATGCTAGGCTAGATCTCTTGTGTGTTTACTTAGATGTAATGAAACCTAGATGTTGATTATAGGTTGATTGCTTGTTTATAGTCGTAATGGATAAATGATTTCGATGTTAGGCTTAAGAAAACTGGCAGACTCCCATAGTGTAACTTGCTTGAACGTCTTAAGAAACATGAACCAATGCGTACTAAGGTTTTTATGGTTGTATTTAATGCATGAGCGAATTCTAGTGATCCCATGTTAGGAGCTTCTTGCAGGCTCGACATAGGAGTGAAGTAGGAGCTTATAAAGTTGGGTACGCCACCCCATGAATGGTATTAAGGAATATAACCCGTCATCCACGCAACTGTAACAAACTATCAACCTGTAAAAGATATCTAGGGAGTAATGAAATCTAAGTAAACACATTTTTCCCCTTTATTGTTCACTCCACATTAGTAATTAGCTTTATTTGCATTTCTGTTATTTTATTTTGATTGCATCTTTAGTTATTGGGTTAGTTGATTAGCAACTAATTCCGCCCACTCCTCTAAAACCCGAGATTTTTACTTGCTTTTCATAAAATATAGAAATACGAAAAGAATCATCCCTCACCTCTAGACCTAGTTTTTAGGCTTTCTAATCCTAGCGACACTATTCCTGAGTTGAACGATCAATCCCCCGGTACTTGTCACTATACTATACTACAACGATCAGGTACACTGCCTGGTGGGAGTTGTAAGCTTCTCGAGATCCCTTGAGAAGTAAAACCTGATGCAATTCCCACGCATCAACATGGCTAGTAGAACTACACAGGTCCTAAAGGTATGATTAAAACATGCTAGTTAAAATTGTCAAATTTATATTCCCTGTAGATTTTGTCATTTTAGACATGGTCGAGGATTTTAGAATGTCAATTATTCTAGGAAGACCACTATTAACAACTTATTTAAATGAAATAAGTATTTCAATTGAGTCTTGTGCAATTAAGGATGTGAAAATTAATGAAGAGGACGTGTCATTTAACATTTTAAACATAGATGATGATTTATTTTCGCATATTTTCATTTGTGAAGTTAATGTGCACGAAACGGCTGAAAAAAGACAATATAGGTGGGTAATGACATTTAAAACCGAAAAGGTGGATAGTGAACTAGGGGTGAGCGCGGTCCCGGAACCGCACGGAACCGAACCGAAACCGCGAGAACCGAGAACCGAAAAACGGGTGGCAAAGGAACCGAGAACCGGACCGAGTAACATGTCTCGGTTCCGGTTCGGTTCTCGGTTCGGTTCGGTTCCTTGCGGGTCTAACCGATTGGAACCGAAATTTGTAGATTTTGAATTTGAATTTGTGAAGAAAAAAAACTTCATGAATAATGATCTTAAGTTAATGATACGAAACTACTTGCATTTTACACCATCATGAGAACATGACACAAAGATATGATGAAGAACTGGTCGTGAACTATATCTTTTCATATGATAACCTCTTTAATAAATAATCCCCATGCAAACTTTAATTATACATGAACACAGAATCACATATTAGAAAATAACCTCGTCAACTCATGCAAATTTATTACTGTAACAACTAGGCTCCGAGGAGGAGAGCAAAAAAGATATGGAATTTTTAATGGCACGCTAATCCTACTCGGACAAGAAGGAGTACCAAGTGTCGGTAAGACTAAAAAAATATGCTTCTATTATCTGCATGAATCATCTGAAAAACAGCAAGTAAGTTTTATAATTCTATCTAAACTAACACATATGAATAAACATATAAAAAATAAACCTGAGAAAATTTAGATAATAAGCATTGGGCGGTTCTTCGGTTCCGGAACCGATACCCGCGGTTCCGTACCGAACCGAACCGAGAACCGAAATTTGAAAAATTGAAGAACCGAGAACTGAACCGCGGTTCTAATAGTCGGTTCGGGTTGGGTCGGTTCCGGTTCGGTTCTCGGTTCCAGTTCGGTTCTCGGTATTTTTGCTCACCCCTATAGTGAACCACCTCATAAGTATGAGCATAAAACTACATCATCACAAGAAACAAAACAAAAGGTCCATTGGTGTGAACAAATTGAAGCACGTAATGGAGAATCATACCAATATCCATACAAAGAAGAGTGTGATGGCATGTAGTTATGACGACGAAAGAACCGGAATTCCATGGAAAGATATGTCTTTCAGATTGGTGAAGGTTTCATAGGTTAACTTAAAAAAAAGAGAAAAAAAAAAGGTGTGTTTGGTTGAATGTATCGAAAGGTAAGGAATGACAAAAATAATGATTAATGATACTTGGTTGATTATAATGGAATGAAGCATTACCTAAAACAATGTAATCAACCATTACTTAATAAAATGGGGTTATGGCATTGCATTCCTTAGTATTCCTATTATTCGATATTCCTTTATTTGAACCAAACGGAACCTAATTTAAAATGAGCAACGAACCTTTCAAATGTTATACTTAAAAAGTTTTAAGAGAGCAATCAACAAATGGGGTGGTGGCGCAGTTGGCTAGCGCGTAGGTCTCATAGCTAATATCGAGTAATCCTGAGGTCGAGAGTTCGAGCCTCTCTCACCCCATCCTTTTTTATTTATTTATTTTCCCTCCCACGTGTCACATCCTCATTCGTCAACCAAAACTTTACACTAACCGTCACGTCACCCGAACTCTTCCTTCCCCTTCCAAAACCCCCCAAAATTCATTCAATTCCTTCAATTTTTTTCTTAAAAACAATCAGTTGACTCATTTATTAGCACTATCACAGTCGTCATCATGATGTAAGCAATTTGATTCATTTACGAATTATATAAACTATTTGTGAAGTTAATTTGATCGAGTTTTATTATTTTAGTGATTAGATGAATGATTTGATCAGTTCATTTAGGTGAAGGATTTGATTTAATTGAGTTGATTTTATAGGTCACAGGAAGAAATTGCGATACGTGCGATAAAACATGCTATGAAGGCTCTTCGAAAGCGGCATTTGGCCGAGGAGGGAGCTCATGCCCCAGCTTTTGAAGCTCTTTCTAAACCTATTCTTACTCAGGTTATATTCAAATTATAACTTATTAATGTATATGTTCATATGTATTTTTTAGTAATCGTATTAAGAATGCTACGGCAACGGTAATCGTTTGTATATAATATCAAATGTTTAATACTATTAGGTATAGTTAGAGTGATTTGGTGTACGAAACATTATATGTTCCATTTAGAAAGGCGTGGAACGGCTTGTACTAGTTACTTATGTGATTCAGCTTTTTTTGTGAACGATTCTGTTTGTGAACGGCCTCAAAGTCTGTCTATACTTGTCCTTTTGCTTTTACATTTATGTCTCTTTTTTTGAAAAATTAACTTACTTGAAGCGTTATGGCGGGATGGGAAAGTTGATTGAAGTGAAAAATGTTTTGCAGTTACCTCAACTTGAATAGTCTTTAGTTGTTAAGGGGATTTGTTTGTATTTTAAAACTTAATCCATACCTTTCGCCAGAGAATGCTACTTCGATCGATGTTTTCCCTTTCGCTGTGGTATTTGGCTGATATGAATACCTTTCTAAGAAACATTCTGTCTTGAACACTCGGAAACTTTACCTGAAATGCTTCCAATTGTACAGGATAAGTCCTTGCCACCACATTGTATTCCATGTTGCTGCATGTTAATTGTTGACTATGAATTTTTAACCTATAGCTTTACCAACTTCAACAATAAATACTAAAGTAGTGTATCTGATATGATTTCTACATGCAACATGAAGGGTTCGGAATGGAAGGAGAAAGCAGAAGCTCTTGAGTTGGAACTTCAGCAATGTTACAAAGCCCATTCTCATTTATCTGATCAGCTTGTGGTGGTGATTGACGAGTGTAGAGCTGCAAATGCCTCACTTCAAGAAAAGGAAGTCTTGATTCCTACTCTTGAAAGTGATCTTTCTCAAGCAAGGTTTTCCACTTTTCCTTGTGTGCAACTTTATTGACGAGGGAACTTTAATTCACAAATGTATCATAACGATGACTGTTTGAACTGCAGGGATGAATGTACTCGCCTGGCAGCACTTTTGGAAGAAAAGACTAAAGCCCTGGAATTGCTTATAGGTGAGAATAAGGAGCTCAGGTCTCAGTATGAAGAGATCAGAACTAGAGCTATCAACGCAGAGACTGAAAATAAGGCATTGATTGATCGGTGGATGTTGCAGAAAATGCAGGATGCGGAACGCCTAAATGAGGTATAGTTTACTATTAATGGCTGTATGTCTTTTTTTTTGGGATGGATTTCTAGAATGCAGTGGTGCAGGCGTGAAACACACATCACATATCTCTGTTCATTCTATTTCTTGTAATTAGTTATCATTATGCCACGTATTCAAATTGTCACATCTGCATATATATCTCCCCGAATATTCATCTATTATAAACTCCAGGTTGAATTTTAGGTAATACTCCATTTGTAGTACAATATTTGCCAATGTGGGGTATGTAGCCCTTGATTGCTCCTAAAATCAGTTTATAACAAGAAAGGATTATGAAATCCAATTTATAGCAAAGAAAAAAAGCAAAGAGATTTTTATTAATGTTAGATATTTTTTTTTATCTTAAATTTTGTCAAACTTGAACTTCCGCTCCTCTATTTAGGGGTATTTAAATTGGTGGACGGGTTCAATCCGATCCAAATTAAATGAATAAATTGGATTTTGGTTTCCAAAATATGGATCCAAGTCTCCAACCATACAAATTATCTCAAGGTCGGAACAGATCTGAACTAAATCACGATTTGGTTGGATTGGTATATAATTCGGTTTCTTACTTTTACCTAAATATATTTCTTAATAATCAGTTAATTACAGTAAGTATTATTTGCAATGCAAAAAATTGATTTAGCAATCGCTCGCTTGATGTTCGATTTACTTTTAGCTTTTTGATTTCTGTGTATGAATGGTTTGAAGTTTGAGGTGATCTGGAAAAATATGAGTTTGTGTTCTACGAGTTTGATTAGCTAATATTCTATTTTTAAAGATATATATAAAATAAATAAAAAACTGAAACTTTTCACTTTATTGGACTGTTCGGTCCGAACTATAGGAGCCAAAACCAATCCCAAATCCGAAAACAAATTCTTTAAAGCATACATTTCAATACAAATTGTCCAATTGGACAATTCGGTTTGTCCAAGTTGTGAACACCCCATCCTTTTTTGTTCAGAAATTGAATTTTTCACTTTTTGTTTAGCAAAATTTGAATTTACATTACCTTTTGATGAGTGAGAAAGTTCCGGATAGTTCACATTGGTATATTTATGTTACGTTTCCTGGCAACTTAAGTTTATATTTATTAATAGTCTAAAATTTTGATTGACACTTAAATAATAGGGAAAGTCCAAAAATGCATAACATGATGGCTTTGGTGTACTGGACTGTCTGATGTACTAATTTTATTATCGATGTGCATAACCAACTTTCAAATTCGTCCCAATATCACTAATTTGTTGGCCTGTTACCCTCTTAGCCAGTAAAAACGATTTTTGTTTTATGTTTTGCTGCACATGTGGGCATTTTACTACATTATCCGGCAAGTGTCTTATTCTCCGGCGATGACCACCACCTTAACTACCACCACATTAAATCCATACACTTGGTCTGACCACAACCACCAGCCACCACCACAACCACCAGTAACCACCATCCACCATCGCAACCACTACCAAATCTGGCGAACTCATATAGTTGGCCTCTTAAACCAGTCACCACTACTCCATCATCATCTCAGAAAGTTCTTAAGGATACCCAATAATCCCTTTTCACCCCTCAAAATGAATATCAAAACCCAACCAACAGTCACCTTGAAATTCAGTTAAAGTCCGTATAGAGTCAAAACAATATCATTTGGTCACCTGGATTTTGCGTACAGAGTCGAAACCCAGCCACCTTGATTTTGCGCCACAGTGAAGTTGCAACCTCCACAATAACAAGTTGCATAGTACATATTACATGGTAAAAGATGATGCAAAAGATTTGTTTATGCTGTCAAAGAGTACACTTAAGGTATCATTTGTCAAGACAGTAATACGTTTCATTCAGAACTACCATGCAAAATCATGCACTTTTTGTTTAATTTTAGACACTAGTATAATAGATTAAAGTTGATCGAATTATCAACGAGAGATAAACAACTATACAGTGAAACAGAGTGCATTACTTCAGCATTTTAGAGTTTATGATTACACGGTTTGTGTTTTCACAAGCACAAGAACGAGTAAATTGTAACGAAAATGTGTGTATTTGTGTTTGCAAATGTGTTTTTGTGAATGACGGTTAAAAGGGCGGTGGTAAAGATATATACACAAAGTGATGGGAGATTCAGGTTTTTGGAGGGAGAAAATGGTGTGATTGTGAAGACCTGTGGTTTTGACTGTTTTCACAATTTACAAATTAAACGTTACCTTTTTAAACTTATTTAACATGGTTAATAGGCCTTTTGAGTTTCACACTTAAAAAATTTCTGTTGCCCAGGTCTACTAATCATTACTTAGTTCTATGATGATGGTTATTGATTTAATTAAAAAAAAAAAAAAAAAAAAAAAAAAAAAAAAAAAAAAAAAACTTTTAAGTCGTTGGAAAATATGATGTTGGCCGGAATTTTGCTGAAGACGACCAAGTCAGCAAGAGAAACACACTTGGATGCCACATAGGCGTCACATCATCGGTGCCTTAATGAACCAGTCATATTATGTGTTTTGAGACAAAATTTGAAAGTTGGATATACATTGTAGTATTAACTTAGTATGTTATGAGTATAATATGTTTTATATCTGGTTCATTGTTCCTGGTAATTAAATATTTATATTTCTGCTGAGTTCTATTTATTAATCAGGCCAATGCTTTATATGAAGAAATGCTTGGTAAGCTCAAAGCCAGTGGTCTCGAGCAACTCGCCCGGCAGCAAGTCGATGGTGTGGTTCGCCAAAGTGAAGAAGGTGCTGAGTATTTTGTAGAATCAACTATGCCTAAGACATGCAACCACAGGATCCCAGCTCATGACGGAGGTTGTGCTTCTATAGTTTTTGATCACAGTTCTGGTAAATTAGTCACTGGCGGACAAGACCATACTGTTAAAATGTGGGACTCAACCACTGGTCAACTAACTCGAACCTATAATGGTTGTTTAGGATCTGTTCTTGATCTCAGCATTACACATGATAGCAAATGTATAATCGCAGCTAGTAGCTCAAATAATCTGTATGTGTGGGATGCTAGTTCGGGTCGAGTTCGCCATACTCTAACGGGCCATAAAGATAAAGTTGTTGCTGTTGATGTGAGCAGATCTTCAAGCCGCCATGTTGTTAGCTCAGGTTATGATCGTACTATAAAATTGTGGGATCTTAATAAAGGTTATTGTGTTAACACAATGATGCATCCAAGCAACTGCAATGCCTTATCTTTTACTCAAGATGGGCAGACTGTTTGTTCTGGTCATGTTGATGGCCATTTAAGATTTTGGGATTTACGTGCGCCAAAACCACAAACTGAAACTCATGCACATTCTTTAGCTGTGACATCTATTTCCTTATCTAGAAATGGTAATACGATTTTGACAAGTGGGAGAGATAATGTGCACAATTTATTTGATACAAGGACTTTTGAAGTTTGGAGAGCATTAGGAGGGAGTGAGAATAGAGTAGCATCTAATTGGAGCAGATCTTGTATTAGTGCTGATGACAGTTATGTTGCTGCTGGTTCTGTTGATGGTTCAGTTCATGTTTGGTCAACATCTAAAGATGGTAACCTGGTTAGTACTCTTAAGGAGCACACGGCTTCAGTACTATGTTGTTCTTGGAGTGGTCTTGGAAAACCTTTAGCTACATCAGACAGGAATGGAGTCATTTGTTTGTGGACATGATGGATACATATTCAAACGTTGTGTTTCATTTGATTCTGTGCTAGTGATCACCTTTGCTTGTGTGAAGTCAGTTTGTACATATATGTTTTTGTCAATATCTTTAACTCATGATATGTGAACAAGTTTATTGGGTTTATTTTAGTTTACTATTTTTTATGATTATTAGTTGTAACATGAAGGGTTGTTAACCAAGCAGTTACAGTAATTTCTTTTCACCTAGTATGAGAAAATGCATTATAGTCTCAATCGATTAAAAAAAAAATGCTAAAGATCATGTTTGGATGGTTGGAACCAGGTGCAGTCAACTACCTCCTAGCATACCCTGGGCATCATATGTAGAGGCTTCAGGTTTTTAAAAGTTTCTATATAAGAAATACATTGATTGTATGTGTAGGTAAAGTGTGATGTTAAAGATTAAATGTGTTATTGTTTTTACTTCAAAGTAGCTCCCATATTGAACTTCATAGCGGGTACTGGAAGTTGAAAACAGGGAATGAAAAACTTCTTTATTTATGCAAGGCTGTTTTTTCACAACATGGTTACATGATTCATGCACCACTGAAGTCACTAATCTCTACTTGCTGAAGCTTGTTGTTGAAGACTAAAAAGTGAAAAGTATGCACCCTCTTCTCCTTTAGCTAGCAGCTGATCATGAGAACCCTCTTCTATAACCCTTCCATTATCGATTACTGATATTCTGTTTGATCTTTGAATTGTAGATAATCTGTGAGCTACGATTATGCAGGTCCTACCAACCATGGTTTTCTCTAGAGCATCTTGGACAAGAGCCTCTGATCTAAGGTCCAATGCACTTGTTGCCTCGTCCAGGAGTAAAATGGCTGGATTTTTCAGGATTGCTCGAGCAATGACGATCCTTTGCTTCTGTCCACCTGATAACTGCACGCCTCTTTCGCCACAGTAAGTATCATACCCATCTTTCATTGAACTGCTCATTCAGAAATTTTATAGTTAGTAATGAATTTGTAAGCTTTTTAATAAAATTATGTTTTTGAAGATTACACACAAATAATATTAGGTTAGATTTTACTTTGAACACCCATAGGCCATGGAGGCAGCCAAATAGAAGAAATCATGTTCCTTCATAAATGGCCCATTCCCTCATATGGCACACTTTTGCAATGCTAGTTAGAGAAAAATTTGAGAGAGTGAGCTCTTCAAAGCAAACCTTATGAATTCATGGATGTTGGCGAGACTTGCTGCTTGAATGATCTCAGCTTCTGTTGCATTTTCTTTCCCATAAGCAATATTTTCCTTTATTGTTTCTGCAAATAAGGTAGGCTCCTGGCTAACCCATGCAATACACGACCTCAATGCTCTTAGATCGTAGCAATGGATATCTATCCCATCTACTTCAACAGACCCTTTACAAGGGTCATAAAAACGCTGGATCAACCCAATAATAGTTGACTTTCCTGACCCACTTGTTCCAACCAGTGCAACAATTTCTCCAGCATCAATCTTTAAGCTTAGACCATTAAGGGCCATTTTTGTTGGTCTGCTCAGATAATAGAAATCCACCTCTTTTAGCTGTATTCGCCCATCTATCTTTATTGAACTTTTCGCATCCTGTTTTAATATCCCCATCTTACTCTTTCTTTTTAAGATCATAAATAATGATTTTAAAGCATTTTTTCCCAATGACAAGTCCCCTGTCATACTCCCGGTTTCTGCAATTATCATCCCGGCTGATACCACAATGTAGAAAGTTTGGAAGAGGTGTTTGTATGTAATATCCCCCTGGCAGAGAAGCTTTCCGCCATACCAGTACAAGATGGCAATGTTGATATTAGTTAAAAATGGTCGAGCAAATAAAGCTATCCCTGAGTACCAATGCTGCCTGTTGCTCTCCGTTTTTGGGGTTTCCTCTGTCTCTTCAAATAGTCTCATAACCTGTTTTTGGGAGTGATAAGCAGTAATAATTCGATGGTTGTTAACAGCTTCACTTGCTATTTCACTACTTTTGTTATGTGGGTTTGTTGTGATTAGGGATTTTAGGTAGAAACTGACAATGATAACTAGTTGGACAGTGATAGCAACTAGTGCTAGTCTCCAAGACAATATCATACTCAAGATAACTGCTGAAATTGATGCTGAGATCGTTTGGGCAAAGAATGCCAAACGATCCGCTACAAGATTCCTAACCAAAATTGTGTCTGTAGCAAGTCTTGAACATAGAGCCCCTGTACTGTTGTTTTCTTGGTCAAACCACTCGATCTCGAAAGTCATAATCTTTGCGAAAATTACCTCTCTTACTCTTTTTGTTAGATTTTCTCCCATAATCCCGAAATAGTAATGTTGAATTACACTCACAATGAAAGCTGAGGCAGCAATGGCTACAAAAGTGTAGCATAATGCTCTTGTTTGAGAACGGATTTCATTATGGTCTTTGAGAAAGAACATAGATAGCATTGCACCCTGAGCAAAAGCAAGCGTTGGCTGAATTAATCCGTTAAGTAAAGCACCTATGCAACCCATTAGAGCTGATTTCCATTCAGGTCGATTCATCTCGATCAAGTGTCGCCATGATGGGCGGCTATCTTCTTTTTCTGCACTTAGATTGCTTTGTTCTTCATGACGTGAACCAGTTACTATCCGTCCTGTTTTCTCTGTTGTTATTGCCTTATCATCAATCAATGTCTTACTTTCAGTTAATTCAGTGGGCAATAAAGATTGTCCATCAACAACCAATGTTTTCTGTAGCTGAACCATGACCGAATACGGTCCTGCCGTTTTCTTGATAAGTTGGTCGTGGGATCCAGACTCGATTACTTCTCCTGATTGAATCACTACGATTAAATCTGCATCGCGAAGTGTGGACAAACGGTGAGCAACGATTATTGTCGTTCTTCCTACTGACGCTTGAGTCAAAGCCTCCTGAACTGCCTTTTCAGAATGCGAATCCAATGAACTCGTGGCTTCATCGAGAAGCAAGATTTTTGGGTCTCTTAGCAGGGCTCTGGCAATGGAAATCCGTTGCTTCTGTCCTCCAGACATTTGTGTTCCTAATTCTCCCACCTGAAGGAAAGAAGATAAGCAATGCATTATGTTTCTGATAGAGGTGGCAGTTTTGACCTATTTACTTCTCAATGGGTTGACCTGGGATGTAATCATAGTAACCGAAGATCTAAACCTCTTAAGTCGTTTATATATGATTTAGATTATTTATCTAATAATATTGTTATTTGTTCCTTTAATCATAATACTCCCAGACACCCAGTAAAATAGTTATATTTTTCCTAATAAACCTGCTATATGAAACAACCCGATCCTGTTTTTGACACATTACCTGGTGATCTTGCCACCTGTGGTTTCCGAATGGATCAAGTATATACAATAAGCTAAAGAGGGGAGAGCCAAACAGGTTAAAACTTTAAAGTGACCGAAATTCTATTTACAATGCGTGCAACTTTTTAGTTAAAGATTTGGACTATTAATATTATAATATATTGTTTGCGTAATCATAATAGATGCCTCATAAATTTAGTGTTTTGTTTAAAAAAAGTTAGCGGGTCAACTAAACCCAGCCCTGGTGATTTTACTCGTACTAAAAGTGACCTCTCCCTTTTTAAACTGTTACCCAATCTGCTTGTGTTGCCACCTCTAATATTCAACAATAACACTACTCACCAATGTCTCGTAACCCTTTGGTAACTGTGCTATAAAGTTGTGTGCGTTGGCTCTTTTAGCTGCCTCTACAATTTCTTCACTTGTAGCATCTTCTTTCCCAAACAAGATATTCTCTCTGATCGTGGTTGCAAAAAGTATTGGCTCTTGACTCACCAGCCCCATTTGTCTACGCAACCAATTTAACCGAAGTGACTCTATGCTGATGCCATCCAGCAGGATCTCCCCCTTAAGTGGATTATAGAATCTTTCAAGCAGATTTATCACTGTTGACTTTCCTGACCCACTTTGACCAACCAATCCAACAGTTTGGCACGCCTTTATGTTCAGGTTGAACTTTTTCAGAACCAAACTCTCCGGTCTTGATGGGTATGCAAAGTCAACGTCTATGAACTCCAAATTGCCTTTGACTGCAGATATGGTTGTACCCTGCTCATCTTCAGAATCTATGGTTGGGATTCGGTCAATCATTTCACTAATGACTGCTGATGAAATGCTTGCTTCAGCAAAGTACTTGATGTTCATGAAAGAACTCCCAAGACCACTGCAAAACAGTAAGTGTTTTGACGATTGCTATCATACATTTAAAGGATTTCATGTTTGTATAGGAGTATTATCAATTGTTTTAGCCTATGTTATCGATTAGAGGTGGCAATATTCACCCATTTATTCATGAATGAGTTGATTTGAATCATCTTTTATAAAGTTTCCTTAAAAGGAAATGTGTCAGGTCAAAAGTTGCGCAAAGTGTATTTTATATGCATAAATCCCTTAATCATTCTAGATTAGTATTTAAGTTATAAATTTACTGTACTTATATTTGACACAAATGAGAGTTTTGACAGAGTGTTTGGGTCAATTCATCTTGACCCGCTCAGTACCCCAAAGCATACCAAACCACGCATTTTGCTATTTTCTGTTTCTGGTGTTTTCTTTATGTAAATACTAATTGGAATAAGGTTGAATGCTTATATACTTACAATCCTCCATAGATAACACACACTCCAGCACTGAGAATATCGCCACCTTTGATCCCCTTATCAATGACCAAAATGCTCCCATACCAACTTAGAAGTGCCCAAATAGCATATATGATTCCAACACTGCCAAACACCATTCCCTTAAGTTGTCCTTGTTTGATCCCGAGAGTCAGTGTTGGTCCTAATGCAGTTGAAAAACGCTTCACCATTTTTTCCTCTGCAACATAAGAGTGAACCGTCTTTATTGATGATAATGCCTGCTCTGCAATCCCGCCAGCAACTGCATAAGCTTCTTGTAGCTTCTCCTCGTTTCTAGCTAAACGCATTCCATAAACCGATCCTGGAAGAATCAGCAAAAACATCGCGGGGACTGCTACAATAGCCAATCTCCAACAGATGTACAAACCAGTTATTTCAGCTGCTACAAACATCCATATATTCGTGATGAAATTTGGAATCTGTGACAAATTACATTAGAATGAGTTATTATGAAGAAATAACCATGCTGGAAATCTTACTTAGAAGTAAAGGTGGAAAAATAGCGGGCTATAGGTAATGGGTCAAAATGAGTGTTTCGAAATGGGCTGTGTTTTGAAACATGTGTTGACCCATAATGCTTTTTGTCTAAATTCTGTGATAAAAATTGTGTTAAATAATGATAAATAAAAACATAACACTAATCAACCCCTTCGCTGTTGAGTGATTCACCTTTTCACTCAGAACTCCTTGTATGTTTAGAGTGTCGGAGGAGATACTTGTAGTTACACGAGACGCTTCCAGTGTTGTGTCGAAGTACCCTACTTGTTGTCGTAAAATAGCTTTTAGATATTTGGTGCGTATCCGGGATGTTTGCCTTTCTGCGGTGCGACCCCAACAGAATCCTTCTGTACATTTTCAATACATGATTTGCTTGTTAGATTTGCTTCTTAAACTTTTATAAAAAGTAATAGAGAAATCTATTGTTTGGCTCTGATTTCAGTTAGTCATCTCAAATGTGTGTTGCTTTCGTGCAAGGTTGGCAAAATGGGCAGATGGACTATAACATATTTTAACTTGTTTGGGTGGTAACGGGCGGTTTTTAGTACAGTTGAAAATGGGTGACCTGAAATATTTTTTCTCCAATTTATACTTTTCATATTAATAGTATGTGTTTCAAATTGGATTAAAAATAATATGGGGTGTAAATTATTTTTTCTTTATAACTATAAATCGATTAAGTTGATCTAATGTTTTAAAAAAGTGTTTTGGGTGACTTTTGACATGTTCTGCCATTTAACCCGTTAGAGATCGAAATTGACCCATTCATAAGTAGATGGGCCAAAATTGCCTTTCTTTACTCAAGTAATATGGGTTTTTTTTTTTTTTTTTTTTTTTTTTTTTTTTTTTTTTTTTTTTTTTAATACCACATAAAGAGCATCAACTTACCCAGAAAAGCACCAGCACCCACAACAAGAGCGATATAGATAAAGGCAAGAGCATACTGCAAAACAGACAGATTTAATTTGATAGCATTCGATATCATCTTTACTTTGTTATATAGAAATAAATTTAATCATCATCCATCAGATATATTGACAACTTACCTGATTTACATCTGCAAGGGTTAAGGAAGATAAAGAAGCATAACTGTTCATCAAATGACTTAAAACCAACATCATTACAGACACGCTTAGCCCGTCAACAAAGCACCCACTTGTCCCCAGCACCATTAGAACTATGTCCTTCCAGTCTGCATGTTGGAATAACATCCATATCAATCCCGGTTTTCCCTTCTCTTTCTCATCGACCTCAGGTTTGCTCAATGATTCAGTAGTTCCGATCGTTTCATGGTTAAGTTTTTCCATTTTTCCACTTCTAAATTCTCCACCGTGAACTGTGAATTTAATTAAATGCCTATTTAACCAAAACTAACATCCGCATCCTAACTTTGCTGAGAATGTATTATATGTGAAAAATGGGGTGGGTCTGTGGATTGGGTAAGAAATTCAAACAAAATGATATTTGAGGTTTTGTGTATTGAAACTACACTTAGGACGAATAGCGACCCGTTAAAGATAATATATATTTAAATCTGTTGTAATGGCTATCTTTGGTGTATATGTATGTCATAGCTCATAGTTCTTTTCATGCATATTCAATAGTTTGAATGTATAGGACAAATTTGTATGACCTGGATTTGATTTATTAAGTGCTCAGCCGAAAGGTGGTATATGCTAACAGACGATGATTTCGTTATCTATTTTGCTATTAGCTAACAAAAAGTCCACCTTTTTTTGCATCTATGCAATAACTAATCCTATACGTTGGACAGACCAATCACCAATATTGTTGATTTATTCTCACTGTCAACTCTTTCCGAAGTTATTGTTCCCTATGCGTAGGGATGCCTTGCCGGCATCTATCTTTTGTCGTTGCTTGTTATTTGTAGCATCTCTAATCATATGTGTTTTCACTTTTAACGTGCTTAATGCGGTTTTATCATATCAATGACCTCAAGTATACATGCAGTCTAGAAAAATAAAATATTGATGCAACCTCTTGCATGTTCAGAAATATGTTGTTTCAGTGATTCAACCTAAGAATCCTGCGGTCTTAAAACGCAACCTTTGAATTATTGGAAGTTGTTCCAGGTTGTGTGATACGTGCATGATGAGTTAAAGACCTCAAGTCTTCTCTGGATGTTGATACAATGTGCCCATGATCTCCATATTCACTTATTTGCATGCATGTATTTAGGAAGAAGTGGTTATAGCCACATTGCATTAGAATTCACGTTTCCCATTTTTAGTCCATGTTTACTGTTCCTAAATCTCGTTTCCCGCTCAAAGGGCTGTATCAAATCTCGTTTCTTATCTACTTTTTGGGAGATTGACCATCTCTAATCGGTCTCTTAACATTGACCATCTCGTTTCTCGTTTCTTATCTACTTTTTGAGAGATTGACCACAACCAATTTTTGTTCATTTCTGCTAAAATTCGAAATAGGCAATCTGTTAAATATGAGTACAAGACCCTTTAAAGAAAATGAGTACAGCTTTATATCATGTTCAATAAAAATCTTAACTTTTACAGAACTCACCAGGTTGTTTTACATATATGCAGTAAAAAGGCTTTTGACTTGTTTGAGATATTTATAACCCATATTGATAGGACGTATGCTAGCTTTTGACTTGTTTGAGATAATTATAACCCATATTGATCATCTAATAAGAAAGTGGGTCGAAATTGTGACGTCTAATCTGTTAACTTGTGAGACTTATGGTTATGCCTAGACTATCAGATTTTTTTTTTTTTTTTTTTTTTTTTTTTTTTTTTTTTTTTTATCCATGGTGCTTTTCATTTTTGATGAAATTGTATTGCTTACTGGTCGAAAGATCTTACTCTAGGGCGTTTGTCTTTAACAAGCGATAATAATCCACAGTACTGATTAGTTTATATTCGTTGAATCATTTTTTTTTGCAATAAATCTTTTATATAATAAAACAAAACCCTTAGTGGGACTTTCGTATTTAAAAAAAAGATTATTTCTTTATTAAGTAATATTTTAATTAATTATTATTTTTTAATTTATAAATTTCTAAATTCGTTTTGTTGATATATACTACACAAGTAGAAGATAAATACAAAAAATATAGATAAGATGCAAATTAAACTTTTAAAATGATTATCTTTAATAATAAAAACCAATGTTATAAATGGCGTGAGGCGTGGCGTGGCGGCAAGGCCACGCCTCAAGCCTTACGCGCCATGGCGAAGCCATGGCGTTTTTTGCGGCGTGACTAAGGCGGCGAAAAAATATTTATATATTTATCATTTATGTTATAATATCATATTTTATATGCATATCGAGTTTACAAAAGGTGAGTTTACAAAAGGTGAGCTTACCAAAAGTGATATGCATAAGAAATAAAGTGAAAATTTGAACTATGTTTAGAAATTACTAGGCCCAAAATTTAAGCCCACATCATCCCCTTCTAAAAATGGCGCCACGCCATACGATAAGGCGCGCCTTGGCACGCCTTTTCGCGCCTAATTCCACGCCTTTTCACACGACGCCTAGACTTCACGCCTTGGTCCATTTCGTGGCGCCGAGGCCACGCCTCGCGCCTTGACGACGCCTTGGCGGCGCCTTGGCGCGCCTTTTAGAACACTGATAAAAACTATAATTAAAAATCATAAATCAAAGATTAAATTATTTATTTTTTAATAAATAAAAATATGTTATTCAAAAAACTTTAAAAAACATGCGCGGGTATTATAACTAGTACACTTAAAAAAAAAAAAAAAACAAAACAAAAACAAACTTCCTTCGCATATTTTTTAACCACCAACGTCTCTTTTCATGTGGAAGTTTTTGGGAAAATTTTAATACTAACATTTTATATTTTTAATCCTTTTTACGCCTCTTACAAATATTTATCTTTTTATTTTAACTACCCCTCAATTATTTGAACTTATAGTATTACTTATAATGATGAGAAAGTAATAAGTTGGTTGAAAATCCTTAAGACATGGATTAACCGTCCAACTAATAAAATGGCTTTAAGCAACTGTGAACATTACTAATTATGGGAACTTTAAGCTTCTTTGATTGCCTAAATATCGTGAACCAAAAGCCACTACAATTAACCAAACATATGCATTGCATGCCCACAATCACATCACCATCACCCTCCCAAATCCATGCATCTAAAGTCTAAACGACCATACCCTTTAACTATCCATCCAAAATTCCTGTTTAACCCCAAAAAGCATAACAGAAGCTGTATTTTCCAAAAAATCATGCCAAAAAAATAATATTAAAAATTTAACAGATTGCATTACTCAATACACATTATATTATAATTATATACAAAAACATTATGTAATATATAAGCTTGTATATCTAATTCTCTATATAGCGCTTTTTTTTTTTTTTTTTTTTTTTTTTTTTTTTTTTTTTTTGGTAAAGGGTTTATACCCGGTGAATATAAGCGTTTTTAGCTTTGCTTATGCGTAAAGGTGTTAATGAGCGTCAGACCCTATATAAAATCTTTAACTATGAAAGTGAGGCTTCACGTAATATTTTTAAGAGAAATAATGAGAAACAATCATTTTATAGATGCTTTTGCCGGTATTTTTTGATGCAATTTCTTGAATCAAACATTTGTAGTTAGTTTTATAAATTGTTTTTACATAAGAATATATTCTTTTATAAATTTTGAGGCCTTTGTAATTTGGAGGTCCAACGCGATTGCACACCTCACACACACTAGTATACGACTCTGTTGATTAGTGAAAAGATTACTTGCATCTCTAAACCTACATTATTGTTGATTGAGTGCATGTTTCATGCTCATACGTTACCTCTCATTCACTCAATCTCTAATAATATGACCTCCCTTGCAATCTTTGCTGAACTCCGTTTCCTCTATATAAACCAATCAGAAAGTTCACAACTTATAAGACAACATCCAAAATAACCACCAAGAAATGGAAATGAGCAAGTTAACTATACTTTCAATTACTTTAATCTTGATTTTAGGTATTGTGCAAAGCTTTGATTTCCATGAGAAAGAGCTTGAGACGGAGGAAAAGCTGTGGGACTTGTACGAGAGGTGGAGGAGTCACCACCATGTGGCTGAGACTAGCCACCATGAGAAACATAAACGATTCTATGTGTTCAAGTCCAACTTGCTACATGTTCACACCACAAATAAGATGAACAAACCATGTAAGTTGAAGTTAAATAAGTTTGCCGACATGACTAACCTTGAGTTTAGGACTGTCTATGCTGGCTCAAAAATTAGCCATCATCAGTTGCTCCATGGAGAACGTATTGGCAACAAGACTTTCATGTATGCCAGTGATGATAATATCCCTACAGCGGTTGATTGGAGGAAAAAAAATGCTGTCACCCCTGTCAAGAATCAAGGACAATGTGGTAACACTTTTTATACCGAGTCTTGGGAACCCATTTATGACTTATTTAAGCGTTGCATAAACTATTTTTTTCCTTATCCAATTGGTATGGAAACCATATGTGGGCTACTAGATATGCAAATCTTTGTAATCAAACTTTGGTAGCTTGATGTTTTTGTTTGTTTGTTAAAAGATCTCGGTAGCATTAATATTTTAGCAAAGCAAGTGTTTGTGGGTCGACCCAACCTACACGTTAACCAACTGTCTATTTTGCCTCATCTTATTTTTGGTCAAAATAATTCGACTTTTTCTTGAACTAATGTTTTAAACTTCTCATTTTGTTTACTATCATAGGAAGTTGTTGGGCGTTTTCAACAGTTGTTGCAGTCGAAGGAATAAATCAGATTAAAACCAAGAAACTAGTATCTTTATCAGAACAAGAACTTGTTGACTGTGACACTAGTCAAAACCATGGATGTAATGGTGGACTAATGGACCTTGCATTCGATTTCATCAAGAAGAATGGAGGTCTAACTTCAGAGGATAACTACCCTTACACAGCTGCTGATGGAAGTTGCAATACTGTAAAGGTACAATTTTTGTTTAAGAGACCCTTGATTATGATCCATCAACATAAAATGGGTCGATTTAAGTGGTACTTTATCTTTGAGGGAAACTTAGATAAAAAGAAAAAAGCGCAAAAGTTGCTCAAATTTTTTAAATACTTGAAATCTTCTTTATCATTTTATCTAAAAAATAAAAAAAACTATATATGTTTTTTAATACTATAAATATTTTTAAACGTTTTTAGAAAACATACAAAAAAGTGTTGACAGGTCTGCACACCATATTAGAAATTTACCTGTTTTGAGTCGATCGTTTTATGACCATCACCCAAAAACTCGAATCTCTCATTTTTCCACCAGTTATACATTGATCAAGATGGACCTATGATCCAACTAAGTGTATGCAATCTAATCGTTCGTCTTTATTTTGTATTGCAGGAGGGCGATCAATCTGTATCGATTGATGGACATGAGGATGTGCCTGCAAATGACGAAGATGCACTATTGAAAGCAGTTGCAAATCAGCCTGTATCCGTTGCCATTGATGCTGGAGGTTCCGATTTCCAGTTTTACTCTAAGGTAACTTCAGAATTATATATTATCACCTAAAAATTTTTACATGCTTTCAACAAAATTGAGATCAAGTCCTTCAAATATTTGTGTGGTCGATACAGTTGTCAAATAAATTTCTATAAAAGAGATGAAGGAATGAATATAAACCATGAAATAATTAATGAGCTCAACTGCAATCTATAATTAACTATTAGCAAATACTATTACCTCTGAAAAACCCTAGTATTTTATGATTCTTAAATATTGTTTGAATCACCAAACAATCTAGGAAGACTTATTAATCAATCACATAAAAGGAATGAAAGACTTGACCACTTGCAATGTGAAAGTATGTAGTAGCAAATATTGCAAGTTTAGGATATCAATTACTCCCTCCGTCCCAAATTAAATGTCAATTTGATTTGAAATAAGTGTCCACTCTAAAATTCTAACCAATCAAAACTTTTTTACAAGGTAAATATGACATTTTATTGGTGCATAGTGTAATGATTGCACCTTTTAAAAATTGTATGTATTCTATAAGTGGACTGTTAAATTGTGGCGGAGGGAGTATTTCCATAATTGTTGGTCCTTACTTTAGATTGTTCATAAGCTGACTTACTTTCATAT
Organism: Artemisia argyi; assembly: GCA_030686995.1. NCBI lineage: Eukaryota > Viridiplantae > Streptophyta > Magnoliopsida > Asterales > Asteraceae > Artemisia > Artemisia argyi. The sequence continues at coordinate 150,882,421 of CM060690.1, forward strand.
ATACAATTTATCAGGGAGTTTTTACCGGAAAGTGTGGAACGGAGCTGAATCATGGTGTTGCAGTTGTCGGATATGACACGAGTGATGATGGAATTAAGTACTGGATAGTGAAAAACTCTTGGGGACCTGAATGGGGAGAGAATGGATACATAAAAATGCAGCGAGGAGTTTCTGATAAGACGGGGCATTGTGGTATAGCAATGTTGGCTTCTTATCCTGTTAAGACCTCCAACACGAATCCTAATTCATTGTCAATCAGTGACGAACTCTAGAATAAGTAAATGTATGATGGTTTGATGAAACGGGTGGTTTCGTATGATTGTGTTTTAGTTTGAATTCTAAATAAAATCCAAACAATCTTTTTGATACAATTATTTTCCTTATTTAAGTATTTTTAACCACTGCCGATTAATTGTTGTACCTTAATAACCTTTTGAATTGCACTGGTACATTGATAGATAAGTATATATGTTCCCATCTCTTTCTTAATAACATGTTTGGAATGAATATCTCGGGTGTTTCATAAAAACAACTCATTAAAATTCTACATCACCGCCATTTAAGTTGCTATCGGCCGAGATTGACTTCCAGCACATCCAACAAGTCACATTTATCTAAGAAACAAGTAATATATATAATTATATTGTAAGAACTTGTGTTTCACTTGTCTTGGATGGATAGTGAATTTAGTAATAGTATATAAAATGATGATCACATAAAGATTGAAAGATAGAAAGCTATAGAAAAGAGAAGATAACTAATTTTTTATAATTGATTTATAACATATATATTGTAAACTTCAATCGTGAAAACTGAAAATTAACATACTGGATTAAACTTTATACGCTAACTTACTGAACATCTCTATTAGATGTTAGTATACTATATTCCAGATTTATGAATGAGTGATTTCGGAGGTGTACTATAGTTCATTATTGGGTACATTAGGATCCTTAACATGGTAAGCCATGTGGGTATACATGCTGCGAAGCCCCTCTGGTAAGTTAACATCACGTTCTATACGTATGTATCTCTTCTCTCCCCAGTTTTCGCTCCATGAATTCTTCATAATCCAGTAAACACTCCCTCTAAGACACATGTTTAATGGATCACAGATGAATGAATTAATGAGCAAATAAGTTTAAAAAATGGAGGTCAATTACGTGACTCTTTGTTTACCTCAGAATAAAACATGAAATCAGGGCTGCTAGTATCTATGGCAATCCTACAGGGCTGTCCCGTGGATTTCAGGGGCTCTGTGCCATGAATGTAAAAGAGGCCCTTCGAGAACAAAAATTTAAAGTTAATCGAAAACTACTTATAATATGTATAAAGGTGTATCTGAAAATTTATCACTAGAAATTACTACCAAGTCTTTTTTTTTTTTATCCAAAGTAAAGTGTGGGACAAATGAATAGGCAAAAGAAAAATCATTTATCTCCAACATTATAAAAACTTGATGCTTCTTTGTAAATTCTGGAATGGCTATGTTGGGAAGTTTTAATGGGCCTTTTTGCAACAGGCAAACCATAATTAACTACACATATAATCATAAAGCTTTAGAATCTAGAAAGATTCAGACTTTTAAATAGATTCCATTTGAAATATGAAAGTGAGAGGGTCCTTTTAAGGAATAAGAGATCCCATTTACAGTATGTGTATCGTACATTTTAAATAACTCTAACTCAAGTCCTTATCAAACAAATCATAGGCATTCTCTAAAACTGACCAAAAAATAACCCACATTGGCAACATCCTTATCAAATACAAATGATATATTAAGTTTAATATGTAAATTAAGGAAAACAATTACAAAAGAAAAACAACATATGGAACTGAAAATCATAAAAGAAAACTATAGCTCTAATTGCTCAAACAAACCTATATCTAAATCATCAAAATATTTGATAGATTAAGCATTCAAATTTGGTGTTTTGTGACGAATGATATGAATTATGAAACAAATTAATACCTAAAATCATCCAAAGCAATAATCAATATCAAAACTCAAACCATTTATGAAACATAAGGTATGTAAAGATGTTTGCGATAAACTTAATATATCTAAATCATCAAAATATTTGATAGATTAAGCATTCAAATTTGGTGTTTTGTGACGAATGATATGAATTATGAAACAAATTAATACCTAAAATCATCCAAAGCAATAATCAATATCAAAACTCAAACCATTTATGAAACATAAGGTATGTAAAGATGTTTGCGATAAACTTAATATATCAAAACCAAAATACATTAAACAAAACCAGCGTTATTTAAACAACGACAACAACATTAGCTGATACATTGTTGATTCAAGGAACTGCTCCAAAACAGATTCAAGAACATGCACACCTTCTTATTTCATCAATTGATGTAACATATTCTTGAGTTACTGATCTAGAGTTCATTATTGGGTGTATTAGGGTCCTTAACAGGTATTGAAACATAAGCATTGATGGCACATAGTCCCTGAGGTGGTTGAAGTTCTCGTTGCATACGAATATATCCTTTCTCTCCCCACGACTCTCCCCACGAGTTCTTCACAATCCAATACTTAACTCCTTCTGGGCTCGTACCATATCCGACAATTGTCATACCGTGTGAAATTGTTTGTCCACATTGTCCATTATAAATTCCCTGAAAGAAACATGAAATATTGTGTGAACGAATGAGCGAATGATTGTTTTCTTTTCATTGCGTTATACATAATTTAATTTCTCAATGTCTCAACTAAAACTTGAACCCACAACATATTTCTTGAAGCTAGTGTAACGAAATACAGCTAGGCCAAAGATATGTTGGTACTGATTGCTAAAATGGAGACTGAATAAAAATTAGGATTCTTTGTTACCTCTGAATAGAACATGAAGTCTTCACTGTTAGAATCCATGGCAATAGATATTGGTTGTTGCGCCACTGCTTTCAATAATGCTTCTTCCGTTCCGTCTGTACGTTCTCCACCATTAAGCGTAACTGAGTGATGGCCAAACTGGATTTACAGAAAAAAATTACAAAATGTTTATTACACATAGAAAACTTAACTGGTTGATGAATTAAAATTAAACAAGAGCTACAATCTAATAGTGAAGTTTTAGCTGTAAGTACCTTTGATGAACAACAAACTTCTCGTTTCATTACGTAAGGGTAGCTCTCCTCTGTTGCTAGACCTCCATGCTCCGTGATGAAGTTGAATGCAGGTTCCATAAGCCCTCCATCACATCCATTGTTGAATCCCTTAGAATCACAGTCTATAAGCTGTTGTTCAGATAATCTTACTAATTGCCCAGTTCTGATTGCATTTATTCCTTCCACTGCAGCCACTGCCGCAAATGCCCAACAACTTCCTGTAAAGGAATTGAAACTATCAATTAGTTGAAGAGTAACAGACTCAGACACATGTGAGCCATTGCTATTGTAGCTAAATCATTTAGCTATATCCGGATGTCATTGGCCACAACGGGTGAATATAATTTTTTTTAAATAGGGTGCATTATCACAAGAGTTTACCAAGAATGCATATGTATGATTTAAAAATAAATAAATAAAAGAAAAGAAAAAAATCGTTTTACCACACTGTCCTTGATCCTTGACTGGCGTGACAGCGTTGTGCTCCCTCCAATCAATACTCTCTGGGATATTAGAGATGTCGTTGTTATTATTTTGAGGACATGGACGAGCTCCTTGGAGTGCCAGTTTATGGGCAATCTTTGAATCAGCATACTTGCTCTTAAACTCGTCATGAGTCAAGTCAGCAAACCGATTCAACTTTAACTTATATTGCTTGTTCAGCTTGTTTGATTTGTGAACACGGTGCGCATTGTAGGAGAACACATTGAAGCGATCGGGGCTTTTTTTCTCCACATTGTGGTGGCTCCTCCATCTATCGTACATTCCCTGTAAACCCTCCTTTGATTCAAGTTCTTTCTCATGGTATTCAAAGCTCTCTGCTACGGCTAAAATAAAAACCAATGAAAGTGAAAGTAAAAGAAACTTGTTGATTTTCATGGTTTAAATCTTGGTTCGAAAGTTGTGACTTGGCAAATGGTATTATATAGCAAGCGAGATCATATATTTAATGACCTACGACCATGAGACACACCCAATCAACTATGGAGGTTAAAGAATGTTGAGAATGTTATTATCACCTACACACTTAAATAGTGCGTACTGTTCTAAATATAAAAATATATAACGATACACGCTGCTTATTTGTAGGAATTAAATGGTCAAATCTGAAAGTTTTACCTGTTATTTCGTAATAATTTGTTAACAATTCTAAGGGTATTTACTATTTAGTGGTCCCCGATTAGTACTTTTTGTTTGGTTTTCGTTTTATCAAAAACTAGACGTATACCACGCAAAACGGTGGTATATAGCGACAATTACAAATAATTATATTTGTGAAATTGTGATTCTTTTTCGATCTTTGATGCAAAATGTATGTTTTCTAAAATACATAGCATGTGTTTTTTAAAATTAATATAAAAGTCTTCTCACTCTTTTGCTACTATGGTTTTTGAAACTTGTTTTTTAGAAAGACCAACTGTATGGTAAACTTGCTTGAAAACCGTGTGTTAGAAATTAAAAAGCAACTATTGCTAGTTTTATTGTTACAATAACGTAAATAGTAGGAAAAATACGCTTAATTTTTTCATTTAAACAAAGGATATAATAGGTCAACAACATTAATAAAAAATTAATCACTTTAAGTTTAAAGGATGACATACATGCTTTGTAAGTAGTAAACATAAATAGTGTTACTTTGACCTTTCATGTATTTATTAATTTAGTTTCAAGACCATAGAAAAGTTAGCTTCCATTATATTATTTTTTTGGTTAACGTTTCCGACATTTTAGCCGACTAATCCATGAGATTTGAATTCATCGCTACACAAACTCAAATCAGGTAAAACCCTCCCTTTTCAGGAGGTTTGGCGTGGCCACTTCAAAGTTGTTTGCATCTAGCAGGAATTGAACTTGAGACCTCACATATTTTAGAGTGATAAACACAAGTCCTTTTATCACTAGGCTACCCTTAAGTAGTTAGCTTCCATGATATTTGATGACGTATAACAGGTATAGCAGGCCTACTGGGCCTGGACTGTATTATAACACAACCAGGCCCTGGCCCAACAATACAGAAACGCCGGACATCACCTGAGTCCAAGCCACGAGCAAGGCACAGTCCGAGTTTCTAACAACACACGTGGATCATTTGAGCGACACTTCAAAAGTAAGCTTACTGGCCGGCTCCCGGTCCGGAAGATGATCCGCGTCCACTGTTATAATTAAGCTGTTGGTTCTTGTCCGACAAGGGTCCCACACTGGGCACTACAACAATATGCGAAAAACTAGGGAACCCTAGTATTTTGACCACCTATAAAAAGGCAAACTCAGTACATACTCACGAGGTACGATTAAATACAACCAATAAAATGGTAGTGTATATCCGATTACGTTTCTTAATAAGTTCAAGCTTGTTACACAAAAGAGGTTACCAGTTTTCTTAAGCTTAATGCGAATCAATCAACCAAACAATAAACAACTTACCAACAATCAATAACTAGGTTTCACTAGATCTAAGCAAATACTAAATCACTTAAGCTAGCATGTTAAAAGGAAGAAAAGCATAAAAGATAATCAAACAACACATAGACATACTAAATGATTAAAGATTTACTTATCTTCAATGAAACATGAGAGCAAATAGGGTGGGAACCCTTGAAATCTCTGAAAATTCGTCCCTAAGGTTTGCCTCAAAGTTACACCAAAGTTACACCACACTAATGAATGAAAATTCCAAAACTATATATAGATTTTACACGCTGACGACGTCAGGTTATAGATCCTGACGCCATCTAATCGCCGCTTTTTAGGGTTTCGTATCGCCCAAACAATATCCTGACGTCGTCACTTAGTAAGTATTCTGGGCCGTCTCGTGTTATCTCAAGGCTGATGGCCTTGCTTCAATTGCACTTGACGCCATCAGGTGCAAACCATCAAAATCTTTCTGGGTTGTCACGTGTTAAATTCCATCAGCTCCAATCTTTAAGTGACGGTGATAACTGATTCCTCCCGAACTAGTCCTTTATTTCTCAACCGCTTGTGAACGGCCGATAACAAAAAGGGAGAGGCCGGGAGAAATGGCAAAGTTAATCCGTGGGTCTTAAGTACAGAAAAGTACGTGAGTACAGAAAAGTACATCCTCGGGTCGTTATGTCCCAACGAGGTGTGCGTGATGCTACCATGACTTATAATGTGTTGAAATAATATGTATATAGAAAAATGGGCATCTGAATGACTAACACTGGAATGTGAATAGTAATAGCTCTGTCACAGCTACACAGTTTAAGAAACGTGCAATCAGAAACCCTAAAATAATAAAGGATATTTACAAATGTACGTTTACGTTTAAACAAACGTAAACGTACATTTATAAAACAAAACTATCCCAAAGAGGGAATTTGCATGCCTTAGCGGCTTAAATGCAAATTAAAAAGAAATAAAATAAATAACTATATTTACAAAATTATTATAATAATAATAATAATAAGAAAACCTAGAAACCTAAAACGCGTACGTATATGTTTAAATAAACGTCTACGTACAAAATAAAAAGTGAATACCGTCCAATATAAGTCCCACAAATGTGAAAATTACATTTTTGGAATCCTAAAAGAATAAGAAAATTATTAGAAAATTAAAATATATTTTTATACTATGTACTTAATTATTATTAATTAATAACTAATATTTACTATTTATTAATTACCTAAAAATAAGAAAATGTTAAATAAAGCTAAGAAAAATAAAATTAAAACTTAGAAAAGTCTAAAATAATATAAAAGAAATTTTGAAACAGAAAATATATTTATTATGCATATATTCTATTTATTACTAATTATTTACTATTATATATTATTTAATAAATACCTAAAAATAAGAAAACTAGAAATAAAGCCTAGAAAAATAAAATAAAAATATAGAAAAGTCTAACTAATTATAAAAGACTTTCTGAAACAAAAATTATATTTATTATACACCTATACTATTTATTACTAATTATCTATATTTAAAAAGTATTAAAAACTATTATTTAATTATGAAAAGTATTAAACAGTAAAAGAGAAATCTGAAACTTTTTACAAAATTCTAATATAAATATAAAAAGCTAAGAAAATTATAAAAACTATAGCTTATGTACAGAAATAAGCTAATAAGCTCAAGCTTCTTAAATAGAAGCTATCACTTATTAGCAAAGTTGGTTCTTTTTGGCTTTTCTCTTTTCTGGATCATACTACTACTAATATTATACATGTATTATGAAAATGAAACTATAAATCACCAAAATAAGCCAACTGTGGAGCTTATTGATGAAACAGTTAAGCTATAAGCCTAACAGTTTCATCAAAGCTTGTATTAAGCTCAAAAATAAGCCACAGTGGAAAAATAAGGCAAAGTGTAGTTTAACTATGTATAGTGAATAGGTATGAGTGAAAATGAACTATGCAAACAAGGTAATAAGCTGTTTAGGGGCTTATGGCTTATTCAGTTGAGCTCTTAGGCCCACAGTCAAACCATAAGCTCTAAACAAGCTTGCAAAAGCTGTACAAAGAGAAATAAAGGAAAAATAACATTTACACAAGTTTGATATGCAAATATGCACAAGCAAGAGTCCTGGGAATAAGCCAATAAGCTTATGAAAGCAAATAAGCTGTTCTAGTACCCTGCCATTCCAAACAGGTCCAAACAATGACCTATGAGGGTCTGTGGGGTCCACTGTGAACTCTGGAAGTCCAAACAAAAGGATAAGCCAATAAGCTGAGCTTATTGGCTTTGTAAAAAGCTAAGTTTTAATTGCTGGGTCCCACAGATGAGGGTATGAGATGGCCTTGAGTATTGGAACAAAAGCTGAGTGATCAGCTTCAGTTAGTTAATGGGACAGAATGTAAGGGGGTTGCACCCCTATCTAATAAGCCAGTGAGCCAAGAATAAGCTCAGATACTACAAGTGGGGCTTATAGGCTTCCCAATAAGCCAATACTCAGGAAGTGGTGCCCACTAGGGAAGCCAGGGGAGACCAAGGAAGTTGGGGGTTTGGAGGTCTGTTTGTGCATCAGGGGAGGTGCTCTCCCTGCAAGTAACTTAAGGGCTAAGTGGGGCCCAGGGTAAAAATCACAAAATTATAAGCTATGTGGGATCTTAAAGTAGAGCTTGTAGACTACAACTAGGAACAAATTTCAGGTTCTAGAACTTACTCCTAAATTCTAAACAAATCTTTCTATTTTTGGTATTTTCTAAGAATGGACATTTTGACTTTTTAAGAACCTAACCTAGTTGACTATTTTGGATTTCTAACACTCACTACTGATTTAATAAGTTGAATTATGCTAAGATAAACCTATTTTAAGCTAAGATAACAACTAATGAAATGTTTTTGAGGATTGTGGATCCTAAATCCACAACAGATGGCTATTTTTGATGATCACATGATCATTTTGACTTTTCTACCAAAGGTCACTGGTTCTAATGACTTAAATGGTCTAATACAACCTATTGTAGCATATCTAAGTAATTAACAACAACAAAGACAAACTCCTCAGTGGTGCTAACCACTGATCCAAACACTACCTTAAATCTATCAATACATTACAACATGCAATTATTAAGCTACCACTACTAATTTAAAGCATTACACAGATTCAGTACACTGATTAGAAACTAAATGGTATCTAACTTACCATAAACAACAATAAAAACAAGATATTTGCAAAGGTAGAATTTGTGACTCACAATGGGTTCAAGACTGAGATCATGTAATCATGGACCAAGATCATTCCTAACAACCTTCCACAAGGTTTCTACTACCAGAACAATCCAATTCACACCCTTCTCAGCTTTCTTCTTTCTTCTTTTCTTGATTTTCTATTTTCTACTTTCTACTTTCTACTTTTTAGTGATTTTTGAATTTTAAAAGATTAAAGTTAATAAAATGGAGTCTAAAAGCTTTTAAGGCCTAGGTCCGTCCATTGTAGCAACTATAATCCAACAGAATGAAGATGACATGAAATTTAAATGAATTTATGAAGAACATGAATTTAAAGGGTAACTTGTATTAAAACTGAAAACAGAGTTCCATTACACTAAATTAAGGATCATTACAACTTTTGAAAGATTAAAAGACATGAAATTAAAGAAAGCAAGTAAATTTAATTATGCTACTTGACCTAGGCTAGTCCAAAGGTCATCTTTCCTTCTCCTTCTCTCTTCTTTTATAACCTTTTGGACTCCCACATGGCCTCTGAGAGTTTCCCATCAATTATGGACCATTAGATTGGTCAATTGAATCCCAATCGTTCAAAATGCCTTTTCGCGCCAAAAAGTCCAAGGAGACAACTGTGGTTGCGTGGAGAGGTTTTCAAGGTCTTAATGAGGTTTGGGAGCATGTGTGAGGTGGAGAGACAGGTGGGAGTTTGTTTGGAGGCCAAGGGTGAGTGAAACAGGTGAGGTGGATGAGTAGTATGTGAGTCTGTGTGTGTGGGGTGGTATTGGGGAAGAAGAAACGGGGGAGTGGTAGTTTTGGTTTTGTTGACCGGGCGTTGACCCGTTTTAAATAAAAACGGGGTGGGCTATTTTTGGGCTAGGGGTGTGTTGGGCTTGGGTAGTGTTTAGGTTGTGGATTGGATTTGGCTTATGGGTTTATAATAATAGTATAGGGTCCGGTTGGTTATATTTCACACAAGGACTATTTTTGTAAATTGGGTAAACTTGAGGGGCTGTTGTGTAAATATTCCAAAGTTTATCACAAGGACCTAATTTGCCATAGATGAATAGTACATGGATATTTTATATATTTTTTTTATTTTTTAAATACCCGGGGACTAAAACTGACAATTCACCAAACTTCAGGGACTGGTTATGTAATTCCACCAAACTTCACACCAAGGACCATTCCTGCAAAAGATTATTAGTACAAGGACCAAAATTGATTTTCTCAAAGTTTTTACATCCCAGGGACCATTTATGTCAATTTCCAAAGTTAAGGGACTAAACTTGTAATTTTATGAAACTTTGCACCAAAGGACTAAATATGTAACTTTATGATTAAAAAGGACCTTTGATGACATTTTCATGTTTTTAGAATAACCAGGGACTAGTTTTGCCAATTTATGAAACTTGAGGGACTGAAACTGCCAATTATGCAAACTTTGTACGTTTTTCATCTGTTTTTGCATATTTTGCATTTGAGACATATAAAACATACCTTTAAGATATTTTAAGTATTTTGATACATATTTAAGTGTTTTTGTATGTTTTGGCAGCTCAGATTAGTATAAAATGATGAGTATTTAGACACTCATCAATCCCCCACACTAAACTATTGCTAGTCCCTAGCAATCTATTGAGAAAAACTTAATGGATTTGAAAAACTCTTTACCAAAAGCCATCACTTCTGGAGTAGCCAGGTGTAAGAACTGTGGCACACCTGATAACCTTGTGATTTTGAGCAAATCACCAGCTGTCAACGGATTTGATTTGTCTTTACCAAAAGCCGTTTGCTTCTGGACTAGCCAACTCTTGATGGAATAGTCAACATCTTGGTGAGCTGATTACCAATTATGGTTTTTCCACTGCCTTTACCACAAGCCATAATCTTGCGGGCTAGCCAACTCATTAGCTTTTGAGGATAATGGGGAGTTGAGGAACCATACAATTTTTGGCAAATTGCAAGCCATGAACGGGTTTGATATATCTTTACCAAGAGCCGTTTGCTCCTGGATTAGCCAATCCTTATGTGTGTTAGACATGGTGGATTGATTACCATTTGTTGTATTTAGTGTAAAACACTAATACCAAATGAAAAAAATTTTAAATTTTGGTCATTTTTGGGAAAAGGGCATACAAGGGTATAAAAGTGATCAAATTCGCCAGAATTTCCCCCCACATTTATTATGAATATTTTCCTCAATATTCAAAGCTAAGTGGGGTAATACAACAATTATTTTATTTTTATATTTACATTTTTTTTTTTTAAAAGGTAATATGAAACTAACAAAGATAAACAACTTTTAAACTAATATGCAAGGTTTTAGGTTATGACAACCTCAAAATGCTCATAATGAGACAGTCAAGTGTCAAATTGACTTTCTACCATGCTACACTCTTTGGTTAATGTTTCACTGAGTCAAATTAATCATATATAGCATACATCAAACAAGAACAATACAATACATGACTCTTAACTCAGTTCATCTATCAAATCCAAACAACTCTTATGTAAGACTAAATTGAGCTTTTTATTACAAATGACTGTATAAACCTATTATCTCAAATCCAGAGGACCCAAGATGTCAAATTAGACCCTTTTTTAGTATAAACAAATAGTTACAAAAGTCTATACCTATGATTATCAAAAATTGAGCTTATGACAGTCAAAATGAAATTACAAAGCACAAGTTATTTTTTATTTTTTATTTTTTTTATTTTTTTTATTATGTTTTTGTATTTTTAGATTTATATATATATATATATATATATATATATATATATATATATATATATATATATATATATATATATATATATATATATATATATATATATGCAAAGAAAAGACAAAAATATGAAATCTAAATGAGATTTTTAATACAAGATACTGATTTAAACCTAATCTATCTCATTCCAGGAATTATACTAAGCACAGTAAATCCTTTTTTAGTGTAAACATGGTGTTTAGCCAAAATTTAGACCTAGGAATATCAAGATTAGGAAAATTGACAGTCAAGTGCAAATCAAAGCACAGATAGATTTCAACCATTAAAAATCTTTTTTTGTATTTTTTATATTGTTATACTATTACAAGGATAGGTATTTCAACACGAAACAAAATATAAGTCAATAGTAGTAGGCACAGCCTCCCCGGCAGCGGCGCCAAATTTTGATTCCTCCCGAACTAATCCTTTATTTCTCAACCGCTTGTGAACGGCCGATAACAAAAAGGGAGAGGCCGGGAGAAATGGCAAAGTTAATCCGTGGGTCTTAAGTACAGAAAAGTACGTGAGTACAGAAAAGTACATCCCCGGGTCGTTATGTCCCAACGAGGTGTGCGTGATGCTACCATGACTTATAATGTGTTGAAATAATATGTATATAGAAAAATGGGCATCTGAATGACTAACACTGGAATGTGAATAGTAATAGCTCTGTCACAGCTACACAGTTTAAGAAACGTGCAATCAGAAACCCTAAAATAATAAAGGATATTTACAAATGTACGTTTACGTTTAAACAAACGTAAACGTACATTTATAAAACAAAACTATCCCAAAGAGGGAATTTGCATGCCTTAGCGGCTTAAATGCAAATTAAAAAGAAATAAAATAAATAACTATATTTACAAAATTATTATAATAATAATAATAATAAGAAAACCTAGAAACCTAAAACGCGTACGTATATGTTTAAATAAACGTCTACGTACAAAATAAAAAGTGAATACCGTCCAATATAAGTCCCACAAATGTAAAAATTACATTTTTGGAATCCTAAAAGAATAAGAAAATTATTAGAAAATTAAAATATATTTTTATACTATGTACTTAATTATTATTAATTAATAACTAATATTTACTATTTATTAATTACCTAAAAATAAGAAAATGTTAAATAAAGCTAAGAAAAATAAAATTAAAACTTAGAAAAGTCTAAAATAATATAAAAGAAATTTTGAAACAGAAAATATATTTATTATGCATATATTCTATTTATTACTAATTATTTACTATTATATATTATTTAATAAATACCTAAAAATAAGAAAACTAGAAATAAAGCCTAGAAAAATAAAATAAAAATATAGAAAAGTCTAACTAATTATAAAAGACTTTCTGAAACAAAAATTATATTTATTATACACCTATACTATTTATTACTAATTATCTATATTTAAAAAGTATTAAAAACTATTATTTAATTATGAAAAGTATTAAACAGTAAAAGAGAAATCTGAAACATTTTACAAAATTCTAATATAAATATAAAAAGCTAAGAAAATTATAAAAACTATAGCTTATGTACAGAAATAAGCTAATAAGCTCAAGCTTCTTAAATAGAAGCTATCACTTATTAGCAAAGTTGGTTCTTTTTGGCTTTTCTCTTTTCTGGATCATACTACTACTAATATTATACATGTATTATGAAAATGAAACTATAAATCACCAAAATAAGCCAACTGTGGAGCTTATTGATGAAACAGTTAAGCTATAAGCCTAACAGTTTCATCAAAGCTTGTATTAAGCTCAAAAATAAGCCACAGTGGAAAAATAAGGCAAAGTGTAGTTTAACTATGTATAGTGAATAGGTATGAGTGAAAATGAACTATGCAAACAAGGTAATAAGCTGTTTAGGGGCTTATGGCTTATTCAGTTGAGCTCTTAGGCCCACAGTCAAACCATAAGCTCTAAACAAGCTTGCAAAAGCTGTACAAAGAGAAATAAAGGAAAAATAACATTTACACAAGTTTGATATGCAAATATGCACAAGCAAGAGTCCTGGGAATAAGCCAATAAGCTTATGAAAGCAAATAAGCTGTTCTAGTACCCTGCCATTCCAAACAGGTCCAAACAATGACCTATGAGGGTCTGTGGGGTCCACTGTGAACTCTGGAAGTCCAAACAAAAGGATAAGCCAATAAGCTGAGCTTATTGGCTTTGTAAAAAGCTAAGTTTTAATTGCTGGGTCCCACAGATGAGGGTATGAGATGGCCTTGAGTATTGGAACAAAAGCTGAGTGATCAGCTTCAGTTAGTTAATGGGACAGAATGTAAGGGGGTTGCACCCCTATCTAATAAGCCAGTGAGCCAAGAATAAGCTCAAATACTACAAGTGGGGCTTATAGGCTTCCCAATAAGCCAATACTCAGGAAGTGGTGCCCACTAGGGAAGCCAGGGGAGACCAAGGAAGTTGGGGGTTTGGAGGTCTGTTTGTGCATCAGGGGAGGTGCTCTCCCTGCAAGTAACTTAAGGGCTAAGTGGGGCCCAGGGTAAAAATCACAAAATTATAAGCTATGTGGGATCTTAAAGTAGAGCTTGTAGACTACAACTAGGAACAAATTTCAGGTTCTAGAACTTACTCCTAAATTCTAAACAAATCTTTCTATTTTTGGTATTTTCTAAGAATGGACATTTTGACTTTTTAAGAACCTAACCTAGTTGACTATTTTGGATTTCTAACACTCACTACTGATTTAATAAGTTGAATTATGCTAAGATAAACCTATTTTAAGCTAAGATAACAACTAATGAAATGTTTTTGAGGATTGTGGATCCTAAATCCACAACAGATGGCTATTTTTGATGATCACATGATCATTTTGACTTTTCTACCAAAGGTCACTGGTTCTAATGACTTAAATGGTCTAATACAACCTATTGTAGCATATCTAAGTAATTAACAACAACAAAGACAAACTCCTCAGTGGTGCTAACCACTGATCCAAACACTACCTTAAATCTATCAATACATTACAACATGCAATTATTAAGCTACCACTACTAATTTAAAGCATTACACAGATTCAGTACACTGATTAGAAACTAAATGGTATCTAACTTACCATAAACAACAATAAAAACAAGATATTTGCAAAGGTAGAATTTGTGACTCACAATGGGTTCAAGACTGAGATCATGTAATCATGGACCAAGATCATTCCTAACAACCTTCCACAAGGTTTCTACTACCAGAACAATCCAATTCACACCCTTCTCAGCTTTCTTCTTTCTTCTTTTCTTGATTTTCTATTTTCTACTTTCTACTTTCTACTTTTTAGTGATTTTTGAATTTTAAAAGATTAAAGTTAATAAAATGGAGTCTAAAAGCTTTTAAGGCCTAGGTCCGTCCATTGTAGCAACTATAATCCAACAGAATGAAGATGACATGAAATTTAAATGAATTTATGAAGAACATGAATTTAAAGGGTAACTTGTATTAAAACTGAAAACAGAGTTCCATTACACTAAATTAAGGATCATTACAACTTTTGAAAGATTAAAAGACATGAAATTAAAGAAAGCAAGTAAATTTAATTATGCTACTTGACCTAGGCTAGTCCAAAGGTCATCTTTCCTTCTCCTTCTCTCTTCTTTTATAACCTTTTGGACTCCCACATGGCCTCTGAGAGTTTCCCATCAATTATGGACCATTAGATTGGTCAATTGAATCCCAATCGTTCAAAATGCCTTTTCGCGCCAAAAAGTCCAAGGAGACAACTGTGGTTGCGTGGAGAGGTTTTCAAGGTCTTAATGAGGTTTGGGAGCATGTGTGAGGTGGAGAGACAGGTGGGAGTTTGTTTGGAGGCCAAGGGTGAGTGAAACAGGTGAGGTGGATGAGTAGTATGTGAGTCTGTGTGTGTGGGGTGGTATTGGGGAAGAAGAAACGGGGGAGTGGTAGTTTTGGTTTTGTTGACCGGGCGTTGACCCGTTTTAAATAAAAACGGGGTGGGCTATTTTTGGGCTAGGGGTGTGTTGGGCTTGGGTAGTGTTTAGGTTGTGGATTGGATTTGGCTTATGGGTTTATAATAATAGTATAGGGTCCGGTTGGTTATATTTCACACAAGGACTATTTTTGTAAATTGGGTAAACTTGAGGGGCTGTTGTGTAAATATTCCAAAGTTTATCACAAGGACCTAATTTGCCATAGATGAATAGTACATGGATATTTTATATATTTTTTTTATTTTTTAAATACCCGGGGACTAAAACTGACAATTCACCAAACTTCAGGGACTGGTTATGTAATTCCACCAAACTTCACACCAAGGACCATTCCTGCAAAAGATTATTAGTACAAGGACCAAAATTGATTTTCTCAAAGTTTTTACATCCCAGGGACCATTTATGTCAATTTCCAAAGTTAAGGGACTAAACTTGTAATTTTATGAAACTTTGCACCAAAGGACTAAATATGTAACTTTATGATTAAAAAGGACCTTTGATGACATTTTCATGTTTTTAGAATAACCAGGGACTAGTTTTGCCAATTTATGAAACTTGAGGGACTGAAACTGCCAATTATGCAAACTTTGTACGTTTTTCATCTGTTTTTGCATATTTTGCATTTGAGACATATAAAACATACCTTTAAGATATTTTAAGTATTTTGATACATATTTAAGTGTTTTTGTATGTTTTGGCAGCTCAGATTAGTATAAAATGATGAGTATTTAGACACTCATCAATAACACAAATAATGTCTATATTGTAGTGTTAATTTCCCCTAGATTACTCATCTTTTGTGTTAATATATTAGGATATATACTCTTATTTGTTTATATTCTGTTTTCAGGGCAAAGATCTAGATTCGTGAGTGAGGATGAGTGTTTGTTCCCATTTTCGTGAGGTGTTCGGCTTTGATATATTCTAGCATAGGAAATTTTTAGATTTATATCTTCTAGTTTCTCGGGAGATATCTTTTTAAGAGTTATTCTAATAAGGTCTACTTAAGGGCGAATAGAGTTAAAGTGGGGAGATATTTGATAACATCAAATAATGCCAATATTTTAATGTTAATTTCCCCTAGATTACTCATCTTTTGTGTTAATATGTTAGGATATATACTATTATTTGTTTATATTCTGTTTTAAGGGCAAAGATGAGCATAGGAACGAAAAGACGCGGATTTGGAAGGATTAATATGGAAATAATTGAAGTATGCGGATTCTACACTAACTAAGGTGTAGAGGTCTCATCTACCTACGACGTAGCACTCACTGAAGACCAGTCAACGCTTATCGAAGATCTACGGCGTAGTTAACATATAGACTACGGTGTAGTTATCCCTTAAAGACTTCTACGGGCGTAGCAAACATTCCAGCTACACCGTAGGTCTCCAGTTTTGACAGTAAAGAACTTTCGTGGCCAAAGAAAAAGTTACGGCGTAGTTTCCAATAAAACTATGCCGTAGAGGTGTGATTGGTTCCGAACCGTCTGATTATTATTGACCAAGGTCAACAAGTCAAAGACAGCCTAGAATCAATACTCCGGTGATAGTATAGTGTATTCCCGGGTCGTTAAAGTCCCGACGAGATTGAAATGGTGCTTTTGGAATCGTTTATGAGAAAGTGGCACTGAGGACAGTAGCCAGATGATGTAGGAATGATATTGCTACTGTTATTTTGGTGTTGACAAACAGATATAATATTCACAATAATCAGATAGCAGATATATGCACAAATTGACAATTAAGATCACGTATCGGACTGGAAAAGTGGGTTTTTGGTAATTATGAAACTACAGGGGGTGTTTTTGACACTTTTCAAAACTTAAAATTAAAAATGAAAAAGAAATGATAAAAGTGATTAAAATAATATTAAACTATTATTTAATTAATTAAACTATTTAAAATCTAAATTAAAACCTAATTTAATTAAACTAAAAATGACAAATGATCTAAATTAAACTAAAAATTTATAAAAATATTTTCTAAACCTAAATTAGAACTTGAAGAAAGTATAAAAAATTAAAAATAATATTTTTGTCTTTTTGTGGTTTTTATATTAATTAAAAACTATTTAACTTAATTAAACTAATTAAACTACTTTTAATTTATATTAATACTAAATTAACTTAGAAAATTAAGATAAAATTTATAAAATTATTTAACCATCACTGGAATCCTACAAAATTATAAAAACTCTAAAATTATGTTTTAAGATTAAACAACTAATTATTTATCTATTAATTCACTTAAGTCTATTTTAAACAAATTAAATAAGGAAAATAGAAAATGAACAGTAGAATTTCAAAATTTATTTTCTAAAAACTTATTACACTATTTTAGAACTAGAAAAATTATAAAAACTAGATTTAACCTTATAAAAACTAATTAAGCTATTTAATATTTAATATTAATTAATAATAAAGAAAATTAAAATTAAATCTAATTAGCACTAAATGACAAAATAAAAATCTGAAAAATTTATTATAACTACTTTAATATATGAGGTATTTAATAAAAATATAAAAACACTAGTTACTTACTTAAAATCTAAAAATGAAAATTAAACTTAACTAGAATTAAATAGAAACTATCACTTATTTTAAAACTAATTTTTTTGGATTTTTCTTTTACAAACTAACTTTATACTTAAAATAAAAGACTTTTTGTGAAAACACTTTGAAATTAAGCTTATAAATAAGCTGTAAACACCCCTGTGGCTTATACAGTTGACTTTGTTTGACTGTTTGGTCAAATAAGGTCAAATGACCTTGGGTGGGGTCCACAATGGTGAAAACAGATACCAACAAGTTAAACAAACACAAATAAGCCAGAAATAGCAAACAATAAGCACAAATAAGCTGAGAAAAAGGAGTAAGCACTTTGTCACTTTGAAAATGAACACAGATTTGGGACAAACTATTTGGCTTAATCTAGGTGGGGTCCACAGTGACTCAGGTCAAACCAAGGGTCAAAGGAGATACCCTGGTAGGAGGGGGGTTCTAAAAAACTAACTAAGAGGTGTGGGGTCCACTGGGTTGGTCACAAAACACCACCAAAGTGGTGGTAGTGACTGGGGTCTGGTCTGAGCAGGGCACAAGCTTGCCCTGCAGTTGTCTTTGAGGTTGAATGGGACTTAGAATAAATTTTCTAATTATGAAATGAAAGCATATTCTCAAACTTGAGTTGGTAAAGAACTAAAACTCCAATTTTCACAATACCAATTAAATCACAAAATTCAGAAATCCTTGAGTAAGTTTGGTGAAAACTGGGAATGGGTAACTTTGACTTTTTAAGAAATTTTGAACTAGTTGACTTTTATGGATTTCTAAGCTATATTACTGATTGATTTAAGTTAGTTAAGCTATACTAGGACTAAATTAAGCTAGAACTATTCAATATAAGCTAAGGTGAGGGTTCTTGGACCTTAAAGCCTTGACAGTTAACTGTCAAGGACTTGGGAGATGGATTTTTACTTTTGCCTTATAACTTACCAAAAGAAATGGTTGAACTGAGTTTATATGAACCTAAGTTACTAATTTGGATCACAAATGCACTCACAAACTCAGTTGTGCTCACTGAGCAACCCTGAGCCAAACACCCTTTTAACTGTGACAACCTATGATTTTCAAAGCTAGAATTGGATTTAAGCTACAATACAGGTTCCAAATACTTTAATAAGACTAATAGAGATTAAATGGATATAAAGCAATCACAACACCAGCAGAACACACAAGTATGCCACTTTTAAGTATTCCACTGTGAGACTTCCAAGATTTTAACAACAAGTAAATATGACTAACAAGCTATCTATATTACACTAGATATCCATTAACTAACAACAAACAAACTCAAGAACACACAGATAGGAAGGAATAAGCTAGCATACAGTAGGAAACTAGGAATTAAAGAACAAACTTACAATTTGCAATCCAGCTTATCCCTTGAACCAAGAACCAAGAATCAAACCCTAGCATCCCCCATGGGATTCTAAACCAAGGCCATCCCTTTTTTACCCTGCTCCAGCTTTGATTACCAAGAACACTTGGTTTGACTTTTGTTGACCAATTTGAATATTTTGAGTTTTTTATCACTAAGCTGATTTAGGTTATTACTAATAGCTTAAATAAGCTATAAGGGAGCTTATATGTTCCTAGGAGTCCAGTACATTACACAATAACAACAATTAAGCTTAATAATAATATAAGATTTGAAATAAAAATGCATAAGATGATATAATTAAGGAAGCTTGAAATTAATACTTGAAATTAAGTTACAATACAGAAAAGAGAAGGTTACCACTGCTTAAGAGCTTGGGTGTACCCTAGAAATTGAAATTGCAATTAAACGACATAACTAAACACTAAAATTAACTACTCTCTTCATCCTTGTGCCTCCTCTTCTATTTATAGCTCCCAATTAGGGTTCCCAGATGCAATGCCATCATTTCCCACCACTTTGTTGTAATTTTGGTCCACTCTCCAAGTGCCACGTATTTTGGCGGGAAAAACTGCTTTTGCAGCTTATATCTGATACACGCAAAGGAGGGGGGTAGCATTTATTGTGGGGGGTCATGGGTAGGTATAGGGATGTGGGAGCATTAATTGTGGGGGGTAGTAGCTTGTAATTGGTGGAAATGGGAGGCTGCAAGTGGTGGTGGTGTGTGTGTGTGAGTCTGAGAGGGAAGAGGAGAAGGGAAGGGGTAGCGTTTGACTGGGAGTTGACCTGGGGGTGGGCTGGTTTGTAACTGGGCTTAGGATGGGCTGGTGTTTGTAACTGGGTTGGATTGGAATGGGTTTAGTTTTGGTTTAGTTTATTTTTGGTCCGGTTTGGTTTTTAGCTATTAAATCACAAGGACTAAAAATGTAATAAGTGCAAACTTGAGGGTCTGATTTTGTGAATTAACCAAAGTTATCATAGGGACCAATCTTGACAAGGATGCATAGTACATGGGTATTTTTAATGTTTTTCAATTTTTAAATACCCGGGGACCTTTTCTGTAAATTCACCAATCTCCAGGGACCATTCTTGTAATTTTCTGAATTTGTGAAGGGTTAAACCTGTAAATATCAAATGTTAACACAAAGGACCAATTTTGTCATTTTTAAATAGTATAAGGTTTATTTTGAATATTTTCTTATTTTTAAACCTTAGGGACTAATTTTGACACTTTACCAAAGTTGAGGGACCATAGTTGTAATTTTATGATTTTTAACTTCAAAGGACTTTTCCTAACAACTTATGAATCCCAAGGACCTTTTATGATATTTTTACAAGTTTTGAGTGACCAGGGACTAGTTTTGCCAATTTATGAAACTTGAGGGACTGAAACTGCCAATTATGCAAACTTTGTACGTTTTTCATTTGTTTTTGCATATTTTGTGTTTGAAACATATAAAACACACCTCTAAGATATTTTAAGCATTTTGATACATATTTGGGTGTTTTTGTATGTTTTGGCAGCTCAGATTGGTATAAAATGATGAGTATTTACACACTCATCAATCCCCCACACTAAACTATTGCTAGTCCCTAGCAATATTTTATGAAGTTTTAATGGATTTGAAGGAACTCTTTACCAAAAGCCATCACTTCTGGAGTAGCCAGATGTAAGAACTGTGGCACACCTGATAACCGTGTGATTTTGAGCAAACCACCAGCTGTCAACGGATTTGATTAGTCTTTACCAAAAGCCGTTTGCTTCTGGACTAGCCAGCATCTTGATGGACTAAGTCAACATCTTGGTGAGCTGATTACCAATTATGGTTTTTCACGGCCTTTACCACAAGCCATAATCTTGTGGGCTAGCCAGCTCATTTGCTTATGAGGATGCGGGGGAGCTGAGGAACCATGCAATTTTTGGCAAACTGCCAGCCATCAACGGATTTGAGATGTCTTTACCAAGAGCCGTTTGCTCCTGGACTAGCCAATCCCTTTGTCATTTAGACTTTGGCGGACTGATAACCACAAAAATTTTGGAATAAAGTGAAAAATTTTGAAAAATTTTGGCCTAAAATAGGGGTACTTGGAAAGTTTTATGATAAAATTCGTAAGAATTTCCCCCCCCCCCCCCACACTAGAACTGAATATTGTCCTCAATATTCAAAGTCCCGGCTATTATGCCGAATCTCTGAATGGAAAAGCTAATATTCGATTCTAACTGTGGAAATTTCTATTTTTCACTTTATTTTATCTGTACATACAATCTTTTTTTTTTTTTTTTTTTTTTTTTTGCTCACTACCTCCCAGGCTTGTGTTAGGTTTACCACGCAAGCTAATCACTTGTGAATGATTAACTGTAATAAATTTGCCCTAACAGCCCGGGAGTTGAATGATAAAGTTTGATAATATACATACATCTTTCCAGGTTTGTGTCAGGTTTACCACGCAAGCTAATCACTTGTGAATGATTAACTGTAATAAATTCTCCCTGACAGCCTGAAAGATGAATAATAATATACATACACTTCCCAGGCTTGTGTCAAGTTTACCACGCTAGCTAATCACTTGTGAATGATTAACTGTAGTAAATCTGTCCTGACAGCCCGGGATTTGAATGACATAATATACATACAAAACATGAATTTTGAAAAATATTTACTTTTGAAACGGTGGGGGATGGCCACTCCCCCACACTAGGGTGGTAGAAAGTAGAAAGAAGTCAGAAATACGGGTGAAAACCCATATATGTTGCTAATTTTTGTTTACCGAGTCACTAGCTTGACTCGATCCCCGAATTCATTGGTCCATGGGGAAAGTTTGGAGATCCGGGACAACCATGGGTGGTGTGTCCTCTCCAAAATAATGTTTCAATCTGTGACCATTCACTTTGAAGTTGGGACCTTCGGGTTGAGATAACTCAACAGTCCCGTATGGGTATACTTTAGCAATAGTGAATGGTCCAGTCCATCGGGTTTTTAATTTCCCCGAGAAGATCTTTAATCTTGAATTGAAAAGAAGGACTCTGTCACCGACGTTGAAAACTCGGTTCTTAATCTTAGAGTCGTGAATCTTCTTTGTCTTTTCTTTGTAGATCAAAGAGTTCTCGTAGGCTTGATCACGAAGTTCGTTTAATTCATTGATTTGAACCTTACGGTGATCACCCGCTTTATGAAGGTCGTAGTTAGCATGTTTCAAGGCCCAGTAGGCTTTGTGCTCGAGCTCGATCGGTAAATGACACGCCTTCCCGTATACAAGCTTGTATGGAGTACACCCGATGGGTGTTTTGTAAGCTGTACGGAAGGCCCAGAGTGCATCATCTAGTTTATCCGACCAGGAAGCACGGTTTTCACCTACTGTCCTCTCAAGAATCCGTTTAATACCACGGTTGGAAACCTCCACCTGCCCACTTGTTTGGGGGTGATATGCGGTGGAAAGACGATGAGTAACACCGTATTTCAGCATGACTTTTGCAAATTGATCATTGCAAAAGTGAGTACCGCGATCACTAATGATGGCACGTGGGGTTCCAAAACGAGCAAAGAGGGATTTCAAAAATTTCACGACTACTCGGGCATCATTAGTGGGTAAGGCCTTTGCCTCAACCCATTTTGACAAATAGTCAACAGCCACGAGTATGTATTTGTTTCCGTGAGAAGATGGGAATGGCCCCATAAAGTCAATGCCCCAGACGTCAAAGATTTCACAAACTTGAATAGCATTTTGTGGCATTTCGTTCTTTTGTGAAATATTCCCGTGACGCTGACAAGCATCACAGGCTTTGACTAACTCGTGGGCATCCTTGTAGATTGTGGGCCAATAGAAACCGGAATCAAACACCTTTTTGGCGGTGTAGTTAGGACTATGGTGGCCCCCGGTGGGTCCAGCATGGCAAGCCTTGAGAATATCAGTGGCTTCCTGTCCGTATACACATCGCCGGATGACTTGATCGGCACAGATTTTGAAGAGGAAGGGGTCGTCCCAGAAGTAATGTTTAACGTCTTTGAAGAATTTTTTCTTTTGTTGGGACTTTAACCCCTTCACTATGAAGTTACCCGCATGGTAATTTGCAAAGTCGGCAAACCATGGGGTAGTAGAGTCACCACGAAAAGCAACCGCATTGAGTGTCTCGAGAGGAAATGTTTCATTTATTTCCTTTTTCTCGGACACATCTTGATGAGGGTTCTCTAATCGTGAGAGATGATCAGCAGCAAGGTTCTCGGCTCCTTTTTTATCACGGATAATGATATCAAATTCCTGGAGGAGGAGAACCCAACGAAGAAGCCTCGGCTTTGCATCTTGTTTTGCAAATAGGTATTTCAAAGCCGAGTGATCTGTGTACACTACGCATTTAGTCAAGATTAGGTATGACCGGAATTTCTCGAAGGCATACACCACAGCTAGGAGTTCTTTTTCAGTGGTGGTGTAATGACCTTGAGCCTCAGTCATAGTTTTGCTTGCGTAGTGTATGGGCTGAAAGTATTTTGCTTTGCGTTGCCCCAAGAACGCACCTATGGCAAAATCACTAGCATCGCACATAAGCTCAAAAGGTTGGTCCCAATCGGGGGCAACAAGAATCGGTGCCTCGGTAAGCTTTTTCTTTAGTGTTTCAAAAGCTTCGATGCACTCGGGAGAGAAGATGAAAGGAGCATCCTTTTCGAGGAGATGGGTCATAGGCCGGGCAATCTTAGAAAAATCTTGGATAAACCTACGGTAGAAGCCGGCATGACCCAAAAAGCTCCGAACACCTTTTACGGTGGTGGGATGAGGTAATTTGGCAATGACATCGATTTTAGCTCTGTCAACCTCGATCCCGTTTTTTGAAATCTTATGGCCGAGGACAATGCCCTCCTTGACCATAAAGTGGCTCTTCTCCCAGTTGAGACTTAGATTCGTTTCTTTGCAACGTTTAAGCATCTGTTCCAAGTGGGAGAGGCAAGTCTGAAATGAATCCCCGATGACTGAAAAGTCATCCATGAATACCTCCATAGTTTTCCCGATCATGTCAGAAAAAATAGACATCATGCATCTCTGGAACGTGCCTGGTGCATTACATAAGCCGAAAGGCATACGTCTGTAAGCAAAAGTTCCGTAGGGGCATGTGAAGGTAGTCTTCTCTTGATCCTGGGGATCAATGGGGATTTGGAAGTAACCCGAGAAGCCATCGAGGAAGCAGTAGTATTCATTCCCCGCAAGTCTTTCGAGCATTTGGTCCATAAAAGGGAGAGGAAAATGGTCTTTACGGGTGGCTTCATTTAACTTTCGATAGTCAATACAAACACGCCAACCCGTGACCAAACGAGTTGGAATCAACTCGTTATCCTCGTTGGTGACAACGGTAATGCCACCCTTTTTAGGAACACAATGAATTGGGCTAACCCAAGGACTGTCAGATATAGGGTAAATCAATCCCGCATCAAGAAGTTTAAGAACTTCTTGTTTGATAACTTCGTGGATTTTTGGATTTACCCTTCTCTGATGTTGCACAGCTGGTTTAAAGTCATCCTCCATTAAGATTTTATGAGTACAAAAGTTCGGGCTTATGCCCTTAATGTCGGAGAGTTTCCAAGCAATTGCTTGCTTGTTTGACTTAAGAACCTTTAGGAGTGCAGCCTTTTCCTCATCTTTTAAGTCTTTGGCAATAATGACGGGTAATTTATTATCACCCTCCAGAAATGCATATTCTAGATGAGGAGGCAAGTCCTTGAGCTCAACCTCGGGAAAGTCTTCAGTTATTTCAACATTTTTGACTTCCGCTTTATGAAGTATTTGTGGAGACGGAGAGGGTGAAGGATCGTCATTTAACAATCTTTCAAGGAGAAGAATGTCCCCCTCCGGGTCAAGATAGTTTTCATCAACTCCATCGGGAATTGAGCTATCTTGAGCAAGAAAAGCCTCGAGCTCTTCCAAAAGGAAGTCACCTCCCTCAAACGGAGTGAGGGGAGGGGAAGAGTCGGAAATGATCGGGTCAGTAGAAAGACTGCCACTGGATGAGAAACCAAGGACTTCTTGGGATGATTCCTCCGACGCAATATCGATGATGTCAATACGGTTAACCGTTTCAGCGTCATAATTGGAGGAATATCTTGAAGTCTGATCAAGATTGAATGTTATGGCTTCGCCACCAACACGTAGAGTGATTTCTTCTTCGAATACATCGATTAAAGCACGACCCGTTCTTAAGAATCCTCTCCCGAGAATGAGAGGGACTCGTGGGTCAGCATCGAAATCAACAATCACAAAATCTGCCGGAAAGTGGAACTTTCCTACTTTCACAAAGATATCTTCGGCAATGCCGAGAGGACGGGATATAGTACGGTCTGCAAGCTCGAGTGTCATGCAGGTCGGAGTGAGAGTAGGAAGTGAGAGTCTTTTCCAGACTGTGTAAGGCATCAGGTTAATGCTTGCGCCAAGATCGGCCAAGGCAAAGCATTCAACCATCCCAGGGAAAATACATGGAATGAGAAATTTCCCGGGATCTCCAAGCTTTTCGGGAAGCTTTTTCAAGAGCACTGCTGAGCAATGCTCGTTAAGAGGAGTTTTTGCCATCTCACAAAGTTTTTCTTTGTTGCTTATCAGATTTTTGATTGTTGAAGCAAACTTAGGCATGAGAAGAAGAGCGTCCGCGAAGCTAATATCAAAGTGTAATTCTTGGAAAATTTGATAAAATTTTTCCATCTGATGGTTAGCTTTTTCGCGGTTCTTTTGTTCAGTCACTCGTGAAGGATATGGAATTGACGGCTTAGGGTTATTCTTTGAGATTTCATCAGGACACACAGGAGGATCAAATACAACTTTCGGCTTACGAGCCGGGACCGGGACAACTTGAGGGTGGACGTTGTTGGTACCTCCGTTATTAGTAGGAAGTACCGTGTCCGTAGTGACCTCAGGTTCACGTTCCGCTACCTTAGGAGGAGAAGAAGAGGTAGAGGGAATCGAGGGTCCATTGTATGATACCCCACTTCGGGTAGTGATCGCCTTAACATCGCCCCTCGGATTAGCGATCGTGTTGCTCGGTAATGTACCAGAGCTCGAGGGTCGATCATTTAAAGACTTCTGAAGATCAGAGATCGTCTTGATCAATAACCGATTTGTTTCCTCTTGTGCTTTCATGAATTGTTTAATTTCAGCATCTGAGGAAGACGGGGGTGGAACAACGTTTTGATTTTGAACAGGGGGATTTTGAACACGGTTGTTTTGAAAATTCCCTTGGTTTTGATTGTTGTTACCCTGAAAAGTGTTTCTCTGATTGAAATTACCCTGATTGTAATTCCCTTGATTCTGGTTTCTTTGAAAATTTCCTTGAAAACCTTGGTTTTGATTGCCATTTTGAAAATTGTTTTGATTAAACTGGCCTTGATTTTGGTTCGGGTTTTGGAAATTTGAGTTTTGACCTTGGTTGAAATTCTGATTTGTGTTACGGTTTTGATTTTGGTTAAAACCGGGAGGTCCGAGAAAATTGTTGGAACGATAGCTTAAGAGATTACGGTCCCCTTGCGGTTGGTAAGAGTTACCTCCCGTGTTGTAGGAACCGTTAGCAGCATAAACGTTCTCTTGAGAAAATTCAGCAGTAGCTGGACACTCGGAATACAGATGTGGGCCCCCACAAGTTTCACAACTTCGGGCCACGGCTTTCACTTGTTGATTTTGAGCCTGATGTTGTATCGTTTGGTTCATTCTCAACACAGCCGTAGAAATATCATCCATCTTTTTGGTAAGAGCGATTATTTCAGGAGATGATGATGATGAGGGAGTAACGGAATGACATGACGCTTCCCTCTCCGCAGAGGAATCCCAAAAGTTATGATGGGCGGTCATGTTCTCGATTAAGTCATAGCACTCCTCGGGACGCCTTTTCATAAAGGTCCCACCAGCAGCAGCATTGAGAATGTCTCGGTGCCTCAATGTTAGACCATTATAGAAGGTATCTATTATGGTAACTTGTAACATATTGTGGTTAGGGCACCGATCGATGGCTAGCCTATAACGTTCCCAAGCCTCAAAAAGAGACTCATCGGGAAGTTGCCGGAAGTTGCTGATATCATTACGTAACTTGGTAACCATGGATGGTGGAAAATATTTTGCTAAAAACTTGGTTACCATTTCATCAAAGGTTCGAATAGAATGCTTTGGAAGTCGGTCAAACCATGCAGTGGCATGATGAGCGAGAGAATAGGGGAAGAGGTACAGCCGAAGGGCATCATCGGTGACACCATGCTGTTTCATGCTTTGGGTGACCGTAAGATATTTGTCAAGATGCTTGTTGGCATCGTCACCTGGTAATCCGTGAAATTGACACGAATTCTGGACTTGTTGGATCATGTGATGCTTGAGGCCAAAGTCCGCGGCCCCAATAGTGAGTGGTGCAATAGGCCCACCCCGCCCTTGCATGGTAGGCTGGCACAGCTCCTCCATCGTTCGGAGATCGGGAGCTGGCTCATCAGGGGGTGGTAATAGTGGTGGTGGCCCGGCGGCCATTTCGGTTTCTGTGTTAGAACGTAGCTCGGGTACGTCTTTCTGTTTTTTATTCTTTGCTTGAGACCGAGTGCGCATGCACTAAAAACAATTTTTCAACACAAGTTCGAGGCAAAACTACAGTGAACTTAAACCAATAATCACAAGTGAGCAGCTTCTTTGAAAAAGGTACACTACTCACAGGGATACAAAGGCAAGTTTTAATCTTAAGATTGGGAACTTATTATGGGTTTATTAATTGATTTTTGAAAAACTGCTTTAGGCTTATGGGTGTGTGTGCAGAAAACTTGGGAAATATTTTTGGAACTGATTCGTTAACCGAAATCGTCCCTTTAAGATTACTCGCAGGCTGGCGGGAGGAAGTAAATAGGTTCCCTCTTCAGTTCGCAATTTAATGTCAGAACTTACCTTAAACCAACTGTTTCAGGTTGTAATCTTAAAGAACACGAAGTAATTTAACTTCACAGTTTGTTTTTGATTGTTTTTAATTTTTTTGGTGTTTCTCAACACTTCAGGAAAAGTGTTAATGAACGTTTTTTCTGATATGATAATATTTTTACAAAAACTTTTTACAGGGAGGGTTTAAAAACCACTAAACTTAAAACGATTTTGTAAAACACGCAACAACCTCCCCGGCAGCGGCGCCAAATTTTGATTGGTTCCGAACCGTCTGATTATTATTGACCAAGGTCAACAAGTCAAAGACAGCCTAGAATCAATACTCCGGTGATAGTATAGTGTATTCCCGGGTCGTTAAAGTCCCGACGAGATTGAAATGGTGCTTTTGGAATCGTTTATGAGAAAGTGGCACTGAGGACAGTAGCCAGATGATGTAGGAATGATATTGCTACTGTTATTTTGGTGTTGACAAACAGATATAATATTCACAATAATCAGATAGCAGATATATGCACAAATTGACAATTAAGATCACGTATCGGACTGGAAAAGTGGGTTTTTGGTAATTATGAAACTACAGGGGGTGTTTTTGACACTTTTCAAAACTTAAAATTAAAAATGAAAAAGAAATGATAAAAGTGATTAAAATAATATTAAACTATTATTTAATTAATTAAACTATTTAAAATCTAAATTAAAACCTAATTTAATTAAACTAAAAATGACAAATGATCTAAATTAAACTAAAAATTTATAAAAATATTTTCTAAACATAAATTAGAACTTGAAGAAAGTATAAAAAATTAAAAATAATATTTTTGTCTTTTTGTGGTTTTTATATTAATTAAAAACTATTTAACTTAATTAAACTAATTAAACTACTTTTAATTTATATTAATACTAAATTAACTTAGAAAATTAAGATAAAATTTATAAAATTATTTAACCATCACTGGAATCCTACAAAATTATAAAAACTCTAAAATTATGTTTTAAGATTAAACAACTAATTATTTATCTATTAATTCACTTAAGTCTATTTTAAACAAATTAAATAAGGAAAATAGAAAATGAACAGTAGAATTTCAAAATTTATTTTCTAAAAACTTATTACACTATTTTAGAACTAGAAAAATTATAAAAACTAGATTTAACCTTATAAAAACTAATTAAGCTATTTAATATTTAATATTAATTAATAATAAAGAAAATTAAAATTAAATCTAATTAGCACTAAATGACAAAATAAAAATCTGAAAAATTTATTATAACTACTTTAATATATGAGGTATTTAATAAAAATATAAAAACACTAGTTACTTACTTAAAATCTAAAAATGAAAATTAAACTTAACTAGAATTAAATAGAAACTATCACTTATTTTAAAACTAATTTTTTTGGATTTTTCTTTTACAAACTAACTTTATACTTAAAATAAAAGACTTTTTGTGAAAACACTTTGAAATTAAGCTTATAAATAAGCTGTAAACACCCCTGTGGCTTATACAGTTGACTTTGTTTGACTGTTTGGTCAAATAAGGTCAAATGACCTTGGGTGGGGTCCACAATGGTGAAAACAGATACCAACAAGTTAAACAAACACAAATAAGCCAGAAATAGCAAACAATAAGCACAAATAAGCTGAGAAAAAGGAGTAAGCACTTTGTCACTTTGAAAATGAACACAGATTTGGGACAAACTATTTGGCTTAATCTAGGTGGGGTCCACAGTGACTCAGGTCAAACCAAGGGTCAAAGGAGATACCCTGGTAGGAGGGGGGTTCTAAAAAACTAACTAAGAGGTGTGGGGTCCACTGGGTTGGTCACAAAACACCACCAAAGTGGTGGTAGTGACTGGGGTCTGGTCTGAGCAGGGCACAAGCTTGCCCTGCAGTTGTCTTTGAGGTTGAATGGGACTTAGAATAAATTTTCTAATTATGAAATGAAAGCATATTCTCAAACTTGAGTTGGTAAATAACTAAAACTCCAATTTTCACAATACCAATTAAATCACAAAATTCAGAAATCCTTGAGTAAGTTTGGTGAAAACTGGGAATGGGTAACTTTGACTTTTTAAGAAATTTTGAACTAGTTGACTTTTATGGATTTCTAAGCTATATTACTGATTGATTTAAGTTAGTTAAGCTATACTAGGACTAAATTAAGCTAGAACTATTCAATATAAGCTAAGGTGAGGGTTCTTGGACCTTAAAGCCTTGACAGTTAACTGTCAAGGACTTGGGAGATGGATTTTTACTTTTGCCTTATAACTTACCAAAAGAAATGGTTGAACTGAGTTTATATGAACCTAAGTTACTAATTTGGATCACAAATGCACTCACAAACTCAGTTGTGCTCACTGAGCAACCCTGAGCCAAACACCCTTTTAACTGTGACAACCTATGATTTTCAAAGCTAGAATTGGATTTAAGCTACAATACAGGTTCCAAATACTTTAATAAGACTAATAGAGATTAAATGGATATAAAGCAATCACAACACCAGCAGAACACACAAGTATGCCACTTTTAAGTATTCCACTGTGAGACTTCCAAGATTTTAACAACAAGTAAATATGACTAACAAGCTATCTATATTACACTAGATATCCATTAACTAACAACAAACAAACTCAAGAACACACAGATAGGAAGGAATAAGCTAGCATACAGTAGGAAACTAGGAATTAAAGAACAAACTTACAATTTGCAATCCAGCTTATCCCTTGAACCAAGAACCAAGAATCAAACCCTAGCATCCCCCATGGGATTCTAAACCAAGGCCATCCCTTTTTTACCCTGCTCCAGCTTTGATTACCAAGAACACTTGGTTTGACTTTTGTTGACCAATTTGAATATTTTGAGTTTTTTATCACTAAGCTGATTTAGGTTATTACTAATAGCTTAAATAAGCTATAAGGGAGCTTATATGTTCCTAGGAGTCCAGTACATTACACAATAACAACAATTAAGCTTAATAATAATATAAGATTTGAAATAAAAATGCATAAGATGATATAATTAAGGAAGCTTGAAATTAATACTTGAAATTAAGTTACAATACAGAAAAGAGAAGGTTACCACTGCTTAAGAGCTTGGGTGTACCCTAGAAATTGAAATTGCAATTAAACGACATAACTAAACACTAAAATTAACTACTCTCTTCATCCTTGTGCCTCCTCTTCTATTTATAGCTCCCAATTAGGGTTCCCAGATGCAATGCCATCATTTCCCACCACTTTGTTGTAATTTTGGTCCACTCTCCAAGTGCCACGTATTTTGGCGGGAAAAACTGCTTTTGCAGCTTATATCTGATACACGCAAAGGAGGGGGGTAGCATTTATTGTGGGGGGTCATGGGTAGGTATAGGGATGTGGGAGCATTAATTGTGGGGGGTAGTAGCTTGTAATTGGTGGAAATGGGAGGCTGCAAGTGGTGGTGGTGTGTGTGTGTGAGTCTGAGAGGGAAGAGGAGAAGGGAAGGGGTAGCGTTTGACTGGGAGTTGACCTGGGGGTGGGCTGGTTTGTAACTGGGCTTAGGATGGGCTGGTGTTTGTAACTGGGTTGGATTGGAATGGGTTTAGTTTTGGTTTAGTTTATTTTTGGTCCGGTTTGGTTTTTAGCTATTAAATCACAAGGACTAAAAATGTAATAAGTGCAAACTTGAGGGTCTGATTTTGTGAATTAACCAAAGTTATCATAGGGACCAATCTTGACAAGGATGCATAGTACATGGGTATTTTTAATGTTTTTCAATTTTTAAATACCCGGGGACCTTTTCTGTAAATTCACCAATCTCCAGGGACCATTCTTGTAATTTTCTGAATTTGTGAAGGGTTAAACCTGTAAATATCAAATGTTAACACAAAGGACCAATTTTGTCATTTTTAAATAGTATAAGGTTTATTTTGAATATTTTCTTATTTTTAAACCTTAGGGACTAATTTTGACACTTTACCAAAGTTGAGGGACCATAGTTGTAATTTTATGATTTTTAACTTCAAAGGACTTTTCCTAACAACTTATGAATCCCAAGGACCTTTTATGATATTTTTAC
Source organism: Artemisia argyi (assembly GCA_030686995.1). Classification (NCBI taxonomy): domain Eukaryota; kingdom Viridiplantae; phylum Streptophyta; class Magnoliopsida; order Asterales; family Asteraceae; genus Artemisia; species Artemisia argyi. The sequence goes on from CM060690.1 coordinate 150,914,785, forward strand.
AAGTTTTGAGTGACCAGGGACTAGTTTTGCCAATTTATGAAACTTGAGGGACTGAAACTGCCAATTATGCAAACTTTGTACATTTTTCATTTGTTTTTGCATATTTTGTGTTTGAAACATATAAAACACACCTCTAAGATATTTTAAGCATTTTGATACATATTTGGGTGTTTTTGTATGTTTTGGCAGCTCAGATTGGTATAAAATGATGAGTATTTACACACTCATCAAGGTGCTAATAGAAGAACTACGTCTGTAGCCCATGATCCAGCTACAGGGTAGTTAATATTTATGAAGGCTACGGCGTAGCTAACCCTAGAGCTACGCTGTAGTAAAGTCGGGCCTATAAATACTATCCTTAATTCCGAGTTTATTCATTTAATTTTCACCACTCAAAAGTCAGGAGGAATTCAGGAAGCAAGGGGAACGAAGTTCTACCAGCATACAAGTCATTTCCAAGGGAGAATTCACGCCATAATCATAAGTTTATTCATTTATTCGATTTGTATTAAATTAATGTTTACATTTGTTATGTTAAACACTTATTTTTCTGCATTTATGAACATGAGTGGCTAAACACCTTTTGGTGTTAGCCTTATTATGAAATTGTTATTGCCATGATTTAGTTTTCTAGCATCTATTATCGTTTTATTTGAATACTTTTTTAGCATGTTTTAGGACACTCTAGTTTTGGTAGTGATGATGTTTGGTAGTTCCATTGAGGCTATGAGAATTGACCATATGACCCATAGCGGATAAGCGTGTGTCTTGGTGATAGTAATATCACCATCCATGTGGAAATTTCAACGAACGACCACGTACCAAACAGACTTGCTTAAGGAATTAGAGGGGATGTAAGTTTCGACCGGCCGTATCCCGTTAGATTATCTAAGTTAGTAGAGGTACTTAATGACTCTTGTATTTCGTAGGCCAGAGGCCAACCAGCGAACTCTTGCAATTATAGGTTGTAAGAATAGGGCGAGGTGTAAGATAGGATTAGATGATTTGACCATCTGAGTCTATCGACTTAAACACCCAGATGAAACGATAGGATGCACATTTAGAAAACTTGTCACGTTAATAACAAGAGCCGTAATTAGGTTAACACTATTCTCCCCATCTGATTTCTATTTGCTCATTTACTTGCTTTGTTTTGTTATTTCATTTCTTTGGTTAATTAATTAATCAATTGTTAAACCCTTTTTTTGACAAGTGACATTAAACTTAGGTAATATCTGCACCTTAGCTCTTGGGACAACCTCGACTTTACCATTTAGCTATACCTCACACGACCGGGTACACTGCCCGATAGTGCATTAGGTAGACCTTAGGTAGACAAATTAATTATAAATATAAAACCTGGTCGGTAAATCCTGCATCAGACGATGTCAGCATCCAAGCCTGACGCCATCCGGTATAATGATTCTTGTTAGAAAATTAGCCCTTTTAGTTTTAGGATTCCCTACTCATCCGGTATCAAATAGTGTTCTAAGCACTTAGAACATAAACCATGACACTATTTTTATCACATCTTACCTATAGAATGGCATGTACAGGAGCTACCATTCCCGTTACTCCCACTACTCCTGCCATGACTCAGGAAGACATCCAACGACTAGTGACTGACAGTGTAACTGCAGCACTAGGAGCTAGGGATGCAAACATGGCTAGAAACACCAAAATTCCTGTAGTGAAGAAGAGTAACTACAAGGCATTTATGAGCTGTCAGCCCTTCAATTTCAAGGGGACAGAAAGGGCCATAGGATTGATTCACTGGTTTGAGAGATGTGAATCGGTATTTTCCCGTAGTAATTGTACTGAGGATTGTAGGGTTAAGTTTGCAACTGGTATACTTAATGAGGAAGCGTTATCTTGGTGGAACTCATATGCCCAACCCATAGGAATAGAAGAGGCATACAAGTTATCTTGGGTTGAGTTTAAGAAACTTATAATTAAGAAATACTGCCCTCGAACGGAAGTCAAGAAAATGGAGAATGAATTTTATAACTTGAGTGTGAAAGGGAACGATGTTAAAACTTATATTAGGAGATTTCAAGAGTTGGAAACTTTGTGCCCTACAATGGTGCCAACTGTTGAAAAGACGATAGAAGTTTTAATCGGAGGTTTGCCCCGGAGTATCGAAGGGAATGTTACAGCCTCTAAACCTCAAACTTTAGAGGAGGCCATTAACATAACTTTGAGGTTAATGGACCAAGTAACAAAGCACAACCCTGTGCCAGTGCCCTACGATAATAAACGAAAGTTCCACGATGGGAGAGCTTTCGGTAATACTCGTAATACCACTAGTAGTAACCGTACAAACCCCTATCCTCAACCATGGCAAGATGATGCAAGAGCTTATGCCACCACTTTAAATGAGAAAAGTGGTTATGCTGGGAATGCCCCTCTGTGTAAGAAATCCAACTGGCATCACATAGGGCCTTGTTTCATTAAATGTAATACATGTAACAAGGTGGGCCATCACTTAAAGGATTGCAAGAACAGAGGACTAGTTACTGGGGGTAATCCACCACCAGCAACAGTCATTTGTCATACTTGCGGAGAAAAGGGACACTATGCAAATAGATGCCCAAAGAAAAATACTGATGGTGCCCAGGATAGAGCATATATGTTGAGGGATAGGAATGATCCACAAGATCCGAGCGTAGTCATGTGTAAGTTTCTCTTAAATAATCACTTAGTTAGAATATTATTTGATTTTGGAGGCGATAGGAGTTTTGTATCTATACCCTTAGCCTCTAGACTAAGAATTAAACCCATAGCTTTAAATAATTACTATGAGATAGAAATGGCCGATGGAAACTTAGTTAGTACTAACACGGTATTAAATTTTTTTTCTTTTGTCATTTAGGAACTTCTTTTTAAATATTCTTTTCTGAGATTTGCTTGAGGGCAAGCAAAGTTTTAAGTATGGGGGTATTTGATAACGCTCAAATTATACATATTTCTATGCACGTTGTGGAAAACTAGAAGGGGGGGGGGGTTGAATAGTTTTACGTCGTTTTTAAATTGTTATAAAAGTTTGTTTAAAAGTTTTCTTTGTTTTATAAAATATAGATTCGATGCTATATGAAATCAAGTCGTGCACAATATGAACAACACTAAGTATGTACGATAAAGCAATAATAACGTAAGTAAAGAAATAGATAAGGGTTGGAAAGATCGAACCGAGAGACAAGAGATTTATAGTGGTTCGGCTACAAGGTCACCTTCCTTGCCCTACTCCACTCCCCGAGCACCTAACTCGAGAGTTTTCTTCACTATATCAACAAGCTCCCTTATGGCGGAGAAAACCTTACACACCAATTTACACACCACAATAACTTCACAACTTAATCACAACTAGTTCACACCTATTCACTACTTAATCACACCACTTCTTCACACCAATCTTCTACACACCAATCTTCTGCACACCTATTCTTCTACACACCAATCTTCTTCCTAACTTATCTTCTTCACAACTATTCTTCTAACCAATCACACTATATATCAAACTACACTATCTTCTAACAAATATTCACAACTAATCACACAATGAAATAATAACAATGATGATTCACTAACAACTTAGATGTGGAGATCACAACAAGTTGTAATACTTCTTGTCTTGAGGGATAGAAGTATTCTTCTCTTGCACTTGATGGGATGATGTTTGGATCACTTTGAAACAAAGATTTAAGAATGTATGATCAAAGGATTTATAGATTGGAAATGAAGATCTAGAACAGAAAGTTCTGAAGTGCAAAAGGTGAGGAAAAAATCCAGGTTTAAGGTGGTATTTATAGGCAAAAGATTCTGACAGAGGAGCGTGGCCGGTCCCCTTAAATCAAGGCCAGTCCCCTTAATTTTAAGGGGACCGCCCTTTATAATTAAGGGGGCCGCCCAGCTGAAACGGCCAGAAACTTTGTCTTTTAGTGGGGAAAGTTTATTTGGTGAAAAACTAACTGATTTTGGATAAAAAATTGAATTCATATATTTAGTATGAATAAAACATTTTTCTTTATTACCAAAAGTGTTTTTCAAAAATATATAATATGTTTATATAATTAAATAAACTTTGCATTAGTTAATTAAATACCCCTTTGATCATAAATTGCACTAAACACTTTGTTTATTCATACCTTAAGTGAATTGGATGTAAAGAGAAATATTAATCACTAAATACTTGTTTATGTCACAAGTTTTAGTTCTATGAGTTTATATTTTGTGATTATTAAAACATAGAGATATTGATAACATGTTAATAATGTTTTTAGGCATTATTTATGTCAACAATCTCCCCCTTTTTGATTATTACAAAACCTTAAACTCAATATATCTAAAACTTGTTTTTAGACAAGTATTATAGAGTTTATATTTTTCTTCTCCCCCTTTTTGTAAAATTAAAAAGGTTAAGCCGAGTAAGCTTCGTGAGGGAAGTTTAAACGGGTAGAATGCTCCCCCTTGATGTATGCTCCCCCTCATTTGAGAGCACCAAGGGAACGAGCTATGGAGATCTTTGCTACAAAAATATTTGAAGAGAGCAAGATACATATATGCAAGGCAACAATTATGCAACTAAACATAGATTCATTCAAGCATTATAGAAATGATAAGCATTACAACATTCAATATGCTTGAAGCATATTGATAAAAATAACACAAAAGAAAAGACATAGTCCTATATTGCCTAAGAGAGCACTTGGACTTGCTTGCAACCCATGGTTGATTGTTTTATTTGCTTGAAGGGAAACATAAGCATAAAGCTTAGATGTTTGATTGAGAGGGATATGGAGTGGAGTATGGAGCGGAAGAAGTGGATCTCACGATGTTGTATCGTGTTAAGGGTGGTATTGGATGATTATGAGTGAGAAGATATTCAATCCAAGAAATATCTTCACTCAAGTAGAGGATTTGTTTTTGAAGGAATATGCAACAAGGGCAAAAGTGAGTGTGGTTTGTAACTTGATCCAAGTTGAGAGAGTGGGGAAGGCAATTTGCATAGGGTGATGATGGAGGTTGCCCTTTGTTGCATTGTGCAAGATGCATAGCAAGGAGATCACTAAGATCATGGATTTGGTTTATTTCATCACGGAACTTTTGTTTTTCCGTGGCAATGTGGAGGGGATCATAGGTTTAGTATGGATGAGTTGGGTTTGTGTAGTTGGAATTGTAGTTTGATGGTTGATCAAACTTGTATGGATCATTATAAGTGGTTGGAGGTTGAGATGTGTAGTTTGGCTTGAAGGAAGATGTTTAGCCAATGTTGTATGGTTTGTAAAGAGGATCAAATGAATGACCTTGTTGGTTTGATGCAAAGTTTGGGAAGTAAGAAGTTGGGGGTGTGGAATGACTTCCAACTTCATTTATGATGATGGATTTGTTTCGAGGGCTTTTTCTTCGCCAAACGGGTTTTTCCGTCATCCTTGCTAGCCTTGAGGCTTTTGATTTTGGTTTGTTTGGAGAGTTCATGATGGGATGAATGGAGAGTTTTGAGGATTGGGGATATTTATAGTGTAAGAGTTGTGTGTTTAAGGATGGATAAGGTTTCTTTGGGGGATTAGGACAAAATGTGTTGGTGAAAAATGGGAAATGTAGGTTGAAATGGGCTAAAAAGCAGAAAAGATTATGTAAACCCGTCCATCAGATGGCCGGTCCCCTTAATTAGGGGGCGGTCCCCTTAAAATTAAGGGGGCCGCCCATCTGGTGATTTTCAGATTGCCAGAATTGGGTTTTTGGCAGAAAATTTGCAGAAAGGTTGTGTTTTTGGACTTGGATTCAAGCAAGTTCAATTCCTTTAGGCAATATAGCATCTAATCTAATCATTAAATATCATGCATGCAAAAACTCTTAAAAGAAAAATTGAACAAGCAACAATTAATAAGCTAGGGAAGACATATGAAGTCAAGGGCATTAATTATTCCTAAGGCAACTATCTTAGATCAAAAGCAAAGGTAACAAGTGTTTCAAGAATCTAATGATGAAACAAGATGACCAAATTATGAATGATTTTGTCCTAGTGTGTGCCTATATGCAACAAATGTGGAGTTGTGATTGTTTCGACTCCTAAATGAAAAGAAGAAAAATTTCTTAAGAAACAATCCAAAATCTCCTTGATTTGATTTTTGCTCGATCATGAATGTCAAAGATATATATAAGATTATATACTTTGATAATTTATGTGAGAATTTATGCATGATTTTGAAAGAGAAAAGAGAATGTTTTTAGCATTTATCAACAATGCAAGGAAAATGATGTTCATGAAATTCCTAGATGTGAGAATGGTAATAAAAGTTTATTGGGTTTTTACAAAAGAGTATGTGCAACGAAATAGTGTTTCCCAATCTCCAATTTTTATGCAAAATAGAATCCTAGACTCAGAGATGAAGAAGTGGAAGAAGAATAAATCATATGCAAGTTTAATGCAAGAGAGAAAAAGAAAACGTTTGAGTGTAATAGAATTTAGTCAACTTGTTCCATCATTCCTAATCCTAAACGCAAGTGGTTGAATAATTCACTCTTAAGGGGTTTTGTGAATATATCCGCAATGTTATCTTCCGATGCAACCTTTTCTATAGATATGTTTCCTTTTTGTACATTATCCCTAAGAAAGTGGTGGCGTATTTCTATATGTTTAGTCCTAGAGTGTTGCACCGGATTTTTACTTAAATCTATCGCACCTTTATTATCGCACATAATGGGAACATTTTCTAACCTAATGCCATAGTCTACGAGAGCTTGTTTCATCCATAGTGCTTGTGGACATGCCTTTCCGGCACTTACATATTCGGCTTCGGTGGTAGAAATAGCAAGAGCGGTTTGCTTCTTTGAAAACCAAGATGTTATACAACATCCCATAAACGTGCAAATACCGCTAGTGCTTTTCCTATCTACGTAGTCTCCCGCATGATCCGAATCCGCATAGACAATGGTTTCTATGCCAGATCCCTTAGGATACCATAATCCTAAGTGTATAGTGTCTTTAATGTATCGGAAGATACGCTTAATCGCTTCTAGGTGAGAGGTTTTGGGATCCTCTTGAAAACGGGCACAAAGGCAAACACTAAACATGATATCGGGTCTACTTGCCGTCAACTATAGTAAACTACCTATCATTCCTCTATACTTGGTGTTATCTACGGACTCACCTTCATCATCCTTTGTGAGTTTCACTTCCGTAGACATGGGAGTTTTCATGGGTTTTGAGTCTTCTAGGCCAAATTTCTTAAGCATTTCCTTAATGTACTTAGATTGGTTAAAGAATATTCCATCTTATAATTGTTTTATTTGTAATCCTAGGAAGAAGTTAAGTTCACCCATCATACTCATCTCAAACTCATCATGCATGATTTTGGCAAATTCATCACACATGTCTTGACAAGTCGATCCAAATATAATGTCATCAACATATATTTGAACAATGATGAGATTTGGGTCTTTCCTTTTAGTGAAAAGAGTGTTATCTACCATTCCCATGGAATAATCAAGTTTAATAAGGAAAGCTTTTAATCGATCATATCAAGCTTTGGGAGCTTGTTTGAGTCCATACAAGGCTTTCTTTAACTTATAAACATAATCAGGTTTTGCAAAGTCAATGAATCCTGGAGGTTGTGCCACATATACCTCCTCATTGATAAAACCGTTAAGGAATGCACTTTTCACGTCCATTTGGAATAACTTAAAATCTAGGGCGCATGCATAGGCAAGTAGTATCCTAATGGTATCTAGTCTAGCTACGGGGGCATAGGTTTCGTCATAATCAATCCCTTCTTGTTGATTATAACCTTGGGCAACTAACATAGCTTTATTCCTAGTAACTACTCCATTTTCATCTAATTTATTCCTATACACCCATTTGGTTCCTATGATGGTCATATTCATCGGATTTGGGACTAATTCCCAAACATCATTAGCCTTAAATTGATTTAATTCTTCTTGCATAGCTATAACCCAACTTTCATCTTTTAAAGCCTCATTAATGTTCTTAGGTTCTACTGTTGAGAGGAAACAAAAGAAATTATTTTTATCTTGAGCTTGTGACCTAAGGGTTCTTTGGTTAAGATGACCTATTATATTATTTAGTGGATGTGATCTAGATTCTTTAACATTTACAATTTCATTATTTTCTAAGTTAATGTCTTCATTATCATTTCCTATGGGTTTCGTTTTACTAACCTCAATAGCTTCTTCTTTGATTAAGTCATCATCTTCTAATGGTAAAGTTTTAGGAGGTGGTGGTGTTTCATCAAATGTTACATTTAGTGATTCTTCTACTTTCATGAAATGTTTGTTAAGTATTATATATGCTTTACTATTTTGTGAGTATCCTAAGAATATTCCTTCATACGATTTTGGATCAAACTTAGTGAGGTAATCCTTAGTGTTTAGAATGTAACATTTACTTCCAAATACCCTAAAGTAGCTTAAGTTTGGTTTTCTACCTCTTAGTAACTCATAAGGAGTTTTTCCTAGAATTCCCCTAATTGATACCCTATTAATAATATATGTTGAAGTATCTACAGCGTGACACCAAAATTTTTGTGGGATGGATTGTTCATTTAATATTGTTCTACTCATTTCTTGTAGTGACCTATTTTTTCTTTCTACTACGCCATTAGATTGAGGAGTACGAGGAGCGGAGAAATTGTGAGATATTCCATTTAAATCACAAAATTTTCCGAATTGTATTTCATTGTCAAATTCCCTACCATGGTCCGTCCTAATGGCTACTATTGTGCATCCTAATTTATTTTGAATCATTTTACTAAATATTTCGAACTTTTCAAAGGCTTGGGTCTTGTCACTTAAAAACCTAGTCCACGTGTATCGTGAGTAGTCATCTACTATTACTAAGGTGTATTTGTTTCCTCCATAGCTCCGCACAGCGGATGGACCAAAAAGATCCATATGTAATAGTTCTAGGCACCTAGTAGTGGATACTATATTCTTAGCTTTGTGACTAGCATGAACTTGTTTTCCAATTTTACATGCATCACAAAAATGTTTGTCATATTTTAGATTAGGCAAGTTTCTAACTAGTTCCTTAGAGGCCAAAGATTGTATTTGTTGCATGTTAGCATGTCCTAATCTCCTATGCCACAATGTGGAGTTTTCGTCTAGGGTCGTTAGGCATATCCTATCCTCAGGTTTGTTTCCTAGTTTCATAACATATACGCCTCCTTTTCTAATTCCTCTACCTATAATTCTTCCATTCTTAACTATTTCGCTATCCTCTTCGCTAAAGATAACTCTACGTTTATTATCACATATTTGTCCTACACTAAGCAAGTTATATGTTAAATTATCTACATGCTCCACATTTTTAATAGTAAGTGAGTTTTGAGAAATCGTACCTTTGCCAATGATTTTTCCACGTAAGTCACTACCGAAAATAACGTTACCTCCATTGTATGCCTTGTATGTAGAGAATAGCTTGCGGTTCCCTGTCATATGCCTCTAACATCCGCTATCCTTGATCCATTCGTCAGGCTCCAAGTCAATTCCTAAGCATATTTCGTCGGTTCCTTTTGCCATAAAACACTTTTCGTCTCTTGGTTTTTCCACTTCATCTTTGTCACTATCACTCCATGTTCCACTAACAAATGCTCCTTGATTTTCATAACCCGGCGGCTTTAGACATTCGCCAATGAGATGATTTGGACTTCCACATCTAAAGCATTTTCTTTTCCCGTAGTAGTTACTTCTATTTCTTTGGAACGGTTTTCTTTCGTCTTGTGGAGATCTAGTGAATCTTCCTCGTTTCTTAAAAAAAATTTTGAATTCTCTTACGGCCATTGCATATTCTTCATCTTCACTTTCGTCACTTGAATCATCATCGTCACTAGGTTCCTTTTTGGCTTTTAGAGCAATGGATTTGGTTTGTTCTTTCTTGACTTTGATCGTTTCCGAATCTCTTCTTATAATTTCTTCATGGACCTTCAAGTTGCCAATTAGTTCATCTAGTGACAATGTCATCAAATTCTTTGATTCTTCTATAGCCGTGACCTTAGCTCGCCATTTCGGATGCAAATGCATTATTAATTGATTCCTCTTCCGGAATCATAAATTGTTCATATTGTTGTACAAGAAGATCTATTTTGTTATCTTTAACTTGACTATTACCTTGGTGGGTAATTAGTAAAGAATCCCAAATTTCTTTTGCGGTTTTACACATAAAAATTCTTTCATATTCTTTGCATGGTAACACATTATAAATAACCATTTTAGCCTCATTATTTTTTGCTAGTTTCTTTTTCAAATCATCATTTTGTTTTTCAAAAGATACAATTTCATCCATTTTAGTTTCAACATTATATTGAATAGGAGGAAAATCACCAAAGGTAATAATATGCCAAAGATCAAGATCTTTTGATTTCACATAAGTTTCGAATCTATTTTTCCAATATAAAAATCCGTCACTTTCAAATAGTGGTGGTCTTTGCATAGATTTCCCTTCTAAACATTTTAAAGATTCCATAGATCGTTACAAGTTTTAAAATACAATATATTTTAAAAATCTTGTTAGACGTGGCTCCTGATACCAATTGTGGAAAACTAGAAGGGGGGGGGGGGGTTGAATAGTTTTACGTCATTTTTAAATTGTTATAAAAGTTTGTTTAAAAGTTTTCTTTGTTTTATAAAATATAGATTCGATGCTATATGAAATCAAGTCGTGCACAATATGAACAACACTAAGTATGTACGATAAAGCAATAATAACGTAAGTAAAGAAATAGATAAGGGTTGGAAAGATCGAACCGAGAGATAAGAGATTTATAGTGGTTCGGCTACAAGGTCACCTTCCTTGCCCTACTCCACTCCCCGAGCACCTAACTCGAGAGTTTTCTTCACTATATCAACAAGCTCCCTTATGGCGGAGAAAACCTTACACACCAATTTACACACCACAATAACTTCACAACTTAATCACAACTTCTACACAACTAGTTCACACCTATTCACTACTTAATCACACCACTTCTTCATACCAATCTTCTACACACCAATCTTCTTCACACCTATTCTTCTACACACCAATCTTCTTCCTAACTTATCTTCTTCACAACTATTCTTCTAACCAATTACACTATATATCAAACTACACTATCTTCTAACAAATATTCACAACTAATCACACAATGAAATAATAACAATGATGATTCACTAACAACTTAGATGTGAAGATCACAACAAGTTGTAATACTTCTTGTCTTGAGGGATAGAAGTATTCTTCTCTTGCACTTGATGGGATGATGTTTGGATCACTTTGAAACAAAGATTTAAGAATGTATGATCAAAGGATTTATAGATTGGAAATGGAGATCTAGAACAGAAAGTTCTGAAGTGCAAAAGGTGAGGAAAAAATCCAGGTTTAAGGTGGTATTTATAGGCAAAAGATTCTGATCGAGGAGCGCGGCCGGTCCCTTTAAATCAAGGCCGGTCCCCTTAATTTTAAGGGGACCGCCCTTTATAATTAAGGGGGCCGCCCAACTGAAACGGCCAGAAACTTTGTCTTTTAGTGGGGAAAGTTTATTTGGTGAAAAACTAACTGATTTTGGTTAAAAATTTGAATTCATATATTTAGTATAAATAAAACATTTTTCTTTATTACCAAAAGTGTTTTTCAAAAATATATAATATGTTTATATAATTAAATAAACTTTGCATTAGTTAATTAAATACCCATTTGATCATAAATTGCACTAAACACTTTGTTTATTCATACCTTAAGTGATTTGGATGTAAAGAGAAATATTAATCATTAAATACTTGTTTGTGTCACAAGTTTTAGTTCTATGAGTTTATATTTTGTGATAATTAAAACATAGAGATATTGACAACATGTTAATAATGTTTTTAGGCATTATTTATGTCAACATGCGTTATCGATGCTTTTATGCTTATATATTAATGATTTATATGGACTTTCGATACTTAATTGCATGAAAATACATTTCAGGTCCAATCGATAAAGAACTTCAAGAATCAAGATAAAGTGTACACATCCAAGAAAATTCTATGCTAGAACAATATGTCACCTATCCAAGTAGAAAAGCACGCCGCTCTTTGTGTCTATATACGCCAATTACGTGGGCGTAAAAGTCTTATATATATCTGAGTCAGCATCGTCAAGAGCGGCGATCTTAAGAATAAAGCGCGCCGGTCTTCAGTTCAATTAATGACCCTTTGGCACCAAGAAAAGTATTGAAGGCCTCCGGTGTTAAGGACAATGTACGCCGATGTTGTGAAATAAAGATTTGAAGCTTAAACGAAGAATGAAACTCAAGTTAATGATCTCCCGACACACCTTCACTGTTTTGGTCATATCTTGAGCATACGGACTCCGTTTTACCTCCCGTTTGCGGCCACGGAAAGCTAAGAGAATTATCTACAACATTGGTCTGGTGCCACCCCAGAAACCGCCGTGCTTTCTAGGAAAACCGGCGTACTTCTCTCTCAGATCAGTTTAAATGCATACTTATGACTCTCATTCATTACCAATCCGATCATTTATGCTTGCCTTGGTCCCTAAGTGTTATGTAGCCTATAAATACCACCCAATACCGGACCATATCATCATCTCTTCATACACTATCATATATCACCCTTAGAAGCCTTGGAAGGATTGGTGAGGGTCTTAGGACCCAATGATCCAAACACCCCTTTACACCACCATATCACCATAGGTCCACCACCATATTCAGTCCCAAACACCATGTTTCCAGAATCTATATTCACCATGCCATAAGGGTTTGACGATTTACACCAAATCTCTAATTCCTTTACTATATTAAACCTGTTACCAAATACACCATTTGGTGACGTGTTGATGAATTTTCCAGGGGACACACACCATGTTTCTCGGGTTATCTCAGTAGGTTTTGGTTATTGGTCGTATAAGGAACCAAATGGTATTAGACTTGTGCTCGGTTTTGGTAGAAATAATGGTTTTGGTTCATTGTTCTCGTATTTACTTACATAAAGGATTTGGTATTTTTCTTTACTTATTACAATGAGTAAGTTTCTGAATTTATAATGTTTGTGATGTTGGAATCTCGTTTGGTTATGATATACTTGTTGCTTTCTTGTTACCTTGCTTTAGTTTACACACACGTTTCGGCCATTTGATATGTGACAATCAAATTAGTTTTGTTCTTGATAAATAATCTGTTAATTGCTACAAATCCTGTGGAACGACCTGGACTTACCTTAGATTATATTACACTCGAAAGGGTACACTGCCCGTGTTGTGTAGTTAGTCATTCTTTTGGTAAAATCTAGTATTATAAATTTAAAGCTTTCGACACACATTAGGCACCTATAGCCCAAGCACCCTATAGGTTAGCCCCTTTAGAGATGAAGGAACTCTCTGAGCAACTCCATGAATTAACCGATCGAGGTTTTATACGCCTAAGTACATCACCCTGGGGAACTCCTGTCCTATTCGTAAAGAAGAAAGATGGATCTATGATGATGTGTATCGATTGTCGTGGATTGAACAAATTTACTATCAAAAATCGATACCCATTACCGTGGATTGATGATTTATTTGATCAACTACAAGGTTCAAGCGTATATTCAAAAATCGACTTACGATCGGGTTATCTTCAACTGAGAGTGAGGGAAGAAGATATCCCTAAGACCGCTTTCAGAACGAGATATGGGCACTATGAATTTCAAGTTATGCCATTTGGTTTGACAAACGCACCAACGGTTTTCATGGATCTCATGAATCGGGTGTGTAAACACCATACTTGGATAAATTTGTTATAGTGTTCATAGATGATATCCTTATCTATTCACGTAACGAGGAAGATCACGCTAAACACTTGAGAATAATCCTAGAACTGCTTAAGACAGAGAAACTTTATGCAAAGTTCTCTAAGTGTGAATTATGGATTAGTGTTGTGAAATTTCTCTGACACATGATAGATAAACAAGGACTTCATGTCGATCCAGAAAAAATCAAAGCCGTTAAGGATTGGCCGCATCCTATGAATCCTACTGAGATACGACAATTCTTAGGACTTGCGGGCTACTATCGAAGGTTTGTTGAGGGATTTTCAAAAATAGCTAAACCTTTGACAGAGCTAACCCAGAAAAATAGGAAGTTTGACTAGGGAAAAGATCAAGAGATAGCTTTCCAACTTTTGAAGAGAAAGTTGTGTGAAGCTCCGATCTTAGCATTACCAGAGGGAAACGATGCTTTTGTCGTTTACTGTGATGCTTCACGTAGAGGTCTTGGAGCTGTGTTGATGCAAAAGGATAAGGTAATCTCTTACGCATCACAACAACTCAAGACACATGAGGAAAACTACACTACACATGATCTGGAATTAGGAGTAGTAGTGTTCGCTCTAAGAATATGGAGACATTACCTGTATGGAATTAAGTGTACGGTTTTCATCTATCACAAAAGCCTGCAGCATATTCTTAATCAAAAAGAGTTGAACATGAGACAACGTCGATGGATAGAATTGCTCGTTGATTATGATTGTGAGATTCGTTACCACCCTTGTAAAGCTAACGTAGTAGCAGATGCTTTGAGCTGAAAGAAACGAATCAAACCACTTAGGGTTAGGTCGTTAGTTATGACTCTTCATTCGAATTTATCTTTTCAAATACTCAAAGCTCAGAATGAAGCCCTTGAAATAGAGGATCGTAAACTTGAGAATTTACGAGGGATGGATAAGGATTTTGAGATATGTTCAGATGGAACTCGTTGTATTAAGGGTCGGAGATGGTTACCTCATCATTGTAACTTAAGGAACGTAATAATGCACGAGTCCCATAAATCTAAGTACTCCATCCACCCAGGTTCTGATAAGATGTATCAGGATCTGAAGAAACACTATTGGTGTCCCGACATAAAGGCATCCATTGCCAGATGTGTGGGCAGGTGTTTAACATGTTCTAAGGTAAAGGCTGAATGTCAAAAGCCAACCGGCTTATTGGAATAGCCTGAGATTCCCATTTGGAAGTGGGAAAGAATTACGATGGATTTTATCACTAAACTACCTAGAACATCCAATGGGCATGATGCTATTTGGGTAATAGTTGATCGCCTTACGAAATCCGCTCACTTCATTCCTATACGAGAAACGGATGATATGGAAACCGTTGCTAGGTTGTACCTCAAGGAGATAGTTTCTCGACATGGAGTGCCAATATCTATCATATCGGATCGTGATTCTCGTTTCACATCGAGATTTTGGCAATCTATGCAAAAGGCCTTAGGAACTCAGATAGACATGAGTACGGCATATCACCCGTAAACCGATGGTCAAAGTGAAAGAACTATCCAAACACTCGAGGATATGCTTCGAACGTGTGTGATAGATTTTGGAAAAGGATGGGAGAAACACTTGCCATTGGTAGAATTCTCGTATAACAATAATTATCACGCTAGTATTAAAGCATCACCGTATGAGGCACTTTATGGGAGAAAGTGCAGATCCCCGGTCTGCTGGGCCGAAGTTGGAGAAGTACAACTTACGGGTCCAGAGATAATCCATGAGACAAATGAGAAAATAGATCAAATCCAACAACGCTTACAAGCCGCAAAGGATAGGCAAAAGAGTTATGCCGATATAAGACGTAAGCCTTTAGAATTTCAGGTCAGAGATAGGGTTATGTTGAAAGTTTCACCTAGGAAAGGTGTCTTTCGTCTCGGGAAGCAAGGAAAGCTTAGTCCGAGATACATTGGACCTTTTAAGGTTTTAGAACGAATTGGTCCAGTGGCATACCGACTTGAATTTCCGGATGAACTAAGTAATATACACGACACGTTTCACGTCTCAAATCTTAAGAAATGTCTATCGGATGAATCACTCGTTATTCCTATTAAAGAGCTTCAATTGGATGATAAGCTCAATTTCACTAAAGAACCAGCGGAAATTATGGACCGAGAGGGCAAAAATCTAAAACATCACCGGATTCCTATCGTTAAGGTACGCTGGGACACCCAAAGAGGACCAGAGTATACTTGGGAACGAGAGGATCAAATCCGTGCTAAATATCCCCATCTATTCTCACCCTCGCATACTAACTCTAGCTAAATCTCAGGACGAGATTTTCTTATAGGATGGGAGACTGTAACAACTTACTAACTTCCCCTTAGGTTAGAAATGCCTTACTAACTTAACTTAGGCCCTCACTAAGCACACTAGGATTAGAAATGACTTACTAACTTACCTTAAGACCCATGTGAGTTTTCATAGCCTCACTTTTAAATGTTTTACAACCCTGTGAGGGGGATACATGCTTTAAACCGAATACAAGTCTTTTCCCTTGGTTATTGAACGAGTAAACTATCTGCCATTATTAGATAACCAAAATTCATGAATCTAATCGTTTGGGATATTTTACCCACGCGAACGCAAATATAGTTGATATATCTATTGGTGTTTGACAACTCCCGTTGGTATTAACATCTTACTGGATGGTAACAATAAGTACTATATTTGAACCCACTGAAGGATTAACTTTGGGAAGTTATCCTTCCCGTCCCCTCATGGTTTGGTTTGCAGACCCCATGACCCGGACTATTAACGTGTGGTTCATGAGCTTAGTGCAATATACTTTCTATCACTAAAACTTTTCCACACATAGGGTTTAAGCTGAACCCTGTGGAACTTGTATTCACACCTTAATTACTTAAACCTATGACTCTCACTCAACCTATGTGTTGACTTTTAAGCATGTTATCTTAGGTAATTAGGCACTATAGGAACCCTGGTACGGAGAAGTACTGGACATGAGGACGTCCAGAATAGTTATCATTCCTCAAGTTTTGTGTCATAAAACGTATCTTAGGGACCTCTCTTTTGGTAACAGTACATCTTTTACTGTAAAAACTCTGATGAATAAATGAATGATAACACCTTTTTCAAAAACGTCTCTTTTCGAGTCGTTTTCTATTATCTTGTCTTTGTTTCCATAAGTAATACCCCAAACACTTATTCCGTTGCGATCGGTGAAAAACGGGGGTGTTACAATGAAGCTCACGAAGTAAATTCCAAAGCCAACATGTCTCAGCAGCAGCATTGGCAACACCATGATACTCAGCCTTAACACTGGAACGAGAAAGCGTAGGCTGACGCTTAGAGGACCAGGAGAGCAAGTTGTTGCCAAGAAAAACACAATAACCTAATATAAATTGTCTTGTAGTAGGGCAACCCACCCAATCAGCATCTGAATAAGCAACAAAGGACTCAGTGGTAGAAGAAAATAACTGTAATCCATAATCTAGTGTCCCTTGAACATACCGTAAAATATGTTTTAGAGCAAAGAAATGAGACTCCCGAGGATCATGCATATAAAGGCAAACCTGCTGAACAACATATGTAATATCAAGTCTAGTGAAAGTGAGATACTGAAGAGAACCAGCAAGACTCCGATATAACTTAGGATCAGAAACCGGATCACCATCATCGCCCAATTTAGACTCAGTGTTACAATTGCAGGTACAACACCTTGTATTCAAGAAGGTCAGTCTGCATTTCATTAATTTAATTCCATTTCTATGGTTTTAAGTCAATTGAATTTTTCTTCGATCTATTTATAGGGGTTTTCAAGTCGATGGCACACCAAGATGAAGTATCCCATCGTCTTTGTTGCCACCACACTCGCCGAGCTAAGAGTCTCAGGCCATAAGATAGCACAATTTTGCTCTTAATTTATGTGGATTTAGGTATATCTTTTTGCTCTTACTGTTTTCATTTTGATAATTTGTTCATACGCCTCCTAAAGTGTGTGATTGTTTATATATAGGAGGGAAAAAGTGTGTGATTGTTTAAGAATTAGGTTATAGAAAGGATTAAGAACGAAAAAGATTACCACCGATACGATCACTTGCATTTTACATGTGTAACAATGAATTATTACCACTGGCCCACACATATTTCATATATATTTCTAAATGAGTAAATTCAAATTGTAAGTGTAACCATTCCTTTTTTTTTCAGTAAACTTTCACATTAAACTAGTCTTTTCAAATGCTTTATTTAAAAATCTATCAGTAAATTAGAGGGTAAATGACATGGATCAAATAAGTATGGAACACGGATGACCAAAGCATGAAAGTCAAACCTGAGCCATAACAGCTAGTATGGAGTAGAACCAAATGCCTCCTTTGTGCCAAAGAAAGAGTACCGTATTATCTGATAACCAAGACCATGTATATTTGTTTAGGAAATAGTGAAGTCACTTTATTAAAGAATCTAATCATCAAACTTTTACACTTATTTTTATTGGTCAAAACCTAAAAGGTAGATATGATTGCTTACCTCAGTGACAGACCAACTGATGAGCAAAGAGCAAATAAGAGGATTTGTTTGAACCTGTTACCATCAAGCCTTATTTCTCAATAAAGTCATACTTGAATTAAAAAGATAACTAAAAGGAAGTAGGTAGCTTACTAACCTCAGTAAAACTGTATAGGATTCCCCACACGACATACAATCTTATTAGTGTTATGGTTTTTGTTAGATGAATGATAAGAGAACGGCTGACTTATTAATGTTAGGGTTTTTGTTCAATTGAAACTCAAAATATGGCGGGGCAATTTGGTTTTGGGGAAAAAAGATAAAGATGGATGTGAGATCTGAGAACATATTATGAAGATGGTGTGGCTGAATGTGAAAGGTTGGAGAGAGGGATCCAAAAATGTGATTTTAATTTTGGGAAAAATTAGGGCCGGATATAATGAAAATATTTGGGGGGAGGACCTTGGGAAAAACTTTTTAAGACTAATTTAACATATAAATGTGTGACCATATATCACATTTGGTCACACTGTTCAAGTGTGTGACATATATTTGTCACTTTTAAATGCATATCGTGACTAATGCTTCAAACTTACATTTCAGTTGTCACACATTTCATTCATATGTGGCTAAGTTTTCAACGAAAACTAGCAGTCACATTTAAATAATGTGTGACAAACTTGAGTATATGATTTAGCCACATACACAATTACTTCATGTGACTATATATGGATTTTGGTCATAATGTTCAATTATGTGACTTATATTTGTCACATATGTATATATATAGTGTGACTAATGTTTCAAACTTATTTGTATCCATCACACATCCTAAATTATAAGTGACTAAATAATCAAAACAAGTTTTACCAGATACCTCTAGTCATGAAAATATTCAAATGTGTGGTTGTAGCCTCAGATGTAATTCCAAAATGGTCACACAAATAGGATCAAGTGTAGCTGTTTATTTTATTCTGGTACATTTAGTCACATAAAAAAGTTACTGTGTGGCCGTTCGAAAAACAACATGTGTGACGAAATCCCATTTTTGTACTAGTGACCATAAATAATCTTATTCGTACTTTGTTGTTTCAAGCACACCTACCACCAAACTATTGGAACGAGGCCCTTAATATGGTTGTTTATTTATTGAATATATTACCTTCTCTTGCCATTAATAATGAGATCCCTTTTACCCGACTTTTTGGTGCTACACATGATTATAGTGTTCTTCGTGTTTTTGGATGCCTTTGTTACACACTTATCGATACCAATCATAAATTAGGACCTCGTGCCACACCTGCGATCTTTCTAGGACATGCAACCAATCATTTTGGCTATCCTTGTCTTGATCTTAACACCAACAAAATTATCATCTCTCACCATGTTACCTTTGATGAAACGGTTTTTCCATTTCAATCCCATCCTTCCAAACCCACCCCTTCATATAATTTTTTGGAAGATTCTTCCAATCTCATTTCCTCCATTATTCGTACCACCCCAATTACTCCTGAACCAACACCAATTGCTCCTGAACCAACACCAACTGATATCCTTGCATCACCAACACCTCCACCAAATGATACTGTTCCTGCACCAACGCCTCCTTTACCACCTTTGCCTCCACCTGCTGTCTCTACTCATCCCATGGTCACATGTTCTCGTCCATGGATTACTCGTCCCAATCCTAAGTATGATGGTCATGTGTCTACTGTTTCTCCTTTGCCTTGGTCATATAAAGATGCTTTTAATGATCCCAATTGGCGAAATGCTATATATGATGAGTATAATGTACTTCTTAAGAATAAAACTTGGACTCGTGTACCTAGACCTGAGGGTGTCAATGTTGTTAGTTGTATGTAGTTATTTCATCATAAATATTTGGCTGATGGCACTCTTAGTTGGTATAAGGCACGTCTTGTTTCCAATGGTAGCACATAGATTGAAGGGTGTTGATGAGACCTTTAGTCCGGTTGTTAAGCCGGAAACTATTTGGACCATTCTTAGCCTCGCTATTTCTCGACATTGGCCTGTTCATCAGCTTGATGTCAAGAATGCCTTTTTACATGGTGATTTAGCTGAAACTGTTTATATGCATCAACCTCCCGGTTTTAGGGATCCAGAGCATCCGGATTATGTTTGTTTATTACAAAGGTCTCTTTATGGTCTTAAGCAGGCACCTCGGGCATGGTTTCAGCGGTTTGCTGCTTATGTTACTATTGTTGGGTTTACTCAGAGTCGTTGTGACTCTTCTTTGTTTATTTACAGACAGGGTGATGATACTGCTTTTCTGTTACTATATGTGGATGATATTATGCTCACTGCTTCCTCTGATAGTTTATTATAGAGGATTATTGCTTCTTTACATAAGGAGTTCTCTTTACACGCATTTACTTTTACACCAACTTCATATTTAAAGATGAGATTTGTATGTTATGTCATTAGACAATTTATTTTCAATAGTAAATATTAAAAGCTTTCTTGTCGATAATAAGTAGGGTAGTTCCTTGATATTTCCTCTGGTTGATAATTGTTTGCAAATCGTTGAGATGTCAAACCGTTTAATTGTTGCATCTTTTAACTTTTTGTCATTGCAGTGGGTTGTTAGCATTAAAAATTATATTAAAAAGTGATGGTCATTCTCATTTATTGTAACGTTATAATGTGTCGTAGTTTTTGTTATTAGAATAGTCAATGGGCCTTGGTCTTGGTAAGCTAATATGTCATGTGTTATGTAATGTAAGCCTTTATATGTAAAAGGAAACCAAGCCCAAGACCAAACCCATGGAAAGCCTCTTAAGGCAACATGTTAAGAACTATATAAACACCTCAAAGGCTCATTTGAGGTGTGTGCTTGTGTGTGTATTGTGTGTGTTTTATTAATAAAAGTTCTCTTCATCTTTATCATTCTCTTTCAATATATACACGACATATACATAACATCAAGTCACCATCTTTCCTTCATCTAGTGCTTATATTGTTATTAAAGTTGATATATCTAAGGTCCTACAAGTGGTATCAATCGCCTAACAATGATTTAGGAGTGTTTTTATCAAGTTTTTTTTGTTAAAAAGTTGCATTTTTCATTCATTTATGCACTTTTTCTTCAAAAAGTTTTGATTTTTACGTGGTTTTAGCGTTAAAGTTGTTGTTTTTATTGAAGTTTTAGTGATTCTAAGTGTTTTGGGAAAGATTTGATCAATAGAAACAAGTGGAAAAAGTGTTTTTGGTTGAAAAAATCGGATTTTTAGCTGTTTGGGACATCTTACGCGTAAGATTTTGAGTATAGTACAAGTTACAGCTGTCTACAGTACTTTCTACGCGTGAGTTGAGGTCAAAACCCCTTTCCTACGCTTAAGTTTAGTCAAAACCCTCTTCTTACGCATAAGATTGATTTTCTACGCATAAGTTGAAGTCTACGCATAAGATCCTACGCCTAAGTTCAGTTTCTACGCAGAAGTTTGTTCTTACGCATAAGATTAAATCTTACGCGTAAGTTTCAGAAATCTACACAAAAGTTTCTTCAAAGGTCTTCTCTTCGTGCATCGGTGACTCAGTACGTCCCTGACTTGGATAAGTTTGTGGAATACTTCGACACGGGATATCTTTCAAGCTTGGATAAGTTTGAGAGATCATTTTGGTTTGTAAACCTTACGCGTAAAAATCTTACGCATAAGCTAAACCTTACGCGTAATTAATCTTAAGCATAAACACAAAGCCTACGCATAAACTACTAATCTTACGCATAAGTATTTTTCTTACGCATAACTTTTGTTTACGCATAACATTTCCTACGCATAAGATTTTGTTTACGCATAAGTTTACCCTTTACGCTTAAGTTTACTGTTTACGCATAAGAGCATGACTTTACGCGTACGTTTTTTGACTTTTGACAACCAAACTTCAAACGGCCATAACTTTTGAACCGTAACTCCGTTTTCGACGAATCAGCTGTCAAAACGACCGTGAGACAGAGTAGAACGACACGCTAAATGGATTTATCGATTTAGGCGAAGTTTCGAGGCCTAAAAACGCTCCGAGAAGAAGTTATTGAGGTTTTAAGGTTTTAGATCAAAATTTTCACCATAAAAACTTGCATCAACTTACTCTAGACACTACTCCTACTTCGTTGGAACGATCCAAGAATCAACTTTATCAATCTACACTTCATCAATGGCAACTCAGCAAGATATTCATGCAGCCGGTACGGAAAACCGACCTCTAATGCTTGAAAAAGGTGGATATCTCCCATGGACAAGCCGCATGCTTCGTTACATCAAAACAAAGCCTGATGGTAAATTAATGATCAACTCCATTACAAATGGTCCATTCAAGCCAAGACAAGTTCAAATTGAAGGAAATCCAAATACAACACCTCCTACTCAACCATTCGTGCGTGAACAAACAGAAGCAGATTAAACAGAGGAAGACAAGAAGCAGATCGCCGCTGATGATATGGCAATGCATTTAATCCATCTTGGATTACCACGGGAGATCTTTGCTGCAGTCGACAGCTGTGAAACTGCTTATGCTATGTGGGAACGTGTTAGAAGGATATGTCATGGAACAGAGATTGGACAACAAGACGTTGAGAACAAACTTCTTACTGAATGGGAGAACTTTACATCCACTAAAGGTGAGCAGATTGAATCTTACTACACAAGGTTTTGCACTTTGATGAATGAGTTAATCAGAAACAAGTTGACACCTCGAACAATTGCAACAAACATCAAATTCATCAATAACCTTCCAGAAGAATGGGGTCGTTATGTTACAATTGTCAATCAAACAAAGGACTTACATAAGGTGAATTATGATCAACTCTATGACTTTTTGAAGCAAAACCAAGCTGAGGCTAATGAAGTAAGGAAAGAAAGATTGGCAAAGAATCATGATCCTCTTGCATTAATTGCTACTACACCAACACCGCTACCAGTGAACACACAACAACCATCATCATCTTCCACTCACAACTACATGCAACCTTCATACATTCAACAAACAACACCGGTCTACCAACAACAGTTCTACCCACAGCAACAACAACATGTTATTCCACAACGACAATACCAACAATTCCAAGAACCAGAATTCACTAAAAATGATGAAGCTACTGCAGCATTGACCCAAGCGTTTGCTTTTCTGTCAAAGGCATTCCAAGGACGCTATTCTACACCAACTAACAACAACCAAAGGATTTCATCGAACACTCGCAACAAGCAGATTTCTCAGCCGAGTTTCAATATGGGCAACGGAGGCCAAATGGTTGGAGTTTATGGGAATCAGCAAGGATATGCTACTGGATTTAATATGGGCAATCAGAATATGCAGAATGCAGGTCAGTATGCAGGGAATCAGCATGGTCAGTATGCAGGGAATCAGATGGGTCAGTTTGTTGGAAATCATAGGGGTCAGAATGTTGGTAATCAGGCAATGGGTAATCAGAATAGAAATGTTGCAGCTCCAGTAGTTGGGAATTTGGGAAATGTGAATCAGGGTAATCCGGTAAAGTGTTTCAACTGTCAGGGTGTAGGTCATATGGCAAGGAACTGTCCTACTAAGCCGAACAAGAAAGACACAGCGTACTTGCAGAAAGCATTACTGTTGGCACAAAAGAATGAGGCAGGGTTTCAGCTGAACGCAGAGGAGAATGATTTTATGGCTCTTATGGATGACATGGAAGATAGAGAGGATATCGATGCGAACTGCATATTCATGGCGAATCTTCAGGAAGCTAAGTATGACACGGATTCTGATACACTTCCTGTGTATGACACCAATGCACCATCTGAGGTATCAAATTTCAACACATGTCACAATAATGATATATTTGATATATCTCCTCATGAGGAACAACATTTTGAGAAGCAAGCATCCACTTATGATACATTCCTGGACATGCCAAGTAGTAGCAATACTCCTTCAGCGACTCCAGATGTGAATCATAATGGAGGCTTCGTTTCACAGCATGCTGAGAATGATGAGGAAACACGTGCTTTGTTTGAATCGTTATTGAATAATTGTCGTATTGAAATTGAGAATGTGAAAAAGGTCAATCGCGATGTTAAGGCCGCGAATGTTAAATTGACCGCTGAGCTTGAGAGTTACAAAGAAAACGTTAAAGCTTTTGAATTTCATAACAAAAGATTGTCTGAATTAGAAACTGGTTATCAAAATTCCGTTTCAAGGGAAAAACAATTGCAACTCAAGTTTGATACACTTGATGTTAATTCTTTCAAAAAGATAAAAGCTTTAAACGCGGAAATTTCTGATTTACAAAACCAACTTTCTAAACAAAAGTCAGCTTATACCAATCTTGAAAAAGAAAATGACGAGCTGAAAAAGGACTTTGCAAAGAAAGAAGACAAACTTTTGGCCGAAATCGTAGAGTCAGAACACATGATTGCTCATTTAGAAGAATTGGTGGTTAAGTCGGGTCAGTCAAGTCAAACAATGAAAATGATTTCAAATCAAACTAATCCGATTTACCATACGAAACATAAAGTGGCTCTTGGTAACAACACCCCCAGTAATCTCAAGAAAGCTCAGCAAGAACAGAATGTTTTGTATAATGGTAATGTGATTTACACCAAACATGATCCTCCCGTCGTTCGGGATTCTGTGCAAACGATAGAACATGTCGAAGAGAGCATAAATAAAATGAAACAAAAGGATTTGAAACCCATTGATTACAACAAATTGAACAAACTTTCGGGAATTACTTTTGTTCCACAAAAAGAACCATCTGTGTTTTCCATAAAACGACCATTTTCAAAAATGTTTTCTAAGAAAGTAATTGCTTCCAAATCTCTTTCAAAAATAGAACAAATGTCTTCTAACAACACTTTTAATACAAGTGAGGCTAGAGAGATTTTGGATGACGTTAAAAAGAGAATTCAAGAACTTCAAAATATTGTTGCTTCTAAAACTACAATCAATATTAACAACTGGCATTCCAGTTTTCATATTGAGTAGAAAAAAGTTTTTGAAAACGAAATCACTATCCCACTGAATAACATCAGTGCGATTGTAATCCACTTTGAACAAGCTTTCTTAAAAGAAACGGCCGACTTTGTCAAGGACCACAAATCCCTGGTAAACGAAGCTAATGAATCTCGTGAAAACATGAATGTTTTGGAAAACCTAAATGATTCTCTCTTCGAAGCTGTTATGACCACTGATATTATGTCCATCATTTTACAAACATATTCTGTTCAAGACATTGAAAGATTGAGAGCTGAAACCTCCGAAATTGTTTCAAAATATGAAAATGCTCTTATAAAGCTTGAAAAAGAAAATGTGTCATATTTTTAACAACTTGATCGAAAAAAGGAAGAATGCAAGTATGACAAATTGTTGTATGAGCGTGCCTTAAAGAACATGAAAGAGCAAAATGATTTTTGAGGGCTCAGCTTGAAAGTCAAAAAGGAAAGGGTGAGGAAACCAAGTTTGCAAAACCATTGACTTCGGAGAAACCAAATGTTTCAAACACGGTTCAAAAACCAAAAATATCAATTTCAGGGTTTGCTCCAAAAGTCGATGAGAAAAAGGATTTGACAAAACCAGTCACTCCAACACCCTTGCCTAAGAAAAGTGATTATGTTAAGATTGTTGATAAAGGAAAAGCGGTTGTCGAAACACTAAAAGTGATAGCACCTGGCCTTTTTAGGATTAGTCCCACTAGTGCGTCTGCCTCCACTTCTAAGACAAATGCGTGCAAAAAGGATAATTCTAAAGAGTCTAGTGATGCTAAAAAGGACAACAATATAAATCCTAATGCGTGTGCCTTACCTTCTACAGGATTAGAAAGCACCTCTAGGAGTAGCAGACTAAAGCCTAGGAGCAATACAAGGAACAATAGAGTCTCGTCTGCCTCTACGAGTAGTAGCAAGAATAAAGTTGAAGAAGTAGAAGAACACCCTAGGAATTTATCGCTTTGTAATAAGAAACATGATTCATCTGAATGTAATGTCGAAAGTACTGGTTCTAATGCATGTAATGACTCTGTTTGTTTAATATGCAAGAAATGTTTAATTAATGATGTTCACGATGAATGTGTTTCTAAGAATGTGAATGTTACGCCTAAACAAAAGAATGTTCCAAAAAGACCTAGTGCTAGATCTAGATCTATAGAAAGATTAGTTGCACGCTTTAGGTCTACCACTATTAGTCGAATGCCTAGGAACTACCTTAAGTTTTGTATGTGGATACCAACGGGTAGAGAGTTCACTCTTCAGAATGGCAAATTAGAAATAGCTCAAGCTAAACATGTAGCAACTGTCTATGAGTGTGATTTAGATTTTACTCCTAACCCCATGGAACCAAATTTAAAACGGTTTCCAAATACAAACTCTTCTGTTCTTGGCAGGTTATCGAAATATGTCTTTGGATCGTCGACTCGGGTTGCTCCAAGCACATGACCGGGAATTTAAAGCTGCTGATCAATTTTGTCTGGAAATTCATGGGAACTGTACGCTTTGGAAATGATCATGTAGCAGCTATTCAGGGTTATGGAGATCTTCGGTTTGAGAATTTTTTAATCACTCGAGTTTACTACGTCGAAGGGTTGGGACACAACTTGTTTTCAGTTGGGCAGTTTTGTGATGCAGATTTAGAAGTTGCATTCAGGAGAAACACAGTTTTTATTAGAAATTTGGTTGGTGATGATCTCTTAACTGGTAATCGTAGTACAAACTTGTATGCTATCGACATCACCAATTTGTATTATGACAAGGGCAACCGAAACTAAGTCCTGGCTGTGGCATAGAAGATTATCCCATCCCAATTTCGACACGAACAAGTTAGCCAAAGACAACATCGTCATCGGACTTCCTAAGTTCAAATACACCAAGGAACACCTATGTCCATCATGCGAACAAGGAAAAAGTAAAAGAGCATCATACAAACCCAAAACCGTACCTAGTTCGGAAGCAAGGTTACATATGTTGCACATGGACTTATGTGGCCCAATGAGAGTTGAAAGCATTAATGGGAAGAAGTATATTCTTGTTATTGTTGATGATTATTCAAGATATACTTGGGTAAAGTTTTTGAGATCAAAAGACGAAGCACCAGGCATCATCATCACCTTTCTGAAGCGTATCCAAGTTCTACTTCAAGCTCCAGTAAGGATTGTTAGAACAGATAATGGCACAGAATTCACAAATCAGGAGTTAAGAACCTACTTGGAAGATGTGGGAATCACTCACCAAACATCAGTTGTTAGAACTCCACAGCAGAATGGAGTAGTTGAAAGAAGAAATCGAACCATTGTGGAAGCTGCTCGCACAATGCTGATTTTTTCTAGTGCACCACTATTCTTATGGGCTGATGTTGTAGCCACTGCTTGTTTTACTCAAAACCGATCCCTAGTACATCTAAGATTCAATAAAACCCCATATGAGCTAGTGAACAACCGTAAACCTGACATCTCTTACCTTCACGTGTTTGGCGCTTTGTGCTATCCGACAAATGACAGAGAAGATCTAGGGAAGTTAAAAGCTAAGGGTGATATTGGAATCTTCATTGGATATTCAGAAAACTCAAGGGCATTCAGGGTGTATAATAGAAGAACAAAAAGGATAATGGAGACGATGAATGTGAAGTTTGACGAGATTTCACAAATGGCTTCTGAGAGACTCGCTCTAGAACCCGCGCTTAATCCAATGGCTTCTAATCAATCCAGATTAGGACCCGCACCAAACCATCAGACTTCTGGACACATCAGTTCAGGACTCGTGCCTCAAGGAGCTCAGTCAACAAACACGGATAAACCTTCAGAACAAGAACTGGAAAATTTCTTTGAGTTAATGTTTGATGAATACTATGGTGGAACTTCGACAAATGCATCTCAACAACATTCCGCTGCACCCGCTCAAAACCATCAACCACCACCATCATCACAGGATGCATCTACAACAATTGAAGCTGAAGCACCAACTACCTCCACATCATCTACATCTACTCAAGCAACTCCAATAATTGAAACTGATCTACCAAGAGTTGATGAGCAAAACCAAAACACAAATTTTCAAGAAGAACCAACAAATAATTCAAACGATGTTGCGTTAGAAGAAGAAGAAATATTTGAAAACCCATTTGCAACAGACTCTGCTGAATCTTCTTCAAAGTTACAAGAACCATCTAACACACATTCGTTACACCCAAGGTACCCTTCTACGTTTCAATGGACAAAAGACCATCCAATAGAACATGTTATTGGTGAACCTTCAAAGCCAGTTCAGACAAGGAGACAACTTGCCACAGATCTCGAATTGTGCATCTACGTTTGCTCAATCAGCCTCAAAGAACCAAAGAACATTCGGGAAGCAATGGCAGAAAACCCTTGGATTGAAGCGATGCAGGAGGAATTTCTTCAATACCTGTTACATGATAGTTGGGAACTTGTTGAACGACCACTTGATAAACGAGTTCTTGATCTCAAGTGGTTGTGGAAGAACAAACTGGATGAGGAAATGACTGTTATTCGCAACAAAGCTCGTCTCGTGGCTAAAGGTTATCTACAAGAGGAAGGGATAGATTTCGAAGAATCATTCGCGCCTGTAGCTAGACTTGAAGCAGTCTGGATTTTCTTAGCCTATGCCGCTCACAAAAACATCACAGTCTATCAGATGGATATTAAGACTGCCTTCTTAAATGGAACTCTGAAAGAAGAAGTGTATGTGAGTCAGCCAGAGGGATTCATCGACAAAGATCATCCAGACTACATCTACAAGCTTAAGAAAGCAATTTATGGTTTAAAACAAGCTCCAAGAGCGTGGTATGACGAACTATCATCTTTCTTGCTTAAAAACAATTTCACAAAAGGAACGGTTGATGACACCTTGTTTATCAAAAAATTCAAAGATGACATTTTGATCGTTCAAATTTACGTGGACGACATAATTTTTGGATCAACCAATCCTAACCATTCAAAACATTTTGAAAATCTCATGAAAAGCAAATTTGAAATGTCCATGATGGGGGAACTAAAATTCTTTCTTGGTTTACAAATTCATCAATCCCCTCGTGGTATTTTTATCAATCAAGCTAAATATACTATAGAGATTTTGAAAAAACATGGAATGGAAAATTGTGATTCTGTTGGTACACCAATGGTCACTTCACCAAAAATAGGTGCTGATTTGTTTGGGAAACCCATCGATCCGAAAAAATATCGAAGCATGATTGGTTCTCTCATGTACCTAACTGCTAGCCGACCCGATATTCAATTTGCTGTTTGTTTGTTAGCACGGTTTCAGGCAAAGCCTACCGAACTTCACCTCAAAGAGTTTAAACGGATCTTTCGGTACCTACGAAGCACCATTAACATGGGACTTTGGTATCCGAAGGATTCGGGGTTTAATCTAACAGCATTTTCAGATGCAGACCATGCTGGTGATCAAGTTACAGCAGAGAGTACATCAGGTGGAGCACAATTTTTGGGTGAAAAGCTAGTAAGCTGGTCGTCAAAGAAACAGGATTGTACTGCACTATCAACCGCTGAAGCCGAGTATGTGTCTCTATCTGCGTGTTGTGCCCAAGTTCTTTGGATGCGGACACAACTCACAGATTATGGCTTTACTTTTGGCCGAATACCTATGTATTGTGACTCAAAAAGTGCCATATCCATCTCGTGCAATCCCGTACATCACTCTAAGACGAAGCATATCAAAGTCCGCTACCATTTCATCAAAGAACACGTGGAAGAGGGTACTGTTGAATTATTTTTCGTTAAGACTGATTATCAACTCGCCGATCTATTTACTAAAGCCCTTCCAAAAGAAAGGTTTGACTATTTAGTTCGACGAATTGGCATGCGAAGCCTAACTCCTGGGGAGCTAGAACGTCTTCTCGAATCTTCTTGAAAAATGATTTCAAAATTGCTTCGCTGTAAATATTTTTGAAAAACAAAATACAAAATTTGAAAAACCAACAAAAACAAAATACAAAAATATAAAATTTTCAAAAAATTCAAAAACAATATAAAATCAAAAAAATCCAAAAATATTCTTCTCACGACATGTCTCTCGTATAAATCAATATTCTGTACGTTTCTAGAAATGTCATTCAACAATGATACGGACATGTACAGATGCTTGAACGGGAGTTCTTTAATTTGTTTTTCCAAAACATGTCGTTTCTCAAAAAGTTTCTTCACTATGGCTTTCGTATACTTCAGTACGAAACCCGTACTTAAACGATGACTTCTGATTATTTTTCAAATCAAGGACTCGTACGTTCAATGACGATATCTTTTTCAAAAAGTTCGAGTCTAAACAAACGAAAAAGATTTCAAGCATAAACTCGTTTCTCAAAATACAATTCTTGAGCACTTTTCCAAGATTGTTCAAAAGATTTCTCAAAATCTTTCAAATGAGTGCTCAAGATAACTCCCACAAAACCTTTAATTGATTTTAAAATGTGCTATCATTAAGGGGGAGTACAAAAACAAAAATGTTCCGTATTCATGAAAAATGAAAGCTGTCTTTCTCTCCAAAACAAAGTTTTTTTTACTCAGTTGATATAAAAAATATCACAATATGCTATTTTTGAGGGGGAGAAGACATGATTAAAATGTGATCAAAGATGTTTAAAGTTTGTAACTGAATCTCGAAAGAGCTCGACTCAGAAAGTACCAAAACAAAGTTTGTCTGAGTAGAATGTACCATATCGAGAGACTTTCTTTGGACTTGACCAGGACGGGTAATAATTTCAAGCTAGTCTAACTAGTGATGTAAGCGTGTCTCGAATCAGTCATGTTCACTGAAAGTGGATCAATTCAAAAAGTGCAAACTCCTCATGCATGTGCAAATTTCTTAAAATTCATGAGCACATGTGAAGGGGGAGTCTTTCAAAAGCTGCAAAACTCTCAAAGTGGTAACAACAAAGTGTTTCATTATCATAAACACTTTGAGAGAATTTTCATAAATGGTTTCATGGCAATTATAGGATACTCATGGAGTTATAAGGTGACTAAGGTTAGGAAAAACCGTCCTATGATCCGCCAGAGCCGGAGGGATCTACCCAAGGACAATTCCAATAGATTAGAATTAGAAGTCCTTAGGTATGATTGAAAAAGGGAGAAAATGAGAAAGGAGAAAGAAGGGGTTGAAGAATTAAAAAGAAATGTTATGAAAAAGGGTGAAAAGAAATAGCCCTCCATATGTTCAACCTTAGGGCAGACACCGGGTTCAACTCGTATGCTACTGGTTGTTACTAAGGTGACACCGGTATTGAAGACAAAGACGTCATGGACCCAGTGACGCACTACACTAAACCTTCTTAACCACTCAAGTTCTCTTAAAAGAGCTTGTTTCATTCTCACGGGGAATCAGTGTAATCTATCGACCTGTCTCTTAGAGATGGTTGATATTGAAGCAGGAGACCTCTCCCTAATCTCCGCATAGGAAACCAAATGTGCACTTATCGAGTCTAGAGCCCCGAGATTCATCAAAAGATCTCATAGGAACACATAATATTTCTACACTGGTTGTTCATCATTAAGGACGCCAGATGTAAACTTAAGAGTCCTACGTAGATCTTAGAAATCTGCCAGAACATTTATGAGAGGATTCACATTTGTGATTCTCAATGATTGAATGGAAACTCCTGCCAGGGTTAACATCAAGCAGCCCTGACAGCAGGTCACTTCGGTAATTCTTTATGGGTTACGCTTAGTGTTCGCGGTGGTTTCAAATGGTCTACAGTCGTGGAGTGATCCCCAGCGACTCACCCAGTCATTGAGCTACTAAGTAGGTCTTGTAAGCTCTCTCGAGAGTATCTGATATGGGAACGGCCTTGGTAAGGGTTAGAAGGAGTCTTCACACTATGCTGTTGACGATCTCTAATTCTTATCTGTAAGTAACGGATGTTTTATTGCTAACTGTTTATATGCAGGGACACTTCATCTCCATGGCGACAGATTCCACATGCTCATACATACATCTGGAAGTTAAAGAAAGCTCCCTCAAAGATCTATACAACACAAAGTTCAAAGAAAGATTCTACGCCAAAAAGAAGAATCTACAAAGTATAAAGACTAAAGATCAAAGTGAAAGAAAGGGAACTACGTGCATATGAATATCAAAGTCCAAAGATGTATGAGCATGTTGGAATGGCGAACAACCACCACAGACGCAGAAGTGACGAAAGGCAGATTGCTCCACATCACAAAGGAACTAAGAACGATGAAAAGTCAGTCATCAAAGATCACAAAGCATGAAGGAACAAAGACTAAAGACTATTCTGCTACGACACACGATGGTCAACAACAAAGAACAAAGAAGACCTAATCACGTGGAGCATCATTCGAATGACCACCCCTTAGGGGGAGATTGTTAGCATTAAAAATTATATTAAAAAGTGATGGTCATTCTCATTTATTGTAACGTTGTAATGTGTCGTAGTTTTTGTTATTGGAATAGTCAATGGGCCTTGGTTTTGGTAAGCTAATATGTCATGTGTTATGTAATGTAAGCCTTTATATGTAAAAGGAAACCAAGCCCAAGACCAAGCTCATGTAAAGCCTCTTAAGGCAACATGTTAAGAACTATATAAACACCTCAAAGGCTCATTTGAGGTGTGTGCTTGTGTGTGTATTGTGTGTGTTTTATTAATAAAAGTTCTCTTCATCTTTATCATTCTCTTTCAATATATACACGACATATACATAACATCAAGTCACCATCTTTCCTTCATCTAGTGCTTATATTGTTATTAAAGTTGACATATCTAAGGTCCTACATGGGTAGTTACTAATCTTCGGCAGACTAACCCATCCGATTCATCTTTTGGATTTTCTTGGATATTTGACCTTGATGGAATTGCTTAAATGTATCAATCATATGAAGACACAAACTTATGGTAATTTTCGTCATAGTACATATATCATTGCCAAAGAAACTCTTTTTCTAAATTTAAAAGTTGTATGCTCCTATTGCTGCAGCTACTATATAGTAAATATACAGCTAAAATCAAAAATAGATCTAGGAAACAATTAACTTATGCAGTAAGTCCCTTTGGCATCCATGTCTTAGAGTATCTTCTTGGGAAAAAATGTAAATTTTAACTTAGAATTTATATCTGTTGAAAATTGTTCAAGTTGTAGTTCCATGAAACAGTGGACTGGAAGGCTCTTTCCATATGTTGACTTTATTGCTGAATAGACTTCGATTTTATGCAGGGATGTGGTGGAAGATGTACCACGAGGTGTACATGTAAATTTTTTAAAAGCAGAAAGAAGCTTGCACAGATGGGCACTTGGAGATCTGCAGATCACCCATGGATATTCTCCAAACCAGATTATTGTTTGGAGATACCCTACTATGTACAAAAGTTGCTACTACTACTCAGAGATTAAGACCGCTTGAAGTTAATACTGCTAGTGTATTAGTTGCAACTGCTAGTTATAAGTTAGTACAGTTGAATTATATACATTCCAGTTTTATTGTATTTGAATTTGTTTTGATATATATTTGAATTTGTTTTGATATATATTGATTTTTTAAATGTGACTAAAAGATGCATACAGTCACACTTATTAACACGTTTGGTCACTATTTGCTTAATTCATTGTGTGACTAAAAATTGTACCCTACTATGTACAAAAGTTACTACTACTACTACTCAGAGATTAAGACCGCTTGAAGTTAATACTGCTAGTGTATTAGTTGCAACTGCCAGTTATAAGTTAGTACTGTTGAGTTATATACATTCCAGTTTTATTGTATTTGAATTTGTTTTGATATATATTTGAATTTGTTTTGATATATATTGATTTTTTAAATGTGACTAAAAGATGCATACAGTCACACTTATTAACACGTTTGGTCACTGTTTGCTTAATTCGTTGTGTGACTAAATATTATAAAAGGCCACACAAAAAAAATTCATGTAGCAATTGGATGATCAATAGTCACACAAACTATACATTTCTTCACTTTAAACACCATATGGTCACACTTATTAAAAATTTTGGCCACTTTATGTTTAATTGTATGTGACTAAATATCCAAAACAAAGATGCTTTGTGTGACTAAATATTACAAAATCCACACAAACAAAAAATTATTGTGGCTATTGGATGAACAATAGTCACACAAAATACACATTTCTTTCACTCTGAACAACACATGGTCACACTTATTAACATTTTTGGCCATTTTTTTTTTAAATTGTATGTGACTAACTAAAAAAACCAATATTTGTTGTGTGACTAAATCATCACAAACGTCACATTTATTATATATTCATTTGGCTACAGGATGGGAAATAGTCACACAGAATACACATTTACTTGAATAAATCATCTCAAATGTCACATATATTATATATGTATGTGGCCAAAGGACGAACAATAGTTACTCTCAAAAGACATTCGTGTGACTATAAAGTGTTTACGGTCACTGATAATGACTAATTCAACAAAACGGGTGCCTAATTTGTCACACATATTCGGGGTTTGGTCACTCTTTTTTGATGGAAAAGGTCACAAACTCAAAAATGTGACCATATGCCACCTACGGTGGCGGGACCTTTAGTGACACACAACGAAAAAAACGTGTGTGACTATATGCATATCGTCACACATTTCTGACGTGACCAATAGCAGTTTTTGTACCAGTAGGTACGAATCATGCGTTCAGATTTTCCAATGTTGAGATGTGCGAAGGCAAGAAAATCTAAATTGGATGCCATGGGTGGAAAATAATTTATGAAAGGCAGTATTATCAAACTCACCACCATGATCACACTAAAACGATTTAATTTCACACTTAAATTGAGTACGAATATAACTACGAAACAACTGAAATTTAGACAAAAACATCAGATTTATTCATTAACGGATAAACCCAAACATACTGAGAGTAATGATCCAGGAACAAAACATAATACTTGAAACCAGAAAGACTCGGAATTGGGGATGTCCATAAATCCGAGTGAACAATGTCAAAACAAGAAGTAACAGAACTAGACGAACTAACAAACGGAAGCTTCACATGTTTACCAAGTTGACAAGCATAGCAAAGAACGGGAAGCTTCCCTTTATTACAAGAAATAGAATCACTAGACACAAGACGCCGCAACACTTCACTCCCTGGATGTCCAAGTCATTAATTAATGCCACGTATACTGACTGGTAAGATAAGCTTGAGGAATGGGAGAAGGCTTCGTAACAGGATAGAGATCACCCATGCTATCACAATGGAGGAGTACCCGTCGAGTTAGGAAGTCCTTCAAAGAAAAACCAAAAGGATCAAATTCAACAGTGCAATAGTTATCACGAGCAAATTGACGCACAGACATTAGATTTTTGACAATGTGAGGAG
The DNA here is from genome assembly GCA_030686995.1 of Artemisia argyi. NCBI lineage: Eukaryota > Viridiplantae > Streptophyta > Magnoliopsida > Asterales > Asteraceae > Artemisia > Artemisia argyi. The sequence continues at coordinate 150,950,384 of CM060690.1, forward strand.
TGATTAAAACATTATTTAAATGAAAAGGATGAAAGGGGGTAGACAAAATACTATGACCAGATTTAGTGACGGGAATGAAATGCCCTTCATCAACCGCAACAGATGGATAAATGGACTCATTAAGAATATAACTAAGACTATGTACAGAATCATTAAGGTGAGAGGTCGCACCTGTATCCATATTCCAGTTGCCAGCAGCCGGTTCCTGAAGAGTGGTGGTATTAAAGGCATTTGGTAAAAGAGTCTCTTGACTCGAACCCTGTGAACCGGATACTAGTAGTTGACCCGGGTGAAAACCGGCACGTAATGGTCCTTGCTGAACCATACCTGGACCAAACAGAACCCCAGGTTGTGAATCTGCAAACTGAACCCCCTGTGATAGACCTTGAACCCCCTGTAACGGCTGAGAACATGCAGCAAACAGAACCCACTTCACAACGTGAACCCCCTGTGGAAACAAACCTGCCACCCCAAACTGAACCCCCTGTGGTAGACCGTGAACCCCTTGAGCAACATTATGACCTGCCCCCTGTGGTAAACCATGAACCCCCTGTGGAAACACTTGGGTCGAATAGAGAGGCTAGGATTGGTATTGTAGTTGAGCTGGTCCATAAGGCTGGTTATTCATAGTATAAGCAACAGGAGATGTATTGGTAGTATAAGCAACAGGAGGAGTATTTTGGTTGGGCGTAAATGTAAACCCCAACTTAGCCAATAATTATCGCAAGGTATCCATATCCGACATAGGAGATGATGAACCGGAAGTACGAGGAAGTAAAGTAGACTTACCATGAACACCATTGTGAAGATACCGACACGCTTCACCAAAACGACAATGACCTTTAGCAAAAAGAAAACAAGGTTTGTTCACTTTTTCCAAAGGATTAGATGAACGCCAAGCATTATTATTTGCCAATAGAACCATAGGAGAAGCAGATGTAGCAGCCACAAGCGGGTCTTGAACCTTAGATTTCGTACGCATCTCTTGCGTGGTCAATAAAGAACGAACCGTCTTGAGATCGGGAAAGGGTTCCCTACTAGTAATAACTATAGAAATCACATCATACGTGTTTGGCAAGCCTTCAAGTGAAAACGTAACAATATCTTTATTGCTAAGAGGAGAACCAAGACCATTTAACAATGAAGCAATTGACTCAATTTTCTGAAAGTATGCATCAATTGTTAAGTCTCCAAGCTTCAAATTCCGTAGCTCCACCTTCAAAGCCATAGCTCTTCGGCGTTTATTGTCTTGAAAAATCATTACAAGGGACACCCACGCCTCTTTGGCAGTTTGGGGATTAAGAACAACCAACCGCTTTTGAAGATTCACTGCAAGTGTGGAAAAGATCCAAGACCGAATAATGAAATCAACCTTTAGCTATTCCGTATCCCTAGTTTGTGGTGTAGGAGGTGTAGTAGAGGAGGACTCGGGTGGATCAACAAGATGGTCCAAGATGCCATAGCCATGACAAAGGTGAGAAAAATAATACATCCATGAAGAGTAATTCATCTCATCAACATCAAGTTTGATGGGAACAAAAGTGGTTAGGTGATTCATAGCCGTACGTTTATCCGATAAGGTGAGAACCGGTGCGGGGGAGGCGTATCCGTAGTCAGGGTGATGGTTTAGGGTTTGTTGATGATATCAAAGAAACAAGGGTCAATAAGAAGTGTTGATGTTTGAGGGTGTAGGTCGACAAACAAAACAGTAACCAATTCGATAAACAAAACAGTAACAAGGGTTGAACAGTAACAAGGGTTAATGAAACAGTAACAAGGGTATGTATGTATCAATCGAACAGTAACAAGGGTTTACTGATGGCGATCGAACAAAAATCAAACAGTAACAAGGGGTGAGGTTTTACTGATATCAATCGAACAACAACAAGGGATTACTGATGGTGGTCGAACATCAATCAAATTGTAACAAGGGTTTAGGGTTTACTGATGGTGGTCGAACAAACTAGGTAACACACTAGGTAACAAGGGTTAATGAAACAGTAGGGTTTGTAAGCAATCGAACAGTAGTAGCTTGGTCGACAGAATCACAAACAGAGCATAGATGGTCGAACAAAAAAACACACCTTGGTCGACAAACAAATTAACACCTGTCGACAACACACGTGGTCGAGAAACACAAACGAAAAAATTTTTAGGGTTTTAAAAAAAGTGCGGAAGCAGGGATTATGAATCGTATTTAGGTTTGATACCATATAGAATAATAGAACTGTATGTATTGAATGAATAGTTCGGTACATAATACAGAATATATAATGTTACAATATGGGCCAAATACGACGGGCCTAATCACCCCTAATACCCATCTTCTAACACGTTATATATTAAGTCTTTCAACTCATCCATGTTAAATTTGTGTGTAACCTTCATACAAATATTGTGATAACATGCACCCATGTCAACAGAAGGTGAAACATAAGTGGATTTGTTTGGTGAGATCTTATCCATTTCAACATTAGAGGTTTTTTTTGGAGAGTACTTACATGGAACGGTATTTAGGATATCGTCAGGGACATGAGTGATTGAGGAATTATTTTCGAATAGAGGATGATGAGGCGAAAAGTGTTACGCTTTTAGGGGGTCATTTAAGCCCTAATTTGTGATTATTTGATCAAATATTGCTTCAAATCGTTCTTTTTGTCATTTTAGATACTTTAGAGAAGAAATCTGGAAAAGGAAGCATTTGGACATTTTTGGAGTGAAAAGTGAAGAAAAGGGCAAAGTCTCCAAAATCAAGTTGGAATTAGTACCTGACGGCGTCACGTGTTGGCAAAGAGGTGGATATAAAGTTTACACGAGAAGCACCAGAATGTTTTTGGGATTTAAAGAGTGACGGCGTCATGCTTTGGGATGCCAAGGCCGTCAAGAGCAATTTAACACGTGACGAACATATGATGAATTACAAGTGACGGCGTCAGATCTGGATCTAGGCAATCCGTGAAGAGTATTGGCGGCTAGTTGACAGCATCAGAGTTACAACATGACGCCGTCAGACGTGTAATCTCTATATATAGTTTTCTAATTTTCATTCATTAAAAGAGAACTTTTGGTGGAACTTTACCACAAACCCTATGTCGAATTTTCACCTTCTTGTAAGGGTTTCAAACCCTTCTTTCATCCATGTTTTGAATAAAGATAAGTCTTCCAATAATCATTCAATATGTCTATGTGTTGTTTGATTCTATCTTATGCTTTTCTTTACTTTAACATGCTAGGCTAGGTTTGTTTGTGTTTGCTTAGATGTAATGAAACCTAGCTATTGATTGTTGATTGATTGTTTGTTATTAGTTGTTGTGGATGAATGATTTCGATGTTAGGCTTAAGAAAACTGGCTAATCTCCAATTGGTAACTTGCTTGAACGTCTTAAGAAACATGAATCGGATGTGTACTATGATTTTAATGGTTGTATTTAATGCATGAGTGACTACTAAGGAGGCCATGTTAAGAGCTAGTTGTCGGCTCGACATAGGAAAAGGTAGAAGCTTATAGAGTTGGGGAAGATCGTACACGGCCCCACGAATGGTATTAAGGAATATAACCCGTCATCCACGCAATGGTAACAAACTATTCAATTAATGAAAGATAGCTAGGGAGTAGTGAAATCTAAGTAAACACGTTTCTCTCATTATTGTTTTTCTCAACATTTACTTTCTTGTTATTTTATTTTATTGCATTTGTAGTTATTTGGGTTAGTTGACTAGCAACAAATTCCGCCCACTCTTCCAATACCCGAAATTTTTACTTGCTTTCCATAAAATATAAAAATATAAAAAGAATCATCCCTCACCTCTAAACCTATTTTAATTAAGTTTTGATCCTAACGAACACTATTCCCCAAGTAGAACGATCAATCCCCCGGTACTTGCCACTACACTATACTACATCGGTCAGGTATACTGCCTGGTGGGGATTGCAAGCTTCTCGAGATCCATCAAGAGGTAAAACCTTTTGCGTTGGCACAATCCCACGAATCAAGTTTTTGGTGCCGCTGTCGGGGAATAGTTATTGCTTAGGTTAAAATTTATTTTTATTAGGTCTACTTGCTAGATTCCTTTCTAGTAAAATTTTTATTTTATTTTTATAGGTTTTCTTTAGTCTATCTTATTTCTTCGTTCCTTTGTTCGTAACCATTACTATCCGCCATCATGGAAGGTGGTAATATCTTTGAACTCATCAACCCCCTACAACAAAACCCACCACAACTAAACCAACCTCCTAGACCCCACACTTTAGGAGAGTACTCCCGTCCTAGCCACCAAGGCTATCGAAACACCATTGAGCTCACTCAAGGAGCCAATGTGTCTCCCTTGCGATCCGACACCATCCGGTTGGTGCAAAGTGGATGTGCATTCCATGGAATTCATTCCGAAGATCCTAATCAACATCTCAAGGATTTCCTCAAAATCTTAGATTCTATAGATATTGATGTTGAAACTCGAGAGACGACCCGATTGCGTCTCTTCCAATTCTCTCTACGTGACCAAGCTAGTCAATGGCTTGAGCATTTACCCGCGGGATCCATCACCTCTTGGGATGATCTCACCACTTGTTTCCTTGCTCAATTTTTCCCACCGGGGAGAACCACCAAGCTAAGAAATGACATCTTGATGTTCCAACAACGTCAAGGTGAAACCCTTTATGAAGCATGGACTCGTTTCAAGGACTTACTCCAAAAAGTCCCTCATCATGGCATAGATCTTTGGCTCCAAATCCAAATCTTCTACAACCATGTCGACTTCCATACCAAACGCACCATTGATCGAGCCGCCAGAGGTAGATTGCGTGACAAGGACGCCGAGGAGTCATGGGAAATCATTGATGAGCTTGCATTCGATAATAATGAATTATGGGAAGTTGCCCATGTTATAAACTTGGCTGTCAAAGCAATTTCGTCACCAGGGGGAACCACTCAACTCTCTGAAGAAAACCTTTGTGAACTTGAGAAAAAGGTTAAATAACTCATGGAAAAAAAAGGGACCTTTAAGCCCAAAGACGAGCAACGATCAACTATATCTCAAATATAAACCCAACACCGTTGTCCGAATCACCTCTTAGAGAGAATGCCGAAACCTTCCAAAAATATGCTCGACCCTATTCACCTCCTCAAGACCTCAGTCCAGAATTCAAAACTCGAATGAGAGAATATATGTCAACCCATTCTAAACAGTTGGCAAAATTCGAAGAGGCTGTCTATAGACAAAAGGAGGAGATGCAAGAGAAAATGGCGGAGATGATGAGCCTATTGGAAGAATATTCAAAAATAAAAACTCCGGAAAAGGTTTTAATGAGGAAGGAAAACGTCACCCCCACTACCAAGTTTGTTAACTCTATATCCATTGTCCACAAAAGCAATGAAGAGGAGGAAACCCCTATTGCACGGACCATTGAGGAACCACCAAAAGCTCAACCATTAGGGTACTACCTAAAACATGATATAAATGAGAAAACCATAACCAACTGGATAAGGGGTGAAGTACGTAACCAATCATCCAAATGGTCCCTGAAGAAGAAGAAGAAGAAGAAGAAGAAGAAGAAGGAGAAGATGAGTATGATATGTTACCTAGGGGGCCAGTATACGAGAAGCTACTTAAGCAAAAAGTGGCTACGAAGCAGATGGCTTATGGGAACTTCGAAATACCAGCTAGCATTGGGAAATTTCAATATTTAGATGCTTTCGTCGATCAAGGATCAAAAGTAAAACTGATGCCCTTAACAATTTATACCCAGTTCACTAAAGAGGTACCGGCCACTACCCGCGTTAGGCTTTCCTTTGCTAGTCACTCTTACGTGTATCCTTTAGGAATTGCAGAGGATGTACTAGTCAATGTAGCAGGTTTCATGTATCCCGTTGATTTCATGATCATCGATGATAAAGAAAACGAGTGTTCCCCAATAATCCTGGGAGCACCATTCCTTACCACAACAAGAGCTGTCATTAAGTATGAAAAAGGGAAAATTGAGCTTAAGTCAGGAAAAAGGAAAATTCACTTTCCTATGACCCCACGATATGTGAGAGAAAGCATGATGGAAAGGAGGCTCAAAAACAACATCGGCACACCGGATAATCATGTTCAAGAAAAAATCCTCGCATGGGAGGTAAGAATCAAAAGCTATGAAGAAGCTAAACTTGAGAGATGCAGAAGTAGGGATAAAATTCATGTTGAATTCAAGTGCAATCAGCCGATGGAGAATCATGCCCCATTTATGGAAGGAGACTTAGTACTCCTAAGACATTTAGGGATAAAAGAGTCTCCCGATAAATCAAACTCCTGGTGGTATGGACCATTCACAATCAAAAACTTAGGTCACAATGGGATAGCACTCTTGAACAGCGAAAGGGGTGGAGAAATGATTGTGAATTTCGAACGAGTGAAGCATTACCACCCAAATAGCAAGGATTCTATTGACAAGGGATACATCATATTGCGGGACGAGGTCACGTAATTACCCATGACTTTGAGTCTAGCTACAAGACTCGTAATAAAGAAAAGCACTTCTTGGGAGGCAACCCAAGCTTTATTTGTTTGTTTGTTTGTGTGTTTGATTTTATTTGTTTCGGTATGCATGTTTTATTTTTATTGTTTGTGGCTCATGTTTCAAAATAAATTGTGAAAATGCTTTATTTTGTTTTTAACTTCGACTTGACTACATATAAAGGTATTTTTGCAAAAGATAAGTGTAAAGGAAATCTAAATTTGTTTCTAAGAATGAGATTGAACATGAATCACAACAATATTAAACGAATGTGCATATTAGTATTTGTGTGAGTCAAATACTTGTATCGAGTCATAATGATGTTTTGCAGCATTTCCAGGAATTAAGGCATGAGTTTTTCCATAAATTTTCCGAAAACTTAACATAAAATTTCTGCAGGTCACTACTGACGACGTCAGGGTTATAACCTGACAGCGTCATGTGTAAAATTATGGAAATTTTGTGAGTTTTGTTTTTCTGCCGGAGTCTTAGAGTTTTTGTTACATCTTTAGTTTTATAAACTCCAGGAAATCTGCAAATATTCATTCCACAAGCATTATATCATAATTTGCTTTCTAGGATTTTAGTATATATAGAGTTTGCCGCCGATTTTACTCGAGGTTGCTGATACAGTCTTTTTGTATAGTATAGGTTTATTACCGAAGAAATGCTCGTGAAAGTATGTTCCCTGGGTCGTTATGTCCCAACGAAGGTAAGACGGCGATTGAATCGTATTGAGTCGCGTGATTGTGAAGTGAATGGGGTTTTAAAAGAGATATTTTGGTTGGTTTTTGATTACACTACTAAAAGGATTTAAAACGCAGTTAAAGTAAAAAGAAACAATAGAACGACGCAAAGGAAACAAACAAATAAAACAAGCATTGGATAAAATAACTAAAGAAAACGAGATTTAAAACACGAAAAGAAATTAAGACGGGAAATGAATTTAAAAACAATATGTTTGCAAAGCGACGTGAATAAGTTCATCAAGTGTGGGTCAAGGATTGACGACGAATTATTTTCCTTAGACAAGATTATTTTCTCACAACGTTGGTTTATTTTGAAAATAATCCTTTAAAAAGAAAATAATTACTAGATGTGTAATTTGATTATTCTCCGGCTTTTGCCTTTCAAATAATAAAATCACAAGTCTAAATAATCATAACGATTATTAATCACGATCCTCTTTTATGTCCACACTTAACTCACAAACTCGTGCCACTAACCAAACACTAATAAACTACTCGAAACTCATATTAATAAAATAAAGTGACTTGATAAAATAAAAAGACTCAATAAAAGAAACAAACTAAATAAGCCAAAATAAAATTCGGCAGAGCTTCGCTTTAGCATAAAGCATAAGAGAACCTCACTCAATAAACGATGAGGTAATGATTATCTAACTCGATAATCTTGGCTAACTCGCCAAAAGAAATGAAATTTGGTAAAAAAAAAAAAAAAAAAAAAAAAAAAAAAAAAAAAAAAAAGTCAAACTCGGTAATCTGAAATAATCTCAAACTCGGAAATTTTTTAAATCCAAACTCGATAAACTTTAATTGCAATTTAGTCCCTACATCGAAAACGAAACTCGGTAACATTTAAAACCAAACTCGGTAATATGAAATAATCTCAAACTCGGTATTCATTTGAAATTTCAAACTCGGTATCTATTGTGAAAATATCAAACTCGACAAATAACATTTGCAAATTAGTCCTCAAATGCAAAAAAAACAAACTCGGTAAGTTTTATTAAAACTCAAACTCGATATATTTTATTAAACTCGAAACTTTATTTATTTATTATTTTTTTTTTTTGACTTGATAAAAACATATCAAAACATCATTTTGATCCAAAATAAAGCCTAAAAACTAATGTGTTTCACCAAATTTAACACTAGTCTAACTAGTTTAACTATAAACTATAAATCCCACCAATAAAAACAAGATTTTAACAACTAAAAATTAAATATTTTTAGAAAGATAAAGCTAGAGAGAGAAAGTAAAATAAAACACATACTTTATAAAAATAAAACTACACCACTCCTACTACTAAGAGGACCAACCCTCAACAACCCTAAGACTAACCCTAAAACTAACCAACCTCTCAAATGAGGCTTATGAGATCTATTTATAGGCTAGGGGCTAGGGCTTCTCTTACCTTTGCCATTGTTGCATATTTAGCCCCTAGACTTTTACAAAATCATGAAAAGCTACTTAAAACTCATTAAAATGCGACTAATGTGACTTAATAATTAACGTAATGATCTTGTAGCTTGGAGGACTCGAGTTGACTTTTCTTCCAAAGTTCTTCAAAGGACCAAAGTTGACAAATTGCTGAAACTTGGAGGACCGTTATTGTCAAGGTCTTCATACTTCAACTAAGAGTCTCTTTTATTATTCTTTAAATCTCTAAGGATTACTTTTGTCATTTTGGGCTTTTCTTGGATAAATTTCTTCCTCGGCTTCGGCTTTTTACCTTTTTCCAATCTCGTGCTCGTTTTTATCGGTTTTTGGCTTGTTTTTGTCCATTTTTCACATATCCGTACCTGCACATACACAAATACAAAAACACACATTCTCTTGGCATATTTGGTTAATATTTGGTGTATTTGGTCTGAATTAAGGCCTAATAATGATGTGTGAATAAGCACTCACCAAAATCCCCCAGACTAAGGTATTGCCGTGTCCTCACGCAATGTCATCACCTCACGCTTAAGAGATAAATAATTTCAAAACCTCTCTTTACTGACGTTGTAAAGTAGCAATGATGTTCAAAAGAGATATTAAAATCATTTATTCCCAAAAACGCTCCATTTTCCGATTTTCATGAATAACAACTACAACTACTATTTTTATACTTTTTCATTTATATATGTGACGGTTTGTCTTTTTCATTTATTTTTGTACTATTTAGTCTGGGGGATTTTAGTGTGTATTAATTTACACACCTTTTATTCGACCAAAACCGGACCAAAAAGACCAAAAACTAACTAAAAATGCCAAATATTTGTTGTTTTTGTGTTTTAAAAAGTGCAGGTACGGATATTAAAGAAAAGGATAAAAATCATGGAAAAACCGAACAAACACGAGCACGAGATTTGGAAAGAGTGAATAAAAGCCGAGCCGGGAAGACTTTGGATTATATTTGAGCTTAAATTGGCAAAGTCAACCCTTGGAGTTCAACTATTGGCAAATATAGCCCCTGGAAGTGCATTTCAGAGATTATCAGGATTGGTCCTTGTGCTTTATAAATTTACAACATTGGTCCCTATAGTTAAATCCTAAAACCATCCTTAATCCTAAATCTAAATCTGCTAAATACTTAACCCATGAGCCCAACTTCCACAACAAATACCAAAGGCCCACTCCATTTACCCACAACCCGGATCCATCTTTCTCTTAATAATACCCTGAGGTCAAACCCCCAAATACTTGGTCAAAATAACAATTAAAAAAACCAAACGCGCCCTTCTCCCTTTCCAGTTACTGTTCATCACCACTTACTTCAATTTACCCTGATTCCAAGCCATTTTACCCTCACTTAAATTGCTTCTAGAAGCTGACGCACGTGTCAGTGAATGTCAGACGCATAGGGAATGCCAAGCTGGAAGAATGAAGCCATTTGATTGGCTGTGACACCTCATGAGGCTAATCCAAGGGTTGTTATCAAAGGGCAATCATTAGGAAGTGATCAAAAGGCTCAGATTGCATGTGAAGAAACACATCACACGGATTGCCAAGCTGGCAATCCGTGGCTATCCTTCTACTAGATCTTTCTCACATGTACTATATATAGAGGTGCTAGGCTAGCTGTTTTACTTGGTGGAGTTTAGGCTAGCGAAGCTCTGCCCATTTCAATTCTCATTAGTAGTAGCATTTTAGTTGTAATCTTTAATTTTCAATATAATCAGTTGTTCTTTTAAATCAATTTAGCTTTTTATTGTTTACTGCTTATTGTTTAACTTTCATTTCTGCTTTATCAGTTTAAGTCATTTTATACAACTTTTACATTTAAATTCAGCTTTCATTTTGTTCAAAAGTCTTCATTCAATTCAGAAAATAAGAAAAATAAATAAAAAGGTTGTTCAATTATTTCATTTCAGCTTTCATAAAATCTGTTTTAGAGGTAGTTTGCATCTCATAATAGCTATACAAAGCTTTTGTGAGTATGTATTTAGTTTAATTCAGTTCTATAGTTTCATTGTTCAGGCTGTGAGGGACATCCTCTCTGTTTGGCTGAGAGGATTGGTAAGTCTCCAATTTAATTTTCAAAGCTTATTATTGAATTGTTTTCATTTGCTTGATTAGTTTTCATTTCAGTTTAATTAGTTTTATTTTAGCGTATTCTAGTTGAATTTTTATGATACATTAGTTTATTTGCATTTGGTGTGTTACTGTTTCATTGCTATCTTAGTCTTAGATCTGTGTTGGGTAATGATAGTTGTTTGTGGTCTGTATGCATCTTAGTTTGATTTGAGCATTGGCTGCATTAGAACTGTTGGATCTGTGGTTATGGGATTGAGTGGATATTGGTGAAGTTTGTTGTTAATTTATTATTAGTGAGTAATAGTGAACCGAGATTGATGATTGTGGTGTTGTTTTGAGGAGTGGATTTGGATTTGGTAGTATAATTGCATCAGTTAGGGACTGTTTGAATCAGCTTGTTTAAGTGTGAATTAGTAGATTGAAATCTGTGTCTATATCTATCATATTACTTGCATCTGTGCTTCTATAATTTTGTCTGAGTTTGTGTTTTATCATTGTGTTTATAGTCTATTTACTCTATATCTGTAATTGACAGTTTCATTTCTACACAATTGCTTTGTGTTTAGTTGGTACTGCTAGGCCCAGGGGTGTTTGGATCTGCTTATTATGTTGAGTCCCTGAAGTTTGTTGTTACTATTTTTTTACTCATACTAGCTGCACCAGATAAAAATAGATCAGAGGAAGTATAATAGTTGATAGATATTAGTTAAGAAGTCAAATATCGCTTGAAATCCAGAATTTACTAGTGTAGTTGATATTCAGGGATTGTAAGCTTTTGAATTTGTTGCTGAATGAGTAAGAGGATGGGTAGCAAGTGATTCAATAATTTTATGTTGCATTAAGTGGTAGGTTTGAGCTTTTGAAACCCAATATAGTCAAAGTTTAGGTTGCATACGAAAGTCAAAATTTCCATTGTAACTGTGTGAACTCATCTGATGTAGGGTCATTTTAGTGATATATTGCTTGTTGATAATTAGGGCTTTTGCTATTTCTAAAATTTCTGTAGTACTAGGATTTAATATTTGCTTTTAGATTTTGCTTATTTGCTTATTAGGTGCCTTAGATTGAGCCATAAGTAGAGGTGTTTGAGCATACATTTCTGCCCCATTTTGTATTTGCCAAACTGCTTATCAGCTTATCCCTAGTGTTTCTTTCTGTCATATCTGTTGTGCTGAGTTTATCATAGTTGTTGGAACCTTTGTGAATCACTGAGTGCTTATTTCGTTATACATCTGCTTATTACATAATGCTTATTTGAAGCTGTTTGAGCCCTATACATGTGTTTCTGTGTGAGTTTTGGTCCTAGTTCTGTTCATTTAAGCATATCTGAGTCAAATATACGCTGAGTCAAAGTTTGGGTCAAAGTTGGTCAAAGTGCTTATAAATAAGCACTTTACAATAAGCAGTTTTAAGCTAATCAGCAGTTTCCTAGCTTATTTTACTTTAAAAATTTTTTCTCAAGCTTATTTTAATATTTTAGAATTTCTGTAATTTTTTCAATTTTTTCTGAATAGATTTACTATTTTTCTTATTTTATTTTCATTTTAAATCATTTTTAAATACATTTTAATTACCAAAAAATCCAAAAAAATCTAAAAAATCCAAAAATATTTTTAAAATTTATTTTCATTTACTTTAGATTTTTAGAAATTTATTTTGCATTTTTCCATTTATTTTGAATTTTATTTTAATTTTTAATTAGTTTAAATAGTTTTTAATTTCCAAAAATTACACAAAAAGCCAAAAAATTAGTTTTTAGTTTTAAAATTACTTTTTAGTTATTTTATAATTTTCAAAATTTAATTTTTATTTTTCTCACTTTGTTTGTATTTTCTTTTAATATTTAATTAGTTAATTAGTTTTTAATTCATAAAAAATAAATAAAAAGTCAAAAAATATTTTTCTTTTTCTCAAAATTTTCTTTTATCATTTTTAACTTTTAGAAATTATTTCCAAATCCGTAGGAGTCGTGTAGCATAAAAGTCGCGTTTTATTTCGTACGTTTACGTTTATTTCACGTTTAAGTTTACGTTTTCGTTTCTACGTTACGTTTCTAGTTGCCTTACTTGAATTACGTGCTTAGTTAGTTATTTGTGTTTCATTTTCATATTCTTTAGTATAATTTCATAAATATCACTTTTTACCGTTTTCACGACACGTTTCACGATTCGGGAATTCAAAATTCCATTCACACCTTCGCTGGGACACGACCCGGGGAAATACTTTCACGAGTATTTCTTCGGAATAATTATACACTATAAAAAGACTGTATCAAAATGGCGCCGCTGCCGGGGAATGTTTGAAACGAGAGCGTCATACTTGTATCGTTTGTTGGTGATTTGAAGACCCTTCTCCCAAGAAGTTATCGTTTTTTGTAAATATTCTCAAAAAAAAAAAAAAAAAAAAAAAAAAAAAAAAAAAAAAAAAAAAAACATTGAAAATATTAAAAATATATAAAAACGCAAAAAGATTTTCCTTTTCTACTTTGATTTTCTTTTTCAAAAATTTAAAAACCAAAAATAATCTTCTTATCCTCTTATCATTTGATTCTTTTTCTCTTACCCTCTAAACCGATAATTCTTATGGATCCAATTTGTTTTAAATGTGGAGAACCGTTCTTTGAAGGTTCTTGTGTTTGGTGTACATGCGGACGGTGTGGTAACGATATTCGAGACGGAAGGTGTTTGTTTTGCAATTCATTTGTTTATACACCTAATTCGTACAACAACTTTCCAAATTTTTCCGACTACCCACCTCAGCCCGATTCATTCAATCAACAAATTTGCATAGAATGTGGATTTACTCGTGGATTTTGTATGTGTTATGCTTCGAAAGCTGAACCTACATTCACCTCCGATTATGATCCAAATTTTTCAAACTATCCTCAAAACAATTTCAATTCATATGAGCAAGATCCGTTTCAAAATGCACCGATTTCACAACAAAATGGTTGTGAGTATTGTGGAGGTCCACACTTTAGCACCAATTGTCAAACAAGGAAACCGTTTCCTTATGACAATAATTATCACGACCAACCTCCACAATATGAAATGATCACTAAAATGATGACGGCTCAAAATAACTTTACCGAGTTATTAGATCTTTTTAAAGAAGTAATTCGTGTGAAAGAACAAGTTAACACCGTTAAGAGTGATAAGAATGAGCTTTATAAAGAAGAAAATTTTACGATTAATCCCACTCCGTCTTGTGAACCTTTAAATGTTGAAGATTGTTCTATGACATTTCTCGACGACGATTTCTTTAAACGTAAGGCTTTGAAAATAAAAATAGAACAATTTTACGTCTCATCAAAAATTGCAAAAATTCATGTTGATTATGATGGACCATCGGTTCCTACTACCTCTCCGGTGAAGGAAACGAAACAAGAAACCGAGGTGACAAAGGACTCGGTACTTTCCACTGACAATGAAAGTGCTAAATACGTCCAACCTACGGTTGTCCAAGAGTTTAAGCCTACAATTGTTCTTAATCCGTCAAGATTTGATCCAAACCTTTCACGATTTACGGTTAAGAGTTTGTCAAGCAAATGTGCTGAGCTTAAAACGGTGTTTATAAACGACTTACCTAATCTTCACGAACAAGAACCGGAGACCATAACGGAAGTGGTGGAAATTCCTAGCTCTCAGAGCACACCACTTGTCCCACCTCCGGATTCTTCAAAATGTTTTTCGAGACTTGAATCAATTACTCCCGATTCTTCCCATCCTTTCCTCACACCGGGTGAGGGAAGTGATCCCGTTTTGGAAGAAGTCAATACTTTTCTTGATAACAATGATTTTATTTTGACTGAGGAATGTGATTTACCTCCGATTGATAATTCGATTGATCCTGATGAGATTTTCTCTGATTCTGACGATGACGATTCTATATCTTGTGGAGAAATCGAATATGTTGATGAAGTACCTTCTAAGCTCGTCAGCTTAGAAGAAGAGAATGATGAAGAAGTTGATACTGAAATCCAAGATGAAGCTCTTCGTGAGAAATTATCCAAAGTTTATCTTCTTATTTCTAAGATCGAGGCGTTGAATGATCCTCTGATTTCTTCTCCTATCCCCAATATGGATAGTGATTTCTTACCCGAGCTTGAAATTTTTCGATTTGAAGAGACGAGTAGTGGCAATCCCACTATTCATGCTGATATCTCTCTTCCGGATTATGAGCGTTTTATCTTTGAGATCGACTCTATATCTATTTTCGATAATCCGTTACGTAACCCTCTTTTAGAGGATGTCGATCCATTTCTTGTTGCGGATGACTCGATACCACCGAGTATTGAGAATGACGAGAATGATATTCTTTTCGATTCACTTTCTTCTCGTCCGCCCGCGAAACCAGCCGATGTAGTTTTTGAATCAGATACGAATGAAGATATTTTTGAAGTGGTGGACGAGATTTCTGAACATGATGTTCCTGTGCTTGATATTTTACCCACCCAACCCACCCATGATTCTGAACTTGAATTTGCTTTTATCATCTGGGTGTTTTATCCGTTCTTTGCTTATCCCCTCATTTCTTCACTTTTCCACTCCACCGGGAGTGAGGATACCGTTTTTGACCCCGGCATCTCCGTTTATGCCGGTTGTCCGTTTTATCTGCTCTCCCCAAGGAAGAATTAATTCGGGGATCGAGTCAAGCTCATGTGACTCGGAGAACAAAAACAAGCGCTTCGTGGGAGGCACCCCATGCTTATCCATTTCATTTTCTCTATTTTCTTATTTCTTTAATAACGTGACGTGAGGGGGGCGACCCTTTCCAAACTCGTGTTTTGTTGTTGTTATTTATGAATGTTCAGGAATTTCCCCGAAGTTTGAGGACTCTTGTGCTCGTGGTTTGTCATTCTCTCCACTCGAGTCTCATCCTTCGCTGCTCTTTCGGAAATTCACCATATCCAAAATCCTATCGACTAACGTTTATCTCTTGGCATACTTAATAAACAGCCTTAGATATTACGTAGATTACCTTTACCCTTAAAACATTGAGGACAATGTTTCACTTTAGTCTGGGGGGGGGGGGGGTGAATCTTTGATTCGATTTGACCTGTACCATCGTCTGAGCTGTTAACTTACGCAACTCCGTTTTCCACCAAAAATTTAAATTTTTGTCACCGCTTTATATTAAAAAAAAAATGAAAAAAAGTAATATATATGACATGAATAATAAGTTTTGACACCTTGTTTTGATTTTCCTACCGGCGAGAGTAGAAATAAATGTTTCGACTTGACCGGGTGTGTTGAGCCCTAGCTCGTCTCCCTTAACCAATATAATCAAAAGATTATGGCTAAGCATCCGCGGATCTCATTATTTGGGATTTTAAATTTGCGGAGATCGAGGAATGATAGAGTTTATTTAGAAGTTTCGTGCTATACACGGATCGCATTACTGGGATTTAAAAAACCCACGAGAGGTACTTGTGGCCTCCTTGTTCCCACAAGCTTGCACACCAATATATAATAGATGTGTAGGATTAATTAAGGGTATACGGTTTGGGCAATACTTAGTTTTTTCTCGTTCCCAACAAAATCTTTGCATATGGGGGTTTGGTACACATAGGGGTACTGCCAGTGTTACGGTGAAATAGACTACTGCATCTTGCCAGTTCGCAGCCGATGTTGTGATCTTAATAAAGGCCGTAGGACTCGGGGTTTGGCATATGATTATGAATATCAATAATAATAGTCCAAAGCCAAATAAAAAGGCAGAGGAATCCAAAGCTATAAAAAAGCAGCGGATAGAAATCCAAAGTCATAATAAAGCTCTTACATCTTGGCGGCTCATAAACCGTTGACTGTAAAAGAATAAAGGACTAAGGACCAAAGTATTATTAAAGTGCTTATGATTATGCAAAAATGCCAAGCTTCGACTCCGGGGGTTTCCCTAATAAAAAGCTTCTGTTTCGGGTATCAAACATGGTATGTCTTGCTCGTAAATAAAAAGGGAGCCCCTACAAATCGTGTTAAATCAGAGACCTTCATGTGGACCCGATTTCCGTATGCAGGGGTTTTCGAGGGAAAGTTTGGAAACTACTTAGCGTTCAAATTTTGTGCTCTTATCGGACTAACAAATATCGAAACGAGAAAATATGAAGCAATTCATTTCTCACAAATTAAAATCTTGAGATACAAAACTTAGGACCTGGGAACAAGAGGTAATACACAATTAACTTTTGTGGGCAGTGTTAGCATCTAACTTCTGGATAAACAATGATTTCGATTTTACGCTTAGTTTGGGAGCTTGTGAAAAATCAAGGATGACGATTTTTATCCGTACGGTCTCTTCTCTGTGAGAAGTGTTTCTACTCGTAGACCCTGAAAGTTATCAACATATAAGAATTGATAATGAAAGTCAAGCAAACCGTCACATATATATAAAAAATGAAAAAAGTACAAAAAAGAGTAGTAGTAGTTGTTATTCATGAAAATCGGAAAACGGAGCGTTTTTGGAAATAAATGATTTTAATATCTCTTTTGAACATCATTGCTACTTTACAACGTCAGTAAAAAGAGGTTTTGAAATTATTTATCTCTTAAGCGTGAGGTGATGACATTGCGTGAGGGCACGACAATACCTTAGTCTGGGGGATTTTGATGAGTGCTTATTCACACGTCATTTTTAGACCTTAAATCAGACCAAATACACCAAATACTAACAAAAAATGCCAAGAGAATGTATGTTTTTGTATTTGTGTATGTGCAGGTACGGATATGTGAAAAATGAACAAAACAAAGCAAAACCGACAAAAACGAGCACGAGATTGGAAAAAGGTAAAAAGCCGAAGCCGAGGAAGAAATTTATCCAAGAAAAGCCCAAAATGGTAATCCTTAGAGATTCAGAGAATAACAAAAGAGACTCTTAGTTGAAGTATGAAGACCTTTACAATAATGGTGCTCCAAGTTTCAGCAAGTTGTCAACTTTGGTCCTTTGAAGAACTTTGGAAGAAAAGTCAACTAAATTCCTCCAAGTTACAAGATCGTTACGTGTAGTATATAGTTGCATTTGTAGCGTTTTAATATGTTTTAAGTAGTTTTCTCATGTTTTATAAAAGTCTAGGGGCTAATTATGCAACAAACTCAAAGATTAGAGAAGCCCTAGCCCCTAGCTTATAAATACCCCTTAAACACCAACTTTGAGAGGTTGGTTGTTGAGAGTTGGTCCTCATAGTAGTAGGAGTAGTGTAGTTTTATTTTAATGAAGTCATGTGTTTTATTTTACTTTCTCTCTCTAAAGCTTTATCTTTCTAAAAATCTTTAATTTTTAGTTGTTAAATTCTTGTTTTTATTGGTGGGATTTAAAGTTTATGGTTAAACTAGGTTGTTTAGTAATAAATTTGGTGAAAAATATTAGTTTTTAGGCTTTATTTTGGATCAAAATGGTGTTTTGTTATGGTTTTTAATTTTGTCGAGTTAGGATTTTTAAATTTGTCGAGTTAGGATTTTTTGTAGTTTACCGAGTTTGGAATTACTATCGAGTTTGAATTTTTTCACACTAGGGACCTTTTTGCAATTATTAAAACTTTCGAGTTTGTCTTTTTTTATTTGTATACTGAGTTAGGATTTTTTTTAGAATACCGAGTTTGAAATTTAAATTGTTACCGAGTTTCGTTTTCGTCAGGGACCAAGTTGCAAATAATTTTTCGAGTTTGAGTTTTTTTTTATGTATACCGAGTTTGACTTTTGAAACTTTCGAGTTTGGTTTTTGAAACTTTCGAGTTTGAGTTTTTGTTATTTTTTATTACCGAGTTTGACTTTTTGTTATTTTTTTTACTTTTTATTTTTTTATCGAGTATTGATTTTACCAAGTTTCATTTCTTTTGGCGAGTTAGCCAAGATTATCGAGTATGATAATCATTGCCTCATCGTTTATCGAGCGAGGTTCTCTTATGCTTTATGCTTAGGCGAAACTCTGCCGAATTTTATTTTGGCTTATCTAGTTTGTTTCTTTAATCGAGTCTTTTTATTTTATCAAGTAACTTTATTTTATTAATATGAGTTTCGAGTAGTTTATTAGTGTTTGCTTGGTGGCACGAGTTTGTGAGTTAAGTGTGGATTACTTAAAAGAGGATCGTGATTAATAATCGTTATGATTATTTAGACTTGTGATTTTATTATTTGAAAGGCAAAAGCCGGAGAATAATCAAATTACAAATCTAGTAATTATTTTCTTTTTAAATGATTATTTTCAAAATAAACCAACGTTGTGAGAAAATAGTCTTGTTTAAGGAAAATAATCCGTCGTCATTCCTTGACCCACACTTGATGAACTTATTCACGTCGCTTTGCAAACACATTGTTTTTAAAAGTCTTTCCCGTCTTAATTTTCTTTCTTGCTTTAAATCTCTTATTGTTTTATTATTGTTTTTTAATTGGTATTTCATTTACTTTAGAAGAAAAACTTTAAAAATTCTCAATTATATTTTCCCATTCACTTCACAATCACGCGACTCAAGCCGACTCAATCGCCGTCTTACCTTCGTTGGGACATAACGACCCGGGGAACATACTTTCACGAGTATTTCTTCGGTAATAAACCTATACTATAAAGACGACTAAAATCAGTTGCCATGATTGTTTTCTCAGGTGTAACAGGTTATATAGGACAAGAAGATGATTTATATTTCTGGAGGGAAGCTTTCAACGTTCATTTTTTTGGAGGAGGATCTAAACATGTTATCACACTATCCACACCGAGCGAATCAGGGGAGTATTTATTTCATACTTTTACCTTCGTTACTTTTACATCCTTTTTATTGAACATTGGGGACAATGTTCAGCCTAAGTGTAAGGAGAGGGTAAATGATGATACCTTAGAGATTGCAATTGCACCTGATTTTGTTTGTTCAATAGTAGGTGTGTAATAAAACTAAGAGAAACACTTGTTAGGGTAATTTTAGCGCCAAATTTAAAATTTTTTCCAACATATAGGAGTGAAGCTTTAGCCTTAATAAGCGTTTCATGGATAGGAGTTGTATGACTAGCACAAAATAACCGTACCACTCAAAATTTTCCACCCCAAATATGTGAGGTTCGCCTCTAGATTTGTTAGGAAAAGATACTTGTGAGTGTACCGGTAGTACTTAGATTCTAGAACTTGCGATAGTGATGCATCCCGAGACCGCTAGTGAGACTACATTCTTGTAGTAGTATTTACTATATGATAAGAGGCATTAGGATCACCCTTGTGTTAAACCCGTATCATAATTACTTGACCAATAAAGTCAATACACTTGACTGGTAAAGTCAATTAATTTTCCCACACCTTTGCGATTTACTCATTTTTAGTACACCCCTAGTACACCCCTCCGAGCCTATCTTTTTTATTTCTAACTTTAAGCATTATACTTAAAGAAAGAATTTGTTTACAATCCACCCCAAATGTACACCCAAATCGCCTTAGCCTTCCTTGTATGCACTCATCTTTAGTGCATTATTGTTACATGTTTAGACCCTTAGGATTACATGGTTGCCAAGTCGAGTCATATTTTGTACATATGTTTGGGACGATTGGGACTCATAGGTAAAGTACTATTGTTATGGAGTATTGGGGAAGACGTCAACTATTACCCCCATATGTGCGTTAATATCTAAAAAGTACTCCAAGTGTTTTGATTATTTTAATTCGAGTCATTAGAATAGTTGATTTTAAGGTATGTAAAAGTTCAAGGGTAAGGGGATTGTAAATTCCCTACGATGTATTATTTTGGATGGTAGGGCAAGAGTGTATGCAAAAAAAATGAAAAATCAAGAAAAAGAAAAAAATAGAAAAAGAAAAAGAGAAAAAAATATAAGGACTACCATCCCGTTTTCTTTTATGTTTTTGTTAGTTTATGATTAGCTTAAGTCGAGTCGAGTTTTGGCTTAGCAACGCCACATTGAACATGTAATTGACCAAGATGATCAACTTGCCACCAGTAAAGATTGCCTTTATCCAACAAAACCATATTTATCATATCCCTACACCTCACGTTACAACCCTTTAAAAGACCTCTTTGCTAATTTATCCTAGGTGATTACGCCAAGTGGTGGAGGTTTGATCTTTTCCCAAGCCTATGGTAATCTATGTGCTATGACACGTAGTGAGAGATATTTTTCATTTTCATATTGTGATATATACTTTTATTACACCCGAGAGATGTGAGTATCTAAACACTATTTGTGAGTTGCTAGTGTATAATTTCCGTGCTTGTTTTGGTTAAAGTGAAACGATCATTTGTTGTAATTACTTTTATATTAGTGTTAAATGACCCCTAGCTTGAATTTTGATTAGAATAAAAGCGCATTTGCTTGAGGACAAGCAAATCTCAAGTGTAAGGGTATTTGATGAGGCAAAACGTGTTACGCTTTTAGGGGGTCATTTAAGTCCTAAGTCGTGATTATTTGATCAAATATTGCCTCAAATCGTTCCTTTCGTCATTTTAGGTACTTTGGAGAAGAAATCTGAAAAAGGAAGTATTTTGGACATTTTTGGAGCGAAAAGTGAAGAAAACGGCAAAGTCTCCAAAATCAAGCTGGAATTAGTACCTGACGGCGTCACGCTTTGCATGTGACAGCGTCATGTGTTGGCAAAGAGGTGGATATGAAGTTTACTTGAGACGCGCCAGAATATTTTTGGGATTTAAAGAGTGACGGCGTCATGCTTTGGGATGCCAAGGCCGTCAAGAGCAATTTAACACGTGACGGCCATATGATGAATTACAAGTGACGGCGTCAGATGTGGATCTAGGCAATCCGTGAAGAGTATTGGCGGCTAGTTGACGGCGTCAGAGTTACAATGTGATGCCGTTAGACGTGTAATCTCTATATATAGTTTTCTAATTTCATTGATTAAGAGAGAACTTTTGGAGGAACTTTACCACAAACCCTAGGTCGAATTTTCACCTTCTTGTAAGGGTTTTAAAACCTTCTTTCATCCATGTTTTGAATAAAGATAAGTCTTCCAATAATCATTCAATATGTCTATGTGTTGTTTGATTCTATCTTATGCTTGTCTTTACTTTAACATGCTAGGCTAGGTTTGTTTGTGTTTGCTTAGATGTAATGAAACCTAGCTATTGATTGTTTGTTATTAGTTGTTGTGGATGAATGATTTCAATGTTAGGCTTAAGAAAACTGGCTAATCTCCAATTGGTAACTTGCTTGAACATCTTAAGAAACATGAATCGGATGTGTACTACGATTTTAATGGTTGTATTTAATGCATGAGTGACTACTAAGGAGGCCATGTTAGGAGCTAGTTGTCGGCTCGACATAGGAAGAGGTAGAAGTTTATAGAGTTGGGGAAAATCGTACACGGCCCCACGAATGGTATTAAGGAATATAACCCGTCATCCACGCAATTGTAACAAACTATTCAATTAATGAAAGATAGCTAGGGAGTAGTGAGATCTAAGTAAACATGTTTCTCTCATTATTGTTTTTCTCAACATTTACTTTCTTGTCATTTTATTTTATTGCATTTGTAGTTATTTAGGTTAGTTGACTAGCAAATAATTCCGCCCACTCTTCTAATACCCGAGATTTTTACTTGCTTTCCATAAAATATAAAAATACAAAAAGAATCATCCCTCACCTCTAGACATAGTTTACTTAAGTTTTTATCCTAATGAACACTATTCCTCAAGTAGAACGATCAATCCTCCGGTAATTGCCACTACACTATAATACATCGGTCAGGTACACTGCCTGGTGGGGATTGCAAGCTTCTCGAGATCCCTCGAGAGGTAAAACCTTTTGCGTAGGCACAATCCCATGCATCAGAGGATCATCTGGCACCTCTTAAGAAAAGTTATTGGGTACATCAACATGAACCTCAAGGTTTGTAACATGTTGCTTAACTAGCATACTCAATTCAGAGCCTGTCTAGTCTTCTTGATTTCGGGACCTGTGTTATTTGTGAAAACACTTACAGAGTTCAATAATGACAAAACAGACGTCTATGGTCTGGTTCGCTATAAACTTCCGCCCCAACATGTGAACTCTGAAAAACATTTCCATCCGGGGAACCAAGCTTAGGTACGTCATGTGTAGATTCATAGTTAAGGTTGAGACCGACAAGATGTTCACCTACATCTTCTTTGATCTTTTAGAAACCGTATGACACGTACATCGATTTCAATAGCTGAAGATAGGGTGCTGCTAATTTATATTGAACTTCTAATTTAATGGAGTGAGACACTTGGGAGACTTGTAGTATTTTTGTGCAGGTTATCAACTAGTTGCAGAAGTGTCACATCCTTGGGAACAACAATGATAGATACCTTCAAATTCTTGAAGAACCATTTTTTGCCATCCCATTCAAAATATTTGTTGTAAGAAATAAAAATGTGAACGTTTTCTAGTATAAAAAACTAGGATATTAGTTAGGAAAGCTATAACAATTCTGCATCGAATAACAATCACAATATATAAACACTTACAATAACAAGATATATGCATGGTAGACACACAATTCTGCATCGAATAACAATCACGATATATAACTTCACAATATGTTGTAAATTGGAAAGCTAAAGAAAATAAAATGAAACTAGAATATAAATGAATAAACACTTACCCTTCATCACAATATTGTGATTTCCGTCGTGAAATATTCGGTGATAAAATGTAAAAGTGAAGAACAATTGTAAAATATTAAAGGGAGAGAAAAGGACATTGAGGTTTAATAAAAATGATAAAATAATTAGGGGTGAGATCTTATTTGGGAAAGATGAAAATCGGAGAGAAAATGATTTCGTAATGTGTCGCATGTGGCTAGATGATGATTCCTATTTTAGTTGCAAGATTCGCAATTGAAAAGCGAAATCATGGAATTTTGATACAAAAGTACGGTCTCGGTAGGATAATCTTTTTTTTTTTTTTTTTTTTTTTTTTTTTTTTTTTTTAACTTTCGGTAGGATAATCTTGGCATTTAAAAAATCAACCATAATTTTAGCAGTATATCACAAAGTTGAATAAAGTAAGTAAGTGTCATCTCGGTCAAAGTTTTGCAAATTTCCCAATTACTGTATTTATTATGTTATGTTCGCGAAAGATTTACTTTATTAACTCGTAACTCTTTAACTCAAGTGCAAGAGTGCAACACTTTAAAACAAAAATGACCGAATACCAACTAAAATACATTAAACAAAACCAGCGTTATTTAAACAACGACAACAACACTAGCTGATACATTGTTGATTCAAGGAACTGCTCCAAAACAGATTCAGGAACATGCACACCTTCTTATTTCATCAATTGATGTAACATATTCTTGAGTTACTGATCTAGAGTTCATTATTGGGTGTATTAGGGTCCTTAACAGGTATTGAAACATAAGCATTGATGGCACATAGTCCCTGAGGTGGTTGAAGTTCTCGTTGCATACGAATATATCCTTTCTCTCCCCACGACTCTCCCCACGAGTTCTTCACAATCCAATACTTAACTCCTTCTGGGCTCGTACCATATCCGACAATTGTCATACCATGTGAAATTGTTTGTCCACATTGTCCATTATAAATTCCCTGAAAGAAACATAAAATATTGTGTGAACGAATGAGCGAATGATTGTTTTCTTTTCATTGCGTTATACATAATTTAATTTCTCAATGTCTCAACTAAAACTTGAACCCACAACATATTTCTTGAAGCTAGTGTAACGAAATACAGCTAGGCCAAAGATATGTTGGTACTGATTGCTAAAATGGAGACTGAATAAAATTAGGATTCTTTGTTACCTCTGAATAGAACATGAAGTCTTCACTGTTAGAATCCATGGCAATAGATATTGGTTGTTGCGCCACTGCTTTCAATAATGCTTCTTCCGTTCCGTCTGTACGTTCTCCACCATTAAGCGTAACTGAGTGATGGCCAAACTGGATTTACAGAAAAAAATTACAAAATGTTTATTACACATAGAAAACTTAACTGGTTGATGAATTAAAATTAAACAAGAGCTACAATCTAATAGTGAAGTTTTAGCTGTAAGTACCTTTGATGAACAACAAACTTCTCGTTTCATTACGTAAGGGTAGCTCTCCTCTGTTGCTAGACCTCCATGCTCCGTGATGAAGTTGAATGCAGGTTCCATAAGCCCTCCATCACATCCATTGTTGAATCCCTTAGAATCACAGTCTATAAGCTGTTGTTCAGATAATCTTACTAATTGCCCAGTTCTGATTGCATTTATTCCTTCCACTGCAGCCACTGCCGCAAATGCCCAACAACTTCCTGTAAAGGAATTGAAACTATCAATTAGTTGAAGAGTAACAGACTCAGACACATGTGAGCCATTGCTATTGTAGCTAAATCATTTAGCTATATCCGGATGTCATTGGCCACAACGGGTGAATATAAATTTTTTTAAATAGGGTGCATTATCACAAGAGTTTACCAAGAATGCATATGTATGATTTAAAAATAAATAAAAAAAAGAAAAGAAAAAA
This sequence comes from Artemisia argyi, assembly GCA_030686995.1. Lineage (NCBI taxonomy): Eukaryota > Viridiplantae > Streptophyta > Magnoliopsida > Asterales > Asteraceae > Artemisia > Artemisia argyi. The sequence goes on from CM060690.1 coordinate 150,975,580, forward strand.
AACGTTTTACCACACTGTCCTTGATCCTTGACTGGCGTGACAGCGTTGTGCTCCCTCCAATCAATACTCTCTGGGATATTAGAGATGTCGTTGTTATTATTTTGAGGACATGGACGAGCTCCTTGGAGTGCCAGTTTATGGGCAATCTTTGAATCAGCATACTTGCTCTTAAACTCGTCATGAGTCAAGTCAGCAAACCGATTCAACTTTAACTTATATTGCTTGTTCAGCTTGTTTGATTTGTGAACACGGTGCGCATTGTAGGAGAACACATTGAAGCGATCGGGGCTTTTTTTCTCCACATTGTGGTGGCTCCTCCATCTATCGTACATTCCCTGTAAACCCTCCTTTGATTCAAGTTCTTTCTCATGGTATTCAAAGCTCTCTGCTACGGCTAAAATAAAAACCAATGAAAGTGATAGTAAAAGAAACTTGTTGATTTTCATGGTTTAAATCTTGGTTCGAAAGTTGTGACTTGGCAAATGGTATTATATAGCAAGCGAGATCATATATTTAATGACCTACGACCATGAGACACACCCAATCAACTATGGAGGTTAAAGAATGTTGAGAATGTTATCACCTATACACACTTTATAAATAGTGCGTACTGTTCTAAATATAAAAATATATAACGATACACCCTGCTTATTTGGAGGAATTAAATGGTCAAAATCTGAAAGTTTTACCGGTTTATAAGGGTATTTAATGGTCCCAGCTAAATGCTTTTTGGTTGGTAGTCGTTTTATCCAAAATAAACATAAAAAGTTACCTCTAACGTTTCAATGTTAAAATACAAACTAGTATATAGATTATAAGTTAAAGAAATTGAAGCACACCTCCAAATCAGGCACGAGGTATGTCCATGATCTCTGCGAAAGACAAACATGATTATGTTATCAAGAGTCGACAAACCCAGGTGGTTGATGCATATAAACTACCTCAAATAAATTACGTTAATTAAGAAAAGTATTCTTTACGTCAAGCTTATGTACGAGTAAGTCATGAGACATAGCCAAAGTAAGCACAACATGAATGATACCCGATTTGGCAATTTTACTAAATGTATCATAACAATTCACTCCAAGCGAACTTTATAACTTCTCAAAGTCTCACCAACAAAAACTTGTACCGAAATAACCACAAAACCGCATCACATTATCATTAGGCTAATTTCAGCTTCTTTATCCGGGCACTGCTTTTTGGATAAAGCTACCCCCTTGGGCATCGGGACTTACCCATTGTTGGAATCATTCATTTTGAAGTGATTCACAAACTTGTTGGGCTCAGTGCTCAGTCTAGTCAGCCCCATGGTCCTATAACAGATTATTTTAGTCACTCGGATATAGGCGGCTTCTCCAAGATCCTTCATCTGGAAACACTTACTCGACCAACTCTTAACTCCAGTCAGCGTCTTTGTATTGTTTTCAGTGATCAATGTGCTGTCACATACAAGGATCAGGAATGTCACATCTTTTCCACTGGACTTCTTGTAAACGCAAGACTCGAAATCACTCTTGATGAAGCCATATTCTTATATCTTCTCATCAAAGCAGTGATTCTAGCTTCTAGATGCTTGTTGTAAACCATAAATGGATTTAAGCATCTTGCAAACCTTATCAGGATTCATGGAATCTGCAAAACCATCCGGTTGTGCCATATGCACGTCCGTTGTCAAGTTCCCAATAAGGAACATAGTTTTGACATCCATCTTTCATGTCTCATAGTTGTAATATGCAAATATGGCATTTAGAATCCTTATGGACTTCAGCATAGTCATTGGTGATTAAGTTTCATCATAGTAAATTCCATGAGTTTGGGTAAAACTTTCGCCACCAGCCTTGCTTTATAAGTTCAAAAATACTAAACAATCACAACATGCAACAACTTTAGATTACGAATTTGAACACAAACCATGGTATGTCAGGCATAATAAGATATTTTAATCATCATTCCGACCAAAACTCTCAAAACAATTCAAACTATAAGCATCTAAATTAAGAAACCACAATTTTCAAAAACATCAATGACCAATCAAATAAATTAATAAAAAGCTATCACTTACATCACGATTCTCGTTTAAATGTCTCCAGATCTAATAGTCTGTCTCTGTATGTCTCAATTTATGTTTCTATGTGTGTATGCTTGGTTTTTTCACCTCTAGCGTTTCATCAAAATGACGTCGTTTAGTTTAAGGAACATATTAAACGGATATAGTCATTCCTAAACGACCTCATTTCACCCATAAACAGCGTCGTTTAACCCAAGTGTTAAACAGTCTAACCCAAACTTTAAATGGCGTCGTTTTTGCAAGGCCAAAATGTGATTGTTTGCTTCGCTATTATATAAAAGGGTAATAGTAATAAAATTTCATGATTGTTCAAATTGAGTCACTCAACTTTAAACTAACCACAATAACTATCATAGTTTTAATATTGTTCCATTGTTGTGAAAATGTTTAAAAATACTATGTCTAAAATACTCATATGGCATTATTTGGTTGTATCATTTCATTAAAACTCACACCACCAGAATTTAACTAATTTCAGTCAACTTAATGTACAACCAAATTATGTGCATGTGAAAATAAATATAAATCATAAAATAATAACCAAGTTTGATAAGTGTTACTGTATGTTTTGGTCACTTAAACGTAAAAATTCCACAACAATTTAACATTATTAATACTTTGGATTTTATAATCAAAAGAAAGTTAGAAGGACTAAATAAGAACAAACTTCAAACATTTTTTTTTTTTAATTTTTTTGTTACACGATTAATTTAGTACCCAAAAATGCTAATTTAGCAACTAATCAACTCCCGAAACTGCTAATTGGTACTTTAGATATATTAAGTTAAAAACATTATAAAGTAATCCATAAAAACCTGATCATCTTCTCATTCAGAACCAAGCAATATGCCTGGCCACATTCGCATTCAAATCACTATCACCATCACCATCAATACCTTTGACTTAATCTAATATAACCCATTAAAGACGAAAACTATTAGTGAGTGAATCTATATTTCTATATTTAGAACCAAAAAGGCACTATTTAAATGTGTAATATGTCTTAAACTTCATTGTTTTTGATCGAGTGCTTATCATGCCTTTAAGTCACTAATCGTATGATCTCACTTGTTTCTATATTTAAACAGTTCTCAAAGTTACAAATTGACAAGCCAACATCCAAGAAAGAGAGCAACAAGTTAAATGGAAATTAAGAAGTTTATATTACTTTCAATTTCTATGGTTATGATTTTAGGTATCGTGGAGAGCTTTGATTACCATGAGAAAGAACTTGAATCAGAGGAGGGTTTGAAAAGGATGTATGATAGGTGGAGGACGCACCATAAGGTGGAACAAAAAAATGATGAGCGGTTTAACGTGTTCAAGTACAACGTGCGACATGTTCACAACTCAAACATGATGAACAAACCGTATACGTTGAAAGTGAACAAATTTGCTGACATGACTAATCATGAGTTTAGGAAAAATTATGCTGGTTCAAAGATTAGCCATTACAGGGCGCTTAAAGGAGCTCGTAAGCCAAACTTACCTTTCAAGTATTCGAATGCTGTTAATCTCCCACCTTCTGTTGATTGGAGAACTTGTAACGCCGTCACACCACCAAAGAATCAAGGAAAATGTGGTAAATCCTATTTTATCTTTATTTTTTAAAAGGTGAAATCAAGCATTTTATCCCTTTTGGCCTTGTTGGGATAGAGATCGAGTCTGCAATTTGATTAATTTATGTCAAATAGATCGATTTGAGATTTTTTTTGTCAAGTTGGTTAGGCTAATTAAACAAATCGATTACAATCAAAATGACACACTTGGGTTGATTGGGTGAAATGGGTGAATTTCATTTGAACATTATTCAAATGCCTGAAACGTTCTACCCCGTGATCAAAAAAGATTTACAGTATCATGACTGTAAAACTAATGTATCATAATCATTCCTCAAGTGTTGAATATTTGTAAAACTAGAACACTTTTTCTTTAACCTAAGAAGTTTTCTTACCTTACCTTAATTTTGGGTATCCACAATTTGAATTTGACTTCATGGTTTTCCTTTGTCAGGAAGCTGTTGGGCGTTTTCGACAGTGGTTGCGGTCGAGGGAATAAACGCGATTAAAACCGGGCAACTATTATCATTATCAGAACAACACCTTATTGACTGTAACAATGTTTCAAACAATGCATGTGATGGAGGTTTTATGGAACCAGCATTCAACTTCCTCATGCACCATAGAGGCCTAGCTACAGAGCAAAACTACCCTTACACATGTCAAAAAGGAATTTGCGATCCTGCAAAGGTACAAATAGTACTTCTTTAGTTTATCTCGACCTACAACCAGATATCTTTAGTATTTTACTACAAAAAATTAGTTAATTGTACAACTCGCTTTTCTTTTAGAGTTACTATCATTTATGACCAACAAACACCAGAGGGTTCATAGCCTAGCTGTATCCATGTGGTGTGAGATGTTCTCCAACTAAATGATTGTAAATTCTAGTCCCAACAACTTGGACAAGTGTGTGATATTTCTCTAATACGTATCTAGTTTTACACTATTTTGTTTATCATATTAACACACCAAAGTGCGATCATTTTTCTTTATGATTATTAAATTAAGTGTAGCACTTTCGTGACTTTTTATAGTTTTCATGCTTATGTACTAGCATAATGTTAGTAGTACTCTGCATTTCCAGAAGATGCAGCAAGAATATATAAGTAAAATTGATGAATTTGTTGTTTGTATCTTTTTGAATCCAGATTGGTAACCAGGTGGTAACAATTGATGGATTTGAGGATGTACCTGAGTGTGATGAGGTTGCATTAATGAAAGCAGTTGCACATCAGCCTGTATCTGTAGCCATGGATGCTAATGGTCATGATATCCAATTCTATTCGAAGGTACCACAAACACTCACCATAGCGCAATCTTTAAAAAGTTCCTAAAATGGTTATTTACATTGACAGGGTGTTTTTACCGGAGTATGTACAACTGATGTTAATCATGGTGTAGCAATTGTGGGATACGGTCAGACTCCTGAAGGAATGAAGTATTGGATAGTTAAGAACTCATGGGGACCCGATTGGGGAGAAAATGGATTCGTACGGATACAAAAGGATGTTCAAGACAAGAAGGGGCTCTGTGGCGTAGCCGTGGAACCTTCTTACCCAATTAAGGAGTCTAGTACACCCATGAAAATCGAACTCTAGAAAAGTTAAAAACCAAATTAAATCACGTTTATTAATCAGGTTAGTCATATAGTTGCAGTTTAGTGATTTGGGGTTGTAGATGGAGTCATGATTTGTTATTTCTGTTTTTACTTTTTGGTGGAGGGTTTAGTAATATAATTCTCGTTAGACCTAAAATCTGTATATATTTTGGAAGAGAGGTACGCTTTTTCAATATGTCATGATTCCTTTGAATCAAGAGTTGTATAAAATTGGCTAGCTACAACATTGAGACACGGGATGGGCCGATGGGAAATTGGCAATTGGTGTATGATTTATGTTTCACCATAAAATTAAATTATGAATGGAATGAATTGAGATTTGAGAACATTTTATTCCAACAACACAATAAGAAGCAAGCCTCAAAAATTAACATTGGTACCATTAATGCAAATATTGAGAAGAGCACAGTAAGAGAGAACTGTAACAAAGTACCAATCAATAAAAAATGGAGCTCATGTAAATCATGTTCCATAGCATCATCGATAGATGTACAGTAGAGTCCACATGCAGTGTTTCATGATGCTACACATGAAGAATTTCATGAATGACGAAAATAAAATTTGTAAACACGCATGTAAAGGGAACTCCAAATTTACTCACCTGTTATTACAGAAAGTCATATCACCTGTTATTACAGAAAGTCATATCAGCCTCCTTTATTACTGCAAAGGGGCACCAATTTACAAAGTCTAAAAAATAAATCACACCGTCCGATCACAACTATCAACTACCAAAAACGCATTTCTATGAATAAAAGGGGGTAAAATTGTACTATCTCCGTCCCATACTAAATGTCCACTTTGATTTTTCAAAGTCTTTTTTTTTTTTTTTTTTTTTTTTTTTTTTTTTTTTTTTTTTTATTTTGACTTTAAGGACCCGTTTGGTTGGGATGTATGGGTATAAATCTATCACTTTGAAAGTCATTAATGTTGTTTGGTTGGTTATGGAGCCCATCACAATGGATTGAGGATACCTAAATGTGAAGGTTTCCTCATATCTTATGTGTGTAGGTGGTTTCATCATACCATCCATTACCATTCTACCCTATACCAACACCCATACCCTTTGTGATTCATAGCACCAAACCAAACGCACTCTAAATATTTTTGTCTGTGTTATATAATACTTGATGCAAAATATTTGAATGAATTGGGTTTTGAATGCATTTTCTTGATATAATTTTCATCAAGTATTATATAGTACAAACAAAACTATTTGAGGTAAAAGTTGAAGAAAAAATACTCCAAAAATCAAAAGTGGATATTTAATATGTGACGGGAGAAGTAATTCAACAAACAAAACCGGTCTAATCACCTTCCCTCCCACTCACACACAATCTCTAGTTTCTCTCTCTACATTATTCACTCTTAAAAAACTCATTCTCTCTTAATTCTCTAACTAAAAATTGGGGGGAAATTTAGGGTTTCGATAAAAATCTTCGAAAATCCTAATTTCTGATCAAAATCTCCGATAATCTACTCAAAAAGATAAATCCTAATCGTAAGTTCTTCGATTATTTGTCAATTACTCGATTTACACTTACTTTATTCATGAAAAATCTGAATTTAAAAAAAATAGAACTTACAAGATATAGTAACAGATTAATTGCACGTTGCAAACCTATAAAACAAAGTAATGATGAACCTGAAGAAGAAATTGAATCCAACCGTTAAGTTTAGCATTTATGTTTTAAGTTTGTTTTTTTGTTCATGCATATATGTACTTAACTAATGAAATTTTTTATTTTTATTATTTTTTTAGACTCTAGACGAAATAATAGACTAATAAGTTAAACAAAACAAAATGATTAAACAAATTATTAAAAAAAAAATCTGATTTTATTTTAATTTTAGTTTTTTCTTCTCGCAAGTTAAACTGTTAGCTGAAAAACTTAGTTTAGAATCTTTGTTTATTTTTGTATAATTTGATTCTAAATATATTTTATTTAAATTTTTAGACAGTAAAAGAAATGCGCTTTCGGAAAGAAGATCTAAAAGATTTGAAAACCGTCCGTGTTTTAAAGGTATAAACCATGTTGTTCATCAGTTAGTGTCGATTATTGTTCATCATGATTTTTTTTTCATTTAATCATCAGTTAGTATAAGTTGTTGTTGATCATGTTCATTATTTTAAAAAGCGTATCCAATTTAGAAAAATTGTTCATCAGTATTTTTGTCATGTTCACCAGTGTTTTTGCTAATTATATTATGTTTAAAAAAATGTTCATCAGTATTTTGTTCATTTAATCAACAGTTAATGTTTTGTTCATCGATTCTTGTTCATCATATTTTGGTTCATCAGTTATTGTCTTGTGTTATGTTTTATTGTTCAATAGTTTTTGTTTTGTTCATCAGTTGTTGTTTATCATCTTTTTGATCATCTAACTGTAATTCATCAAACATTGTTTTTCATCAGTTAGTATAAATTGTTGTTCATCATGTTCATTAGTATATTAAAAGCATATCAAATTTACAAAAATTATTCATCAGTATTTTTGTTATTTCGTTAGTATTTTTCCTTAGTATAATATGATTAAAAAAATATTTATCAATATTTTTGTTTTGTTGGATAGGAAAAGAAGCAACAAAAGACAAAAAAAAGCTATTCCTATAAAATCATATTCACCCAGTGGCGATGATTTTTTTAAGGATGCATTACAGAGAAAAGAACTGAAACTTTTAAGATTGCTCAAACCGCAACTGCTACTACTTCAAAACATGAAGGAAAGCTGGAAAACCAAAAAATCTAACTTTTAAATACCGGAAAACGGATTTGATAGTTGAATTGGATGAGAAGATGTTTGAAAAAAATAGAACAAATTTTGTGAAGAACGATGATGTTGAAGAAGAACAAGAACAAGAACAAGATGTTGTAGAAGAAGAAAAACATGATGTTGAAGAAGAAGAAAAGCAGGATGCTGAATAAGAAGAAATACAGGACGTTGGAGAAGAATATGATGTAATTATATTTTCATCAATTATCTTATATGCTTTGTTGTTCATATGTTTTGTTGGTTGGTTGGTATGCTTAACCCTAAACCCTAAACCATAAACCCTATGCTTTTAATTTTCCCGAACAATATAATGTAATTAATGAAGTTTTTGGTTTAAATACTAATGTAGTTGCTCGTGTATCATTTTGTAATGGAACTCATGAACTGATGCATTTAAAAACATAATGTTCATCGGTTCTTTTTTTTTTAAAATGGAAATTTTTAAATAAACTAATGAATATCTCATAAATAATATTGATAAACATACAAATTAATGAACAAGTTACAAAAAAACTGATGAACAAAAACAATTTGTGTTAAGCTCATTAGTTCAGCTAAAAAATAGTTGTTAATCAATAAAATTGATAAAAAAGTTTAAAAAATATAATAATAATAAAAAATAAAAAAAATCTACTCCCTCCGTCTCAAAATTATTGTCATGAGAGAGAATACACAAAGTTTAATAAAAGTGGGGACACTCTAATTTTCAACCACTAAAATGGAATATTCTTCCATTAGATTCTCTAGTTTTTACTAAATAAGGAACGTGGACAATTATTTTGAGACATCCTAAAATAGAAATATGGACAATAAATATGAGACGGAGGGAGTATCATTTTTTATGAACATTTCTTAAATTAAACTTATGAACAAACAATAAAATTGATCATTAAAGAAATGATAAAACTCGTCATCATATAGTAATATCTCAATCAAATTTCCTTTGATCAATATTAAAATTTAAAAAATATATCAGAAACTAAGCCTTTGTTAATCTAACAGTAAAAAAAGTGAACGAGTAACTAAGTAACAACATAAGCATTCTTGTGAGACAACTTCACCATCTTAGCAGCCAACTGCGCCTTCTACTTGCTCTCACTTATAGCAGCCTTACCACTAGCCCTCTTAGCAGCGATTTCACCTCTAATAGCTGAGCACTTCGCTTGATCATGATCTTTCATGCTACATTTGCAGTATCGTCATTCCTACACTTGATAAAGAAAAACTTGTTGGGTATAAGTAATTTCACGAGAAGAAACCAGAAAGACGCTATCCTCTTCATAGTCTAGGCTGTGATTATGACCCTAAACAGAGTGATACATCATACCATAGACAACAAATACTTAATATGTTTATCAGCTAAAAAAATATAACAAAAAAGCATAAACTGATGAACCTCGGATAAAAGTAAGCTGATACCAAAAAATGAACTAACTGGTGAACCTCTGATAATATAATAGCTAAAATGAACACACAAAAAGAATCATCGACAACGACAACTGATAGTTAATATGTTCATGTACTAAAAAAAATAACAAAAAAGCATAAACTGATGAACCTTGGATAAAAGTAAGCATGTAACAAAAAATCCACTAACTGATGAACCTCTTATAACATACTACGTAATAGCTAAAATAAACACACACAAAAATTCATAGACAATAGATAGTTAATATGTTCATCAACTAAAAAAATTTAACAAACCAAGTAATAACTGATGAACCTCTAACAAAAATATTTTCCTTATTCTTATTCGTATGTTCATGTTGCTCCACATAAACTTTCGCAAGCTCTTTCCTGGGGCTTTTGTCCTCTTGTGTAGTTCTAAGACTAAAAGTAGTATCTGATGCGTAAACCAACAAAAGCAATGAAAGATAACAATTCACAACACTTATATTTAAATCAGTTTTTCATTAAAGCATTGCATTAAAAATATGCAATGTGCAGTTGCTTAATTAGTTTCCCAAATTCAATCCAAAACACACTTTCATTCTTTGAGGTGGCAGTGTATGCATGGTAGGTTAATGACTTAAGATAGATTGCTTGTCTCTAAGCCTAATTTCATTGTACAATGCTCTTTTCTGCAAGTCATGCATGTGCGACTCCAGTGGCGGAGCGAGCTTAAATTTTTTAAGAAGGTCGAAGTGTAAATCATAAAACTTGGGAGGACCAAATCATCATTAATCTTTAAAATCTAAGATTTGCAATATAAATTGTTTATTAGTGTAAGGGTATTTTATGTAAAGATGACAAATTTTAGGGGTGCCATAACCCTCTTCTGTCCTAATGACCCTCCGCTCCCATGAGCATTAGTTCTTCCAATGGCTTTACGTATTTTCGACCCAATAGTTTGTGTGACGGGTTATGTGTTTAGAGTTGTTCACACTATATCAACCGGCATTATCCAACATATGAAAAACAATGTTAGTAGAAAAATTATGTAGAAAAACAAACTTAACTAGTGAGAAACTCAATATAATGACATATCTAAGTGAGAATGATACAAGAGATTTATATAAAATCTCAAAATATTTCACAACATAAAGGGTCGTTACAGATTAAAAATCGCTGATAAAACTTCTCAACAATTTTATGATATAGAAAAGATAATTATTTTCAAAAATATATAACTAGCCATTTTATTATTGTGTGTATCCAACTTTTTATTTTCTTATTTCACATACGAACTTTTGTAAAATGTCTTTGTGTGTATCATTAGGGGTATATATAACGTGGCACAATTTAATCACCATTGCACGATCATTAATAATCATAGTATATCCCTTTTGATATGCACAATAAACATTATTAAAATTTCTCATGTTATAGGAAAAGAAAGAGTGGGATACATAAAAAATTAAAATGGTTAATATACATTTAGAAGTGATATCTCTAAACAAAATTGGAATCGATTTTCTTTTTCCGTAAAAAGTAAAACTTTAAAAAATATTATCAGCAAGATGTTTATTTCCAAACCTCATTTTAGTTACGAAAAAAAGATTATAATTTGAATTTCAAAACCGTTTTCCATGATTTTTTTTTTTTTTTTTATTGTTTTTCACACGACTAGAAGCATTTTATTTCATCTCTCTTCCTTAATTATTTTATCAGTAAGTGTAGGAAACATAAGATTCGGGGAAAAAAAAATGTTTTTTTAATTGTAATAGATTGCATTCATAAAAATTAAAGTTACAGATCTATCATCTAATTTAATTAACCACTAAGCTACCACAGAATCGGCCTAAATAATTTTTTTTTCAAGATAATCCTCATCATTAATTCTCCGAGTGAAAACCGAACAGCATGCATAACTACATTCACATAACCATTTCTCTTGACTCGGTCTTATATTTCCCAAAATAGATACGAATAAGGATATCTTCATCCCCAACAATACTCGACAAACTACTGTCAATACATTTTTAACGTCCATAGTTGATTGAGAGTGTTTTCATGCCCATAAGTACGTCTTTCATTATATAATCTCACATGCATGCAGTCCCTAGTAACATAATTTTCTTCTAAATAAATAAATTCACCAAGCTCCCAAAAATGCAAATCAACACGTTTATTATATGTTCACTTTCTTTATTATTGATTTTAAGCTTTGTTGAGAGTTTTCATTTCCATGAGAAAGAACTTGAATCGGACGAGAGTTTGTTGGTGTTGTATGATAGGTGGAGGGGTCATCACCAAGTAGAAGAAAGAAGCACCGAGCGGTTCAATGTGTTCAAAACCAACGCGCTACATGTTCATCAAACAAACAAGCTAAACAGACCATATAAATTGGAGTTGAACCGTTTTGCTAACTTGACTAGCACCGAGTTTTTAGACACATACGCAAACTCAAAGATCAGCCATTATCAAGCGCTCCAAGGACCTCCTGTTAGCAACAAGAATAGTTCCACTTATGGGGGTGTCAAATCTCTCCCAATCAGGGTTGATTGGAGAAAAAAAAATGCTGTCACCAGTGTTAAGACACAGGGACCATGTGGTAACACGTTTCTTAATATTTTTTCCCGGTCTTAAAACATCATCATTTATCCTTTTATCATTTATTATTATACACTATATTTATTTGTATTAGTTATTTTTTTCTTAATTACCTTTACATGATTTTATAAATATTAGAGTTTTCTTTGCAATGCTACTAACAAGTTCTATAAAAATAAACTTTAACGTATATATGTATATTCGTTTATAAGAGAGAATGGTGTGGTGGCATGTCGTTTCGCTAAATCAGCGTCACCTCAGCATTTCACATTTCACATTCACACACCAAAAATACCTTCTCCCTAGTGGCTCAAGCCGTTTGCATGTCATTTACTAATTTTTTAGCCCCACTATACCCAATTAATACACAAACTCAACAACAAAACGTAACTAAAAAAACAGAAATCGCGCATGAACTTTGCAAATGGCACAAGGTAGGGGCGGTGTGGTAACATGCAAATGACGGCGCCATTTTCCTTGCCACATAGGGAATGGCAAGCAAACATGTGACTGTACCTTTCCGTGTTGACATGATACAAATACTTAGGGATTAGAAAACTTTTATTACACCGTCTTTTGACTACTTGCGACAACAAGTCGTTGTTAACCACTTTAACCGCATATCCTCATAATATCACCTACCACAACCCTTGTATTATACTGCCGCAACATCTTGTGATCCTATTTTTTTTTTTTTTTATGAAATAGTTGTAATTAGAAAGTAAAGTAACTCCCAATATCGTCTTCCACGGTGTATGGGGAAGTTTGATATGGAGACAGCCTTACCCCTACCTAAGGTAGAGAGGCTGCTTCCGGTTTTACCTAAGGTAAAAAAGGACCTCCAGCCTTTTGTAGGAAGTGAGGATCGAACTCTTGACCTCTTGGTTGAAAAGCAAGGATTTTCCAACTGATCCAACCCTACATGCATGAAATAGTTGTAATTGTTTAAAGTTATTTCAACCCTAACATTCTCACTATCCAAAAAGTTATTGTCACAATAAGGCATTTAATTAATAAGCATTGCTCGCCGTAAATTTAACTAGAGCATATATACCTTCTGCCACAAGCCCACAATGTGCGTGTACTCTGTTGTTGTACTAATCTACTTTTGTAATCATAATTAAGTATATTTTATGAGAATTTAGGATAAAAAACATGTTCCGACTTTTGAATCATATAATTTCATGTCTCGACCATTTGATCTTTGAGCTGACAGTTTCCTTTGTCAATATTATAGGAAGTTGTTGGGCTTTTTCGGCAGTGGCTGCAGTCGAGGGAATCAATGCGATTAGAACAGGAAAGCTACTAACATTATCAGAACAACAACTTGTCGACTGCGATACTGCATTGAACAATGGATGTGAAGGAGGGTTGATGGAACCAGCGTTCAAATTCATTAAAGAGCATGGAGGTCTAGCTTCAGACGAAAGCTACCCTTACGTCGGTAAAAGAGAAGTGTGTTGTGCAAAAAAGGTACAAGACTTGGTATTGTTTGTTTATTAATTGAATAACCTAAATAAGCTTCTGCGTAATACACGGATGTTAACTTTGTATTTGAATGAAGTTTGGCAAACACTCGGTAACGCTTGATGGACAAGAAAATTTAGATGGAAAAGAGGAATCATTATTGAAAGCTGTTGCCAATCAGCCTATTTCCTGTGCTATGGACGCTAATGGTGATTTCGGATTATATAAATCGGTAACAAGAAACAAAAACCGTAATATAATTGCAACATATAGAAGCAAATAAACCCACTAAGTAGTCTCCTGTTCATTTCTTCCATGATGTACAGGGAGTTTACACAGGACAATGTGGACACACAAACTTGGGACATGCTGTAACAATTGTCGGATATGATGAAACTCCCGAAGGAGTGAAGTACTGGATTGTAAAAAACTCTTGGGGCGAGACTTGGGGTGAAAAAGGATACATGCTTTTAGAACGCGGCATTCCAGAACCAGAGGGACGTTGCGGCATTAATAGGAATTGTGCTATTCCCCTTAAGGGTCCTAATACTCCGAATAAGGAGCTCTAGAATAATCAATCAAACATAGTGGATTATCAACAAATCTGATATGACGTGTGAAACATCTAAGAGAGATCCTTATTAGCTAGGTTAATCGAGTTAATGTTCAGTTCCTTTTAACGAACACTAGAATAAGTACCCGTTTACCGTATGAGTGGGCGGATCAAACAATTAGGAATAACGTATGGAGCTTCTAGAAGCGATGTTTGTTCGATATATATTCGAATTTGTCTTATTTTTCTTTTTCTGTTTATTTTTCATTGTTTTAGTTTTCGGGTTAAATGATTATGCAAATAATACATTGGTGGTGGCTTAGCTCTCAGAGTTTTTGTTATGTTCAGAGTGCAGATATAAGCGTCCACGGGAAAGCCATGAATTTTCTTTCACTTAGCGTAAATTCTTTCAAAAATCCAATTTTTTTCTTCAAAATGCACCTGATAACCTTTTTAATTCATCTATATTGTTTCATATTACACAACAATTTGTTTTATTACACCGGGTCTCTTTAAGTCTTAGGTTTGTCCCTATTTAAGTTTAATTACAATCTTAAAATTTTTGGTCTAATAATTTATCATATAACTACTTATAAATCTCATGCACATCCAGGAATTGGACATGAATCAAATTTAGTTTAGATATCACAAACCAAGTTTTTTTTTATATGTTGTGCATTTTTATATATTATCACACACAATAAATAAATCTCATGCATACATTGAGTTTAAACATGAATCATATTTTGGTTTAAAGTATGGAACTTATAACCATTTTGGACCTATTTATGTTTTGAATCCGTGCACGCACCGATTTTAACCGCAGGTTGTAAAAATATTAATACTCATTTTAAAACTTTTAACCATTTAATTTGTTGTTCAAACTTTTTACCAAATTTAGTATTTAAACCAAAAATGACATCATCAACGTATAATTGATCAAGCATAATGTATTTTCCCTTTTTGCGAACAAATAAAGGAGGATCCATTACACCTTTTGTGAATTTGGATTCGATCAATTAGTCTGACAATACATCGTAGCACGCCCAAGGAGCTTTTTTTAACCCATAAAGTTCTTTGTCATTTTTATTTTATTTTTATTTTTAGAAATGAATAAATTTTAATTGATAAAACTAGCAAGAAGCTAGAAAAAATAATAAAAATAATGAAGTCCATACAAAAACACCAAGCCTAAAAATATAGCACTTAAAACACCTACTTTAATGATAAAAATCACCAAGAATTTTTTTTAGAAAAAAAAAAACAAAAAACAAAAAAAAAAAAACAAAAATAAACCTCTGATACGCCTATGATGTTACCTTATATCCAAATCACAATCGGAATTGGAATCAATATATTAGAATATTTCAATAAAAACACTTTTCTCTCCACTCTTTCTTTACTTTCTTTCTCAAAAATCCAATGTTGTATTTCGCGTATTTTTGTTGTAATTATATAATCATTACATGCATATAAATAAATCAATAACATCAAGTAAGCATATACGGAAGCGTTATAACAAGATCATATAACATTTAATTAATTAATCAATAATAAATAGTAAACGAACATTTGTGATTTTAGCCCGAACAAAAATCAATTAAAGCAAATCTTTAACTTATGAACCTTAATTATGGTTTATGTGGATTGTAAGAATAACCCCTTACCTTTTTGTTATTCAATTCAAGATATAACCAATAGTGTGGTTATATCACGTTCTTGTACACACGTACAAATACCAAGTAAATGTTTATGCAAGTAAATAATAACAAAACACTTTTTAGAAGATCAAAATCGAGTCCCTAAGGGTTTAGAGATGTTTGGTCGATTTTGGAACAAGAAAAGAACAAGAGAAAAGCTTTAGGTATTGTATGTGTAAAGAGATACCCAAAACCTAAATAATGCCTTTGTATTTATAGTGTAACAAATCTTGGAGCTCAAGTAATGTTTGGGATGGGCTTCCCCTCCCTCAAACCGATCGGCCAACACCCTTAATGGGTGTTCCGGAACCTTCTTGACATCCAATTATTTACATAATAAAATTTTCTTTATGTTCGTCTAACGATCGTTAGTCATTTTCGGTTAAATACTAACGGTTGTTACATGTTTTGTTTATTAATAATTATTCTTAACATTTATAAATAATTATTATTCATTTACTCTTCATACGTAAAGTGTGCAATCCCATGATCTCGAGTTCGATCCTAACACACGACTATTAATTTATGTTCATAAAACTAACAGCTCCCACTTGGACATATCTTAATAGTGTGATCACATCGGCTAGCGTCTTGCAACACATCGATGCCTCTAGTACGATCTCGAGTAAGGCTCCTGGAAAAACCTTTTAATGATTTCTCATTATGATTATCCTTTTGTTTCTAATACCATGTTAATAAGGATATGGATTAAAGTCATTCCTTAATTAACCATTCTGTTTCTCGTTGTTTGTGATTGAGTACGATTACCAAATTTTCTGAACATATTCAGGGGAGATCTTGGGTGCGGCCACACATACGTCTTACCAACCCTACGAGGGGCCCAGCAGTATTAAACTCCAAAAATAAATTTGAATGAACAAATTCTATCTTGACTACAAGCAAAACCCACAAACTTTGTAACACTTCCGAAAACAACCCTTATGACTACCAGTTATGTATAGCGTTAAGTTGTTCCACAAAAATGTACTACATTCATGACACTTATCTTGCATCTCAAGTTTGAGGATAACTTCTCATGATTTACTTAATAACAAAATCCATAAAGTAACATAATGTAGTTGAGATAAGTCCTATATTCGGTATCATTGAATATCATCTGAAATGATATGACTACGCATCAATATACTTTAAGTATATTATACCAACATTCAGATTTGTCTTGATTTAATAATATTCCCATATTATTAACTGACAACGGATAATTTAGAATAATATTTATTGATGGACATGTAAAGCAGGATACAATATATTATAAATTAAACATACCATATATTTTAAATTTATTATAATAATTATTTAACATCCCTTATCTAAATACTAAATAGATCAATGCATGATAACTCTTGTTGATGAATTATGTTTCAAGTAATTACATTCATACTTGTTGACAAGACATAAATCATCCAACTTTGATCTATCGGAATTTTAAGAATACTTATTTCAAGAATTCAACTATTGAAGTTCTTGTATATGCAAACTCAACTATTTTGATAATGCCATATAATATTTCATAAAATGTGTGACATCCAAACATTTTAAAGTTTGAAGTATTCTTATTCTCTTAATGTATAATGCAACTATGCTCTTAGTAAGCACAACTAGTATATATGACAAAGGATGAAATCCTTACCATGACTAGCATTGAGTGTCATCTCAATTTCATAGCATCATTGTATACAAACAACAATATGCTCTTAAAACCTTCCCGTAAACATTAATATCTATTATTTAATGTTTGATGCCTTTCAAACTTACAAGTTTGTTGGCTATGGCAATTTGCACAACAATTGACCAATTGTTTATCTATTGAATTTGGAAGCTGTTCAAGACTGAGGATGTAATTCTATAATCAAATATATTCTTTTAGAATATTACACAAGTTATCTAATAACCTTTTAATTAGATATTAATATTGCCAAATCATCTTGTAATCAAGTATGATACAACAAAACATGATGTTCATGAAAAATCTTTGAGTCATACTTAGATTTTATTCATGTCATACATATCCATTTAGACATTCTAAATAATATATCATGCTAAATTAGATTCATTTACCGCACATGTTTCAACAATAAACATTCATTCCAAGGTTGTATGTTTTATTTTCTAAATCTTTCAAGTAAAGTTTCATTCCATTCTAAGACTTAACATTTACTTATATGGAATATTACTTTTTATATGTTCTATAACATATATGATTTACGAAATTAAACATAATACTCCCACTAGCTTTCAGGAATACTTAGAAATTATCTTATTTCAATTATAAAGCAAAACATGGATTTAATAATTAAACATAAGAATAATCTTCTAGATGCATGCATTTATCCATCCATACTTTCAAAGATTTATTTAAATTCATAAACTCCTTTTGATAACTTATCGTCCTCGTTCAAGTAATCACTCAAGAAAGAGTTTTGATATTTCATTGTCAATTTCATAAATATGACAATCATAATCTTTATATATTTGTATTTAGAAAATAATATTCAATCACAGTTAATTGCTTAAGTGTGATTAATAATATTGTCATAAGACATGCATTAAATACGTGCACAATATTGTCCATATAATTTCTATACAAAGATTTAAACCACAAGGGTTACAATATCTTTGAAGAAACTCATCTTCATTTTCTAGTCTAACTATTAAGATAAACCAAGTTTCTTAAATTGATTATCTTTATGGACAGCATCTTAATCATTCATATCATGTGTACTTTACCCAATTTCATATTTGGTAATGTATCATAATGATTATCAGGTTTACAATAATCCTGTAAATCATAGCACTCAGCATATTAATCAAATATCTGAGATATTTTGCTATTCTATGAATGAGAATTCCATCATCTTGAGGTTTAACATTTTAATGTCAAGCTTCATCATGATATTTACTAGTGTTTTTTAGAAGATTTTGTATCTTGTAATTTTATCTTTTAAAGATCAAAACTCCCACTTGCTTTTAGTAACTTAAAGACTATCTTTAAATAATTAGCAAATAAAGCAACAATACAATGTTCTCTTTTGGGATATTACAAATACATATTGACAATTCCTGACTTTACTTTGTTAATAACCTTTTCATAAGCAGTTAAACAAATTTAGAACTTCAATTTAAGACTTAATGTAATTTATCACATTCCATCATGTCTTATTAATCTTCTAGGTTGGAGTTATATTAAGTATGTCCAAGCCATACTCAATATTCTAACCTTGATAACTTTTGGAAGAAAAGAAATCATAGTTATCTTTAATCAAACAATATAACAAGACTTTGATTTTCCTAACTGAACATACCATAAACATTTGGTATTTTATTAGTATTAATATTGTAAGACAATCTAACAATATTTAAGATAACCATATTCCTTTTGACATGTTTATTTACCAACTAAATCATTATAATGGTATAATAAAATTTTCATGCTTTATAACACAAGCACTTTTGACAAAATCACTTCATGTCCATGTCTCTATAAGAAAACATAAACAGTTATAATCCCCTATACGTTATAAGTCATTTAACAATTTAATGACTTCATATATATGTCTTAATACATAACAAGATAACGTCTTACTTTATTATAAGTCTTGTAACAATTAAAAGACTTTATGTTTATATCTTTACAATGAAACATAAACATATTTAACTAAAGTAATTATGAACACCATTTCTTGGTTTCAATAGTAATTTCAAGTTAATTTATTACTTCTCAATAATGTAAACAACATTATTTTTTCATTTATTTATGTTATTCCAAGAACACATAAATATTCAGATTGAAGCAACATTAGATTACTTAATTAATTTATGTCATTCCATGAATTCATAAATATACAAATTAAAGTAGTCTTGATATCATATTGACACATATTCTAATATGTATCTAATTTAAAAACTGCAAATTCTCATAGTTCAATTACATCAGTTGATCTGCTAGTAATGAAAATATGAAATTCACCTTGTTGTTGCAATCTAGCTAAGCTCTCACATAACATAAATTGTAACACCAAGTGTTTCTTGAATTAAATTAGTATAATTCATATTAGAACTTTATTCTCTTACCTTGCAGTCATGAGAATCCATTAATCATATCTTTATGAGTTGTTTCTTGCATACATTAAAGATAACATTTCTCCCACTTGTGCATGGAAAAACCTCATATAGTTCATAAACAACACGCCATGCATTTGTTTATGTGATCAATATGATTGTGTCATAGATCTTTGCATAACAAGTAGATGTAGAATAACAATGTCTAGTAAGGAAACGTACAAGACTATCATTAAAAGTATGAGTGTCTACACTTAGAGAGTAATTATCTTTAGCTACCAAGATGTCAAAGCTTGTAACTCCCACTGAATTAAAAATCATTACAATAATTCCTTACTCAGTAATAAGTACACAATACTCCCACAGAATTTGACAATATTATAAATATTTCATATCCAGTGAAAGAAAAGAGTGTGCTTTTAACTTTCCTACACCTTTGAATGTCCATACGTAACAATTACTTAAGCACTAAAGTGTGTATCCTACTACGTAAATGATGGACTATTCATCAATTGCTATTAACTTGAAAAATTGGGCATGCAATTTCTTCCTTAACAGGTCTACCATCCTATAATATATGTAGCACCATTTAAATAGCCAAAACAACTAGATGAATAAACTAGTTTGTCTTTTATCATTTTGCGGTAATTAGTCTAACTTCTAATTATAATACATAATTTTATGTTAACTAAATATCATATTTGTTACTAAGAAGTTAATCACCGAATGAGGGTGATGAAATCCCTATTGAAAATATGCAATTATCTTAACTATTAAGAAATTTGCTATGAGTTATATTAGAATTTAGACATATCTGATATTCCTATTATCCTTTTTCATTCATGAAAAGAAATAGGATTGAGTCTCACTCTTCTTTCATAGAAAAGAGACTTCTTTTGTCTTTTAAGTAAATTATTCTTAATCAAACATTTGTTTGAAAACAGAACGATATCAATTTACCAAAGCCCAAAGTGCATTTACGGTTTGAACATTGCATTAATACATTAAAACGAATTACAAAATTCAATTACAGTATTTTCGATAATTAGATCTTTAAGAAAATAAAATACCCATTGGTAAATATATAAATCATAGTATTTTCTTAAAGCTATGATCCTAATTGACATATTACCATTACATGAGTTGATCTGCTAGTAATGATAGTATTCAACAAGGTAATTGTCGAACAATAATTGCCAATATCATATTGCAATTCCTAGATCATTATGGGATTTACATTCACAAAACCGTTTGCAATGTAAGCATGTTTCATCCCCATCTAATGCCTTGAGTCCAAGTTCTCACTTCCTACTCAATTTAAGTCGTCTAACTTAAAAACTGCAAACCAATAATTCCATTACATCAATTGATCTGCTAGCAATGAAATTACAAAATTTACCTCTCCATTACAATCTAGCCAAGTTCTCACATGACGTAAACTACAACTTCAAGTGTTTTTAATTAGATGACATTCGACTTAATTTTATAAGGGTATTAATTTTGACGTGTAATCAAAATAATGTATGAATAAGCATGCATACAACTTCATAACAATGCTTTTACAAAACAATTTTATTTACCAATTCACTAAGAGTAAAATAGCAAAATTTTGATTGAGGTATCGGGTTCACTAATTAAAGAATTACCAACAATTATTGTCCACTTATATTGTACTTTTGCATAAGACCTAAAGCTTAGTGTTTCGGATAATCATTGTAGAATTATGGTCAATTCACCCTTAAGATGACAGTGTACGTAAAATAGTGATATAGGTAAGTCTAGATCGGCACACAAGCGGTTGTAGAGAACCGGTAGGAGCATGAACTTTAAAAACCCCTCTCTACAAGCACATTGTATGCCGATTTCAGTCCACCTTTCACACACTATTGTACAAAAACTTCAATCAACTAAACCTTTGAAATTTTAACTCTTAAAACCAAAATAATTTTCGCCATTTATTTAGTCCATATTATTTTTCTATTCAAAAATTACTCTTTTTCGTTTATATACATGTCTCACATCAATAATAAACAAAAAACAAGTAATGCATAATAAAAAATAACACAACTAAATGAACATATACATAACATAACAATTAAAAATGTATAAAACATGTAGCCACATGCAAATTTAATTCAATAATCCTATTAATAATCAAATCTAGGTGTATAATGTATTTATTCAATTAAAGCTTTCTTCTTCAAAGCAGTGTTGCAAAAATCGGCCGAATCGGCCGATTAATCGGCGATTAATCGGTTATCGGCCCAGGACCTTGGAGAGAATTCCACAGAAATCGGCCGATTAATCGGACGAGTCAAGAAAATCGGCCGATTAATCGGTAAAAAATCGCTAATCGGCCCCGGACCGCCTCAGTACCGATTCACGATTTTTGCAACATTGCTTCAAAGTAAAAAGAGCCACATACAACGACGAATCGATTGCATAAGCAAAAATTAAATAAACACCACATAGCACATAATTGATTACTTAATATTTGAGTCTTCCCCAATTCGACATCTATTAATAAATTTACATATCTCAATATAACTTAACAATTTAATTCATATATCCAATTTAAATTCATCACACAATAAAATTCATGCAAACATGCACTTTTCATGGGTTGTGCTTAACAATAACATATTGCACCAAAATCATTTACTAAAACGCATAAACAATTACATGACAATCCTAGGGTTTCTAATCATATTAAAAATCAAAACCAAAACTCTAAAAAACAATTAAGGGTCAATTGACCCAATTTTTAAAAAAAAAATAAGGTATTGGATGATCTAAACCCTAAAAATAGATTAACATGTATAAACTCAAATCAAGATTCAATTTTTATGCATTTTGATAATTAATTACACATTATCACGGCTCATGATGCCACTGTTGTAATTATATAATCATGACATGCATATAAATAAATCAATAACATCAAGTAAGTATATGCGAAAGCGTTACAACAAGATCATATAACATGTAATTAATTAATCAATAATAAATAATAAACGCACATTTGTGATTCTAGCCCGAACAAGAATCAATTAAAACAAATCTTTAACTTATGAACCCTAATTAGGGTTTATGTGGATTGTAAGAATAACCCCTTACCTTTTTGTTATTCAATCCAAGATCTAACAAATAGTGTGGTTATATCACGTTCTTGTACACACGTACTAATACCAAGTAAATGTTTATGCAAGTAAATAATAACAAAACACTTTTTAGAAGATCAAAATCGAATCCCTAAGGGTTTAGGGATGTTTGGTCGATTTTGGAACAAGAAAAGAACAAGAGAAAAGCTTTAGATATTGTGTGTGTAAAGAGATACCAAAAACCTAAAGAATGCCTTTGTATTTATAGTGTAACAAATCTTGGAGCTCAAGTAATGTTTGGGTTGGGCTTCCCCTCCCTCAAACCGATCGGCCAACACCCTTATATTCGTCTGAAGGTCGTTAGTCATTTTCTGTTAAATACTAACGGTCATTACATGTTTTGTTTATTAATAATTATTCTTAACATTTATAAATAATTATTATTCATTTACTCTTCATACGTAAAGTGTGCAATCTCGTGATTTAGAGTTCGATCCTAAAACACGACTATTAATTTATGTTCATAAAACTAACATTTTTATCCGATTCGACCTCCCGGTCTAGCTTGTTTTTTATATTGGTTGACCTACACCACCTATTGCATTATGGATGGCCTTACGACAATAATAATAAATAGATGAAAGCAAATATAGTTTTTTTTTACGCTCATAAGATTTCATGTTAATATGTCTTAAACACCTATATATATTTAAAGAGATGCGATATGCACACCACAACAAGTAATGTGCACACCAGAAAATCACATTTGTAATGCACATGGTACAACAGCATAAACCCATATTTGTGTTATAAACATCACTTTTTGTGATGTGCATATCAACTCCCCATTAAAAAGAGAAAAACATGCATAGCCCCATTATGCTCTTGACTCGGTCTAAATTTCCAAAAATGCAAGTAAAAAACGTGACATGTATTTTTTTTCTATAGACCCAAAAAATGCGCTGGAAATAATGTGTAGATGGATCATAATATTATGAATATGTCTTCATCTCCAAAGTTGATTTAGTGGGTTTCTTCCCACAAGTCTCATGATTATATGATCTCACATGCTATCTATTATTCATGGATCCAGTTCCTCTAAACAAATGAATCCTAAAATCCAAAATATGGAAACGATAAATCAAAAGTATTTTATACTTTCACTTTCCTTGCTTTTAGTTTTAGGCATTGTGGAGAGCTTCGATTACCACGAGAAAGAACTTGAAACCGATGACGGTTTGCTACGGATGTATGATAGATGGAGGGGCCACCATCAAGTAGAGGAAAGAAGCCCCGAGCGGTTCAATGTTTTTAAGTACAACTTGAGACATGTTCATAATACAAACAAGATGAACAAGCCATATAAATTAAAATTGAACATGTTTGCTAACATGACTAACCTCGAGTTTACAAACACATATGCGAACTCAAAGATTGGCCATTATCAAGCACTCCGAGGACCTCCTGATTGCAACAAGAGTTCTACTTATGGAGATGTTACTAATCTCCCACTGAGGGTTGATTGGAGGAAACAAAATGCCGTCACCCCTGTCAAGAATCAAGGCACATGTGGTAACTCCTCTTTTAGTAACTTTCCCGTCTTAAAAACATCTTCATTCATCCTATACGTAGTTTTGTATTTAGATTTGTGTATAGGAAAATGACATATCTTCCTACTTGATATGCCTACATATCCTCCTACTTGTATAATAATGACAAGTGGATTGATCAATGAATTAAATTAAGAAATACAATTAGTGCATTACACATGTTATAATTTGATGCGGGTAGGAGGATAAGTAGGAAGGTATTTTAGGATGATGTAGCATTGCTCTTGTGTATATAATACAAGCAGTAACCTAATTAGAGAATAAACAACCTAATATTATTCGAAAACTAAAAGTATTCTTGTTAGGTGCAAACAACCCTGATGTGGCCACGCCATTCTCTTCTCAAAAAAAGGGAAATGTTTTAGCGATATTTGTTTGTGGGTGGTGCCGTGGTGGACTCAAACCCTGTAGATTAGTGAGTCAAAAGGTCGATAACCATGGTTACCAAAAGCAATATATGTATAAAAAGTTATTTGTTAACGATAAATATTATCTAACATATTATGGGTGATATCCTTTGAAAAGTCTTTTGGTAGTGCATAGTTGTAAAAAATTATGGATCCAACAGACCTCGGAGATGCCGGTCAATTTGGCGTTATTGGAATGGGCCGGGATTTATGTCTTCATTGTTACTGTTAACATACTAGTATGCGGCTTTCACATTATATTTGTACCTTCGGAGTAGAGCAATGATATATAGGCCTAAAGGTAGACCTGGCTAACACACTCTTGTAGTTTTGTGTATCAACCATTTGACCTAATGGTTTCCTAAATCAAAGTTACAGGGGGTTGTTGGGCTTTTGCAACAGTGGCTGCAGTGGAAGGAATAAACGCGATCAGAACGGGACAACTAATACCGTTATCAGAACAACAACTTATAGACTGTGATTCTAATGGAAGTAACAGAGGATGTGAAGGAGGGGCGATGGAACATGCTTTTAAATTCATACAAGAGCACGGAGGTCTAGCTACTGAGGAAAGCTACCCATACTTAGCTAAAAGAGATAAGTGTGATCAAGCAAAGGTATACCAAACTTAATGTTATCAGTTGATTCGTCTGTGGAATATTTATCAATGTAAAGAACGTACATTTTTATATATAATCTAGTTTGGGCATCACTCGGTGACACTTGATGGAATGGAGGAACTTGATGGATCCGCAGAAGCATTACTAAAAGCAGTTGCGCATCAGCCTGTAGCAGGTGCTGTGGATTCTAGTGGCAATGACTTCCAATTTTATAAATCGGTAAAAAAAAAACCCTAAGTTGCAAAACAAAAAAGAAACAATAACCAAATTAGTCTCTCATTCATTTCTTTCATGACGTAAAGGGAGTTTTTACGGGACAATGTGGAACGGATCTGAAACACGCTATAACAGTGGTCGGATATGATGAGACTCCCGAGGGAATGAAGTATTGGATCATGAAAAACTCTTGGACAGACAAGTGGGGAGAAAATGGATACATGCTTGTGCAACGTGACGTTCCTGAAAAAGAAGGACGTTGTGGCATAAATAAGGCTTGTTCTATTCCTCTTCAGAACCCCCGGTACACCGAATAATTAGGAACTATAGAATCAGTAATACTAGGAGATCCAGAAATCCAAAATGACGAATGCATGTAAGATCCCTAAAGACTTTTATTTGCTACTTAAGCCAATATACGTTCGGTTTTTAATGAAAAACTTTAGGATAAGTGTATCCATTGATGTGAACAAACCAAAAGAAAGCCATCTAGATGATGTGAACAAACCCAACCGACGAAGGCCCGCAACCACTTAAGCCCAAATTTGATCATATTTCAAAGATTTAACTATATATATTTGTAAGTTTTCGATATTCCATTTCATTTCTTTTTGGTAAATGGTTACCCGGTAAAATAATTTCATTCCATGTTTGAGCAATCACCCGCACATGAAACTAAAGACAACTTGAACCCTACTTCCAATCAGGGGTCGGATCTTGATCTAGACCATATCCGGCCTGCCTCGTTTATATAATATAATGGGTCAAAAAACACGATCCATAAACTCAATTAAAGATCCAACAAGTCGATTCGTTTAGGTAGATCATTATTTATGTTGACCCATCAAAGAATGTAACTATTGGTAAGAATAAGAAAAAAAAAAAAAAAAAAAAAAAAAAAAAAAAAAAAAATTCTTGTCAATTTTCGATTCTTTTGTTATAGCTATTAATTTCTTGTTTTTCATCTAGTCGGAAAAAATATATATATAGTTAACTTCATTTATTCATTTCTTTTGCAAAACATATTTAATTATTATTAAGACGTAGAACTTATGATTTAATTTTGGGAAAATGATAAAAAAAAAATGCATCGAACTTGACACTTTTTATTATTGTATGGTGCCAACTATTTTTTTTTTCATTGTAACACAAAACTTTTGATTTTTTCTCATTGTATGTATCCACGTCAGCAAAACGTCATGATAAAAAAGGGAAAATGATAAAAAAAAAAAAAAAAAATGCATCGAACTTTACACTTTTTACCATTGTATGTGACGCTTTGCTGACGTGGATACATACAATGAGAAAAAATCAAAAGTTTTGTGTTACAATGAAAAAAAAAAATAGTTGGCACCATACAATGGTAAAAAGTGTCAAATTCGATGCATTTTTTTATCATTTTCCCTTTAATTTTATATCAAGTTGGAAATAATAATTTGCTTGATAGTTTATAGACTCGTTTAATACACAAGGATAAATAACATTGGACTACAAGAATGAAAATTATAGTGATTTTTTTTTTTTTAGCAAGGAAAATTATAGTTTACTAGTGTACTTGCAAACTTTGTTCAGTGCACAAGGATGAATAATTTTGGACTACAAGAAGGCCAACCTGCAAGACTAGGGAGTAGGGACGCATACGGCATACTTGAACAAATCCACTAAGACCTTTTTTATCCAGAAAAGTAATTCTCCTTAAACGGGAGGGAGTAATAACGTATATGGTCTACGTGGAAGGCTTGCAACGGCGTTATGGCGTTATGCCTAGTCCCCATGATTGGTTTTTAGTCTCACGTTATAACGTGCGTTAATATAGCAACGTACGTTATGCTCCATGTTCAAAAAAAAAAATTATAAAACAGCCCATTGTAACGTTACATTTGCTTTTCCAAAAAAAAATAATAATAAAAAAAATAAAAAATAAAAAAAATAGATATGTTTGGCTCCAACGTCTATATTTCAAAAAAAAAATTACACATTATAAATACCCATACATTATACTTGTATCCTCACAAAAAAAAAACCAACAAAACTAATCGTTCAAAAAAATGGCTTGTAAACTACCACATACCGTCGAAGAACTGCAACGATTTATCAAAAATGAAACTGAGAAACGCGACGTGAATTGCCAAAATGCTATTGTTGAAGTCATCAAGAAGTTGGAGGCGGCGAAATAACAAAAAAAACGACTTAGAGAACGCTACGGAGCGTGCACAGACATCTCAGATGATAGGAAATATGTGATTGACACGTTCTTATACGATGAATATCTTAAGGAAGCTGTTGTTATTGAATCACTATGGGTTTGTGTCAACCAGATTCAGGCCGAAATCTCCAACAAAATCCGTTGGAGTTTTGAAGAAAATGTTGAATTTGGTAAGGTTGAACAACAACGACATCAGCAACAACAACAACAACAAGGTGCATCTAGTTCATCTGCACCAAGAATTGTTGTGCAACAACAACAGCTGCCTCATCTAGATCACTTCCGGCTAAACTTTGAGGAAAATGTGCCGGCTAATGATGGTGGATGGAACTCTGAGGATGAGCGAGAGCTGAGTAGGTTGGAAGCTCAGTTAGAGCAAGAGAAGTTTGCAAAGTACTCTGCGTATGAAGACGGGTATAAAAACAACTCTCAAACTTGGGATCACCCGGACTACAACTGAAGTTTGGTTTATGTTTAGGTGATGTTTTAATTTAGTATCGATTTTAATTTATGTTTATGTAACGTTTAAGTATTTATGTTTAGTATGTTTATTTTAAATAAATTAATTTCGTTAAAAAAACATTACAATACATTACGAAAACAAAACATACAACACAAATAACAGATACGATACGAAAAAGATATACAACACAAATAACAGATACGATACGAAAAAGACATACAACACAAATGACTGATACGATCTGAAGCTTTTATTCGGCCCATCTGGGGTGGGTTCTTGTAACAACCCGCATTTTCGGGACATTTCTACTATTCACTATTCATCAATTACTATTCACCGGTCACTATTCATCATTTTACTATTCATCATTTTCGGAGTCAGTTTGTGATTCCGAGAAGCATTCAAAAATTTTACTATTCATGTGACACTATTCATTCCCGGAGGGAAATCACTATTCATGATCATCGTTCGTCATTTCGTAAACTGAGTTTACGAGTATTCAAATTCGCGTAACCAGTTAAGTTTAGCTGCGAATTCATGCATCATTCATTAATGATACTTCATATAGACTGGAATAGTCTACACCTTATCATCATCACTTGAGAACCTACACGGATATGCATTATTTCAATTTACGTATGCTTAATTTGTAATTAACGATACCACTCAGTTTTACTACGAACGTATACCAATACTCCCGACTACGATCCTAACATATTTTTATACTCATTATAATAATATAAAAATTATATTATTAATTTACCCGGTATTCTCTAATCAATTACTATTTTTCACGGTCGGAGTCTATTACTTCGTCGGTTTGCGAAATTTCAATTCAATAATTATTCTAACACCCGATTCTTACAAGGAATAATATTTTATAACTTTTACAACTCCGTCGTATTTTATTTCACCACGTTAACATTTATATTTAGTTAACTCGGTACCCGATAACACCTAATGTATACACAAATCTAACCAATACTTGCACATAGACAAGGTTATTAATTAAGCCACCAACAAGCCACCCTTGTTTCCCTCCTTTTGCCGCCCCATTGCCCCCCCCCCCTCCCCCCTTGGACCAACTTTTGACCATTGACTCCACATGGATATATATATACACATCTATACTTCATTTTTTCCACATTTACTTCATTTCCACCTCAAACAAAACACCATATTTCCTCTCCTTCCTTTGTGTATAATCGGCCAAACAAGAAATACCAAGAAGAACCATTAACTTTTCAAGATTCAAGTGTTTATCAAGTCATAGTATTGATCTTGTTAAGGTTTTGAAATAAAAACCTCAAGATTGTTAAGTTTTCTTGCTCAAAAATCATCAAATCTTCAAGTAAGTTACTAACAATCTTTCCTACCCTTTTAAACATCTATTTTATACATTTTCATGATCTAGTAACAAAAACATGCAAATATACTATGATCCATACCACTTATTGATTATTTTTGTTTATAAACATAGATCTATAATTTTTACTAATAATCTCATGAGATCCACCAAGATTGGTGATGTTTAGGACCCCATGACACCCTAAGAAGGTGTATGGTAGGATTGGGTACTTGTGGAGTTGATTTGAAGTAGATTGGTTAAGCCTTGAACAAGTCTTGATCCTTAAAAATGAGTTTTAAACACTATATATATAGATCTGTCCATTTTTGTAAAACGTGGGAAACTCAGGGTCTAGGGTGTAACCTTGGACCCAAGATTTAGAAAATACATTCCGAGACGAAACTATGGCCGAAAACGGGGATAAAAACGAGTTAATAACGAAGGAGATATGATTTTCCGAATATTAACAACGAAAAATACTTTCAAATATAGGTTCTGTCCCAAATCGCCAATTTCAGAAAACTCAGGGGTTTCCGGGTAACATTGGGTTAGATATTCAGAAAATACTTTCAAAAACGAAACCGTGGCCGCTTGATTCACTAAAATCCGAGTTACGACGAAAAAGATATGCTATTTTCAATTTTAACGACGAAAACTATTTTCTGAAAAATAGCTTGCTGTTGAACAGTTTTCATGGACTGTTTCGAGACGTAAAACTTGATCTAGCCGTCCCGATTTATCAAAAATATATTAGTATGTTGCCCCACGATTCCGGGGACATAACGAACGTAGAAAACGAGCTTATAACGAAAAAGATACAAGCGTTTGAACTTAGACGATTTTTACAAATTTCCATCAGCTTTTCTATTACAATTTTTGCCGCAAAACTGTCCTTGCGAGACACCACTTTCTCGGCTGTTTTTCTTTATGATCGGATCAGTTTGAGTCCGAGCCGTAGTTTTATGAAATCAAGATCTCCCAGCAAGCTTTTCAAATCAATTGGCCGTTTGATTATTGGACTCGTAACGAATAAACTACGACCTCATCTATACACCCGATAAACTATATAAATTTTGACAGCTTTTACTATAATGAAATTTTCTAAGTGTTGAACATAATACTTTCAAGTAACAATAATGAGAGTCGATTTTCTCATCGATCAAGACCCGTATAACCAAAAGTTAAATGACACGACTTCAAGATATTGTTACAAGGTTTTCAAAAACGCCAAGTTTCATCACCAACCCTTAACGTACAACATTTCGTGACTTATTTTGCGAGGTCATTTTGGACATATTTTCAAGTAATGAAAATGTTATTTTTGCGACGAAAACCTTATATTTGCTGATAAGACACCAAACAAGGATCGTGGAGTACCATTTCAACATATTTACCTGAAAAGTGGTTATTAACCTAACGAGACGTCAAAAATATATTTTCGACGATAAACGTTATTTTCAAAACTAATGAGTGGTATCGATAACATACGTACTTGCATGTGCAGCATCATTTCATTTCTTACATTAGAAACTATCATTCATATTAGGTTGCGATTAGAGATCGTGCCTCATTTCAGTGTATCCACTTTTGTCATCATAGCTATCGCACCAGGTGAGTTCATACACCCTACTTTTACCTGTTTTTATAACTGTTTTAGGGGAGAATACATGCTCGTTTTTTACTAAACCCAATACTTGAATGCGCAATTGTTTACTTAAACACTACTGTTTCTTTGAAGGCTTGATTGATTATTCAAATGCACCTATGTGTATATTGGTTGCATACTTGATTATTTTCTCACATACACAAATGCGTTATAAACATGCAACACACTTTATGAACTTTTGCTTTTATACAACACACTTTATGAACTATTGCTTTTATGCAACACACTTTATGAACTTTTGCTTTTATGCAACACACTTTATGAACTATTGCTTTTATGCAACACACTTTATGAACTTTTGCTTTTATGCAACACACTTTATGAACTTTTGCTTTTATGCAACACACTTTATGAACTATTGCTTTTATGCAAACACTTTTATGGACCACACTGAAACTTATGATTTATTTACACTATTACGCGGATTAGCCTAAGCCCTTGAATCCCACTATGCCCAAACTCATGAACCGTCAATTCCTACTGGGAAGCGCGAATGTTATAAATAGATCTATTGGGGGTAACGCCCCCGTTCGGTTTGACCGGATAGGCAAACGAACGTATACCATGTCGAAACACAAGTGTCTGGGATAAACACTTGCCGGGCACCTATATATGATTTCATGCTCTTTGAGCATGCACACTGTTATAGCTTCGGTTGCATGAACTTAGCGCTAGCGTAATAGACTATTTTTCTATGTGGCATTGTATTCGTTGTAATGATCACATACTCTACTCATGGTCCACTCTTCAAATTTTACTTTAAGGTAAACTTTATTTTTATGACAATGTGCGCCACACAATGGTTACAAAACTCTCTATTGAACTCACAACACTACTGTCTTATTATAAACCTATGAACTCACCAACCTCGTGTTGACACTTTTTAGCATATATTTTCAGGTATTAAGCAATGGCACACTACAGGAGGTTTTGGCAGGGCATGGCATGGTCATAGAAGACTCTGATATTCATTTGGGGACCGTTTAAAAGTATTTTAAAGGCCTACTCCCGCACTACATTTAACAATGTAAATCCAATACTTTTGGTTAAACAATTTTATTCTAAATGATTCAAGTGAAAACCATTTTTGAACTTGTGTTGTAATACCAATTGAGTTACACCCCAGCTACATGTATGCTTCCGCTGGACCCGATTATGAGGGTGTGACAGTTCTCAAAACATCCCAAGCATGAACATATTTGAAGCTTTTCCCATTATAGCGATCTTTAAAATTTCTCATTGAATCCACGAGGCAAACAGTGTGTTCGTCCCTGGTTGTTCGCAGCAACTGTTGATAAATACCATTGAATACAACACATTTACAGTTGAGGCTGCTCCACTTACTCATGATCATATCTCTGTTTCGATTGACACCGTCAGAACGTTCGTTGAACATAGTTACAACCCGGTTCCAAAAAGACATTGCATTGTGGATGACAGGATCTTCATGAACTGTAACCCAAACTTGAGCTAGCAAGGTTTCTTCTTCTACTGACCAACGATTACTCATTTCAAATGTTTGAAGTTTGAAAAAAATTTGTAATTTGGTATGCTATTTATAGCCGTTTGAAACACTAGGAGTGGGATACATTTTAAATTCAAATTAAAGAATGAGCGGGATACATTTGAAATTCAAATTAAAAAAAAGAGCGGCATATATTTAAAATTCAAATGCAAATACGAGCGGAATATATATAATAATATATTGTTTGAAAATTTAATGAATGAAATTGTTGAAGGTAGAATTTGTAAAATTGTAAAAAGTTGTGTTATTTTGTGTTATGATTTTCTGGTATTTTTGGTGTTATGTTATTTGGTGTTAAAATGATGTGGCGCTAACGTGGCAGTACTGGTGTTGGTGTTATTACTCCTTACCCTCTTATCATACTATATTATAAAGCATGAATGCCTACTATTAATAGAATACTTAAAATTAAGCATTACACATTTCAATGCTAAAAGTGCAAGTGATTCAACATAATTAGACATTTTTTGCCATTAAAGTTTAAAATTAATGACTTAAAATTGAAAATTAATGACTTAAAATTGATTATTATGTATATCAAATACAATTAATTAAATGGTCAATAAATACAATTAATACACTTATTAAAACACACCTTATATAAGAAATACAAATTATCAAGTATATTGTACAACCAACTTAAACACAATTCCTGCATTAAATGTCATTAATACAAATAATAAAACATATTATACAAATTATTAAGCCCGAACGGGCAATGGGCCAAATGGGCTCGAGCCCGAATCGGCACGGGTCAAACGGGCTCGAGCCCGAACGGACACGAGCTAAATAAAATTTTTGATATCCGTAAATTCATTGTCAAAAAGAATATAATAAACTAAAATATGTTCACATATTGTACAAACCAAGCAAACTACTAAACAAAAACATAAAATAAATAATAAATAAAATAATACATACAAAGCAAAATTTCATCAAACTTTTGCCATAAAAACTAATCACTAAAGCTATTGCCAAAAAACGTACAAATAAAATATATTATTAATCGAAAAAATTAAATTACATGGTGCTCGCAGCTGCATCGCGCGGAGACGCTGCTAGTAATATTTAATTAAGAAAGAAAACTACAACTTATAAATTTACAACTATTTGAGCCAACAAACTATTTTAATTAGCAGATGTTGTTATGCGTTGTTTCCTTTATCCATATTAAATTTATACCAAAGTTGTGTTTAACTTTGAATTAGAAACTTCCTTCAGTCAAAGTTGACAAGTCTATAGTCGCTTTTTAACTATGAACAACCAAATTTTAAAGATTGAAAAATGAGAAACAATGTGTTCTTAATTCCTCATATATATATATTTATATAATATAATTAAAGAACATACAAACCCCTTCTAACAAACTCAAAATCATCACTATAATCACTCATCCATCAAAACCATCACCAAAATAAATACACTCATCCCCACATGCCTCATATATACAGGCAAAATCATTTCTACCCTATTCTAGTCAACTCAACTACACCAATCTAACAAAAAGAAAAGAAAAAAAGAATCAACTCACTAAACCAAAATGTAGCAACTACTGGACATAAGGGGTTCGGGACACTCCGCTAAAGACCCAAGTTCAAACCTCACATGGCAGCAACTTTGAGACACCTTTCGACCCGCGGCCTATTCACCAACACAAACAGCCTTGTGTGACTAGCTGAATGAGAGCTTTTGTGAAATAGCTCCTACATTCGATCTCAACTCCCATGTTCGCAGAAAACAGCTGAACATTGAGGTGTTGTCCTTGGTGGGTCGCCTCGCAGCCGGTCCAAGTCCAAGGTTCAAAATGGCTGCCACAACCAACCTTTTTGTAACAAAATCGATCCCTTTTTCAACATGCAACACTCACATAATGGTTCAAGGGCTTATAGACTAATGATCTTGGTTGTTGTTCTTGTTCTAGTTTCCTCTTTGGTAAAGGTAAAGATGAAATGGCTTTAGCTGCTACTACTTTTGTAACTAGCAGTTCCCATCTTGCTTCTTCCTTCTTGTTTTTCACTTGTTGCTCTTTCGTTTTGAATCGCCTGTTCACATTTGATTTTCAATAAAGATCAGAATAAGAAAATCGCATACTCAAATCATAAGCCGTTTGGGCACTTTTTAAAAATTATTACCTGCACAAGGGAACTTTGCAAGTCGAATCAGGCAATTCGCAAATACACGAATGGAGTTTGAAGAGCTGCCACATACGTTTACACCGAACACAACCACCACCAACTCTCTTCTTACAGCTAGCGAAATGTCGAATCGAGTGTTGAAGGCCTTCACATGTCGAATATTTGCTGCAAGGGGCTATTTTCTTGCTTGGTTTCTTGTCATAAGGTCCTACACTTGTGCAGCCTTCTGTGCAAATATGTTGTAAACAGTCCATGGCTTCACTTAATTGGAAATATAAACTTTGTTCTTGAAGATGCTTCCTAGTACTCTTCCTTCTCTGCACATTTATATCCAATTCATCCATTAGCAACTATATAAAATACAAAAATATTACTTCTGGACTAGCTTATTTGACCATTTCATAAGCTCATTTGTATCAACTTACGAGCTTACCAACTTGAACTTTTGGCTAAGTTTAACCCATGACAACTTGATATGCTCGTAAGCTTATAAAATTTTCCAAAGTCAAATAAGCTAATCCACCCACTCGCTTAATAATTATGTATATGTATACGTACCAATTCGATTTCATCGATAAACTTGAGGATCTCGAGTTCAAGAAAAGGATCATTGTTTTGAAGAAACTTCCACCCTTCGGTATGCTCAACAGACTTGAATCTGTTGGCTATTAGCTTCATGCATTTGAGGTAAAGGTCAGGTGCATCACATAATCTAGCTAGTTGGAGTACATCCACCACGTTCTCGATTGTCAACCGTTCGATCAAACCTTTTGTACACCTTGTTTTTAACTGTGGTAGCGAGTAAACGTGTGATAGTGCTAGCAAATGTATCCCGAATTCTTCCATCTCTTCTTCGGTGCATCTGTTACAAGTAGCAAAATTTAATTACTTTTAAAAAAAATTAAAAGAAGAAAGAAGATTCAGTTTAAAAAAAAAAAAAAAAAAATCAAAAAAGATCACGAGTTGCAAGTATGAAAATAAAGTTCAGAAGTCATAGTTTTATTCAAATTTGGTTGGCTAAAGAAATACAAAATTACGAAAATGCCCCTAGCAGATTACTTAGGAAATAATTTATCAATTACTTTGATGCTAAAGGAAAAACTACTTTTTTTTCTTAGATTCGGATCAAAATGTCGAAAAAATACTCATAATATTCGGATCAAAATGTCAAAACTTGTAAGATCGATGTTACTGACCTGTTAGAATAGATGAACCTGACAAAAACCTCGACAGCATCACCCGGAACACCGAGGATCCTAATCATCTTCTCGGAAGACCTTTGGTTCTCCCTAAAAGCCTCATCAATCATGTTTTCCAACACAGGTGAAGCTGCTGCCTGAAATAATATTCCAAACCACACAAACTCAATATTCGTAACATATAATATATATCAACCGAGAACATTTCAACGTGTCTTGTTATTCAAGTTTTATTTACCATGATTTTAGCATGTGCTTGAATCCGGTGACCATTGGATGTTATAATATATAAAGATGTTTCGACGTGATCGGATTCGTGATCCGGTGGAGTCGCAGGTCGTCTACACATATTGTCTATCGGAAAGTAATAGCAACGAAAGTTATAAGATTGTTTCTAGTAGGTCTTGTGGAGAAACGGTGCTTTTTGATGTCTACAACTAACACACAAGTGAAGGTATTTATAGGCGATGTGTTCCACAAATGTGTGTGTGTTGCACGACTAAAATGTTTTTTCTCTTGCATACGCGCAGTGAGCAAGCGCGTGAGCCACGCGCCGAAGAAATTTAAGAAAGTGTTGTTTTTTAAGGTTATAAAATTCAAGACGCCTTATTTTCTTGGGTGCTTATACTTGATTGTCCCTGTTTACTAGCAGATTTGTAAATTCTCGACACAACACGATGAATGACTCAAACATGATATCAAATTAATCAGGTTTAGGTTGAGGATAAACAGGTTTACATCAAAATCATGTCTAAGCTATTTAATAAGTGAGTCATGTTTGATTTGAATAAATATTAAACATGTCAACCTGTAAACCCGTTTAAATATATATAAGACTCTAAAAATAAAACATATATAACTTGGTTTTCAAAACAATAATTTTATTACCACTTATTTCACGAGTTTTTTGTCAGAGTCTTGTGGTTTAAAAACAAAAATACACAACCCTTGTAGTTTCAAAAATAATTACATCACAAAATATTTATTTTATTTTTCTATTTTTTCTTTTTACGCATCAGCAAACAAAAAGAAAAAACACAGCGCTTGATATTGAAAAAACCAAACCCTACTTCACGTCATTCACTTTTGGAGGCATATCCCCATCACGTCGGCTCTCATCTCACCACATGTAGACGTCTTTGTGATACAAACTCTCGCCTGATTACATCTCTTTTCGCTGCCAGGTTAAACTTGGTTTTAGTTTTTGTTTTAAATTTGTTAATGGTAGGTGGTGAGTTATCTTGTTAAATGGCTGATAGTAGGGGCTAGGACTAGATCTCTTTTCGTTGACAATAGGGGTTAATTAAGGACTTGTTTTTTGATAATACATTGCAATTACCTGTTACTTTTTGAATGGTGTCAATGTTTCATTGTAATGTTTATCTAGTTGAATGGCTTCTGCATATACATTTGAACTTCCAAAAACTTTCTGGTATCCTAAGCATATTGATTTGTCATATGCATATTCATTTTTTTAATAGTTAAGGTTCATGCATATAGTGCATATTGATATAATGTTTTTTAACTTCTTAGTGGTTTTATAGGCTACTATGGCATCAAAGTTTGTTGTACTATTATGTTACTGGGGTGGCAAAATTTGTGATGGACCACAAGGTATAAGTTATAATAAGCCTCCAAGTAAAGCTATCAAGGTTCAACATGGAATAAAATTCAATGACCTTATTAATCAAATCCATTATGCGACATCCATTGATAAGGAACACAATAGGATAAAAGTAATTTGTAGATATCCATCAGGCATTGGAAAGATGATGAAATATATTCATCTCCCAATTACGGACAATGGTGATATTGATATAATGTTCGATACTCTTAGTCTACATCAAGAACTAAGCAACATTGAACTATACATAGAGGTTGAAATTAATGAACCAAAGCGCCATACGGGAATGGTATCCAGGTATTAACTTATTATACTTATTTTAGATTTTACTGTCATGTCAAGTAGCATTGCTACTTAAATTGTTTACTACTAATTCTATTCTGTTCCACTACTTTCAGAACTAAAGAACCAATTACAATAGAAACTGAGACTTCATTAACTTGTGAGATGGTAGAAGAAAGGAACAACGAGCAACTACCTAGTCTGACACACATCAATGTTGTGTCAAACATGATTCAGAATGAGGACTTCAACATGATTTCTAAGATTGCTGTTGTAAACAATGAAATGAACAGCGTATTTGAAACAGAAGATGAAACGTACGAGCCTCGGGATGATGAAGTTGGAGATGAAGATCAAACTGAAGCACAATATGAAAATGGAGAAAATTCTACTTGTGACATTCAAGTGCCTTCAAATTTTACTAGCTTGGAGGGAATAGATATGGCTACTATTGACAACTGGAAGGTGGCACATCCTGAAAGTAAGAATGATTTAACTGAAGAGTTAGGAAAAGGTTCTTTCAAGGATAAGGATGAGCTTATTAGAGCAATCAAGCTCTACACCATTCGTAAGCATAGGCAATATGAGGTGGTAGAAACATGTCCAACTATTTGGAAAATAAGATGCAAGTTATGGTCACAATGTGGCTGCAAATGGCAAGTACGTGCGTGTAAACGTAAACGTAGTGGATATTTTGAAATCACAAAGTATACAGGTCCGCATACTTGTTTACATTACAAGATTACTCAAGATCATCCAAACCTAGATTCAGGTTTGATCGCTCATGAAACCCAACACCTTATAAAGGAACAACCATCTATTAGTATTTCTACTTTGAGAGCTGAAATTATTGATAAATTTGGTTATACTCCTTCATACAAGAAAGTTTGGTTAGGAAAGCAAAAAGCAATTGAAAGAATCTTCGGGAATTGGGAAGAATCTTATATTCTTTTACCCAAGTTTCTAGCTGCACTTAAATTGTTTAATCCAGATACTATAGTTGAATGGCACACCGAGAGACTTCCAGATACGAGTGACGTGGAGTTTAAACGTGTTTTTTGGGCATTTGCTCCATCTATCAAGGGATTTGAGCATTTTCGGCCTATTGTTAGCATTGATGCCACTCATTTATATGGCAAGTATAAGGGTAAGATGATGATTGCAATGGGAGTTGACGGTAACAATCAAATATTGCCACTTGCATTTGCTATTGTTGAAAATGAATCTTATAATAGTTGGTTTTGGTTTCTATATTATGTCAAGAAACACGTGGTAAAAGAACGTGAAGGAATTTGTCTATTATCCGATCGCCATACGGGAATCCTAAAGGCAGTTAATGAGCATGGATCGCCTTGGTTGGAGCCACGTGGTTTTCATAGGTAATGTTTATAAAATCTCGCATAACTAGTGTACTTTTTTACTACCTACTTTAATAACTGACATAAACTTTCTTCATATAGGTACTGTTTACGACATTTTGTTAACAACTTTCATGATAAGTTCCGCAACTCAAATTTGAAAGCTTTAGCCTACCGTGCTGGGAGTCAAAATCAAATTCGTAAGTTCAACTCCATTATGGACGAAATTGGGGAACTAAATCCACAAGCTCGTGAGTGGCTTGAAAGGCATCCACTTTGCAGATGGACACTTGCACATGATGGTGGGGAAGCGTTTTGGGATGTTGACTACGAATATGTCTGAGATTTTTAATAGTGTACTCAAGGGTGCTCGTTTCTTACCTATCACGGCATGTGTTCAACTTACATTCTATAGGGTCGTGCACTACTTTGATGTGAGACGTTCTCTTGGACATAATGCTCGAGCTAATGGAGATCTGTTTACTCCACATGTTATTGCAAAACAAGCTGGCTCAATGTCAAAAGCTAGTGGACATAGCTTGAAATCGTTTAACCGAGAAAAAGGAGTATTTGAGATAACTACTCGAAGAGGAAAAATTGTGCAGGTTGTTAATCTTAAGGAAGAAACTTGCACATGTGGTAAGTGGGAAATAAACAAGTTTCCATGTTCTCATGTATTGAGTGCATGTGCCTATCTTCATTTGAACAGCTCACAATTTGTTCATAGATATTATTCAATTGTAGAGTATTCTTCAACATGGGCATTTGAGTTTTCCCCACTTCCACATGAAGCATATTGGCCACCTTGTTCTACCACATTGCTTCCAAACTCAGATTCAATACGCAAAGAAAGAGGTCGTCCTCGATCAACTAGGCTACAGAATGGAATGGACATTAAAGAAGGAAAAAAGATAAACCACTGTGGAATCTGTAGAGGTGGTGGTCATAATCAGAAAACTTGTCCTTCTAGGCCTCGAAAAAGGCCCCGTGATCCCTAAGTTTGCTTGTTACAAGGTAATCAACGTTTTGATGTGCATCACCGGTTGTTATTTATTGTCAATTGATTTTTAAAGCTCTTAGTTATATATGCAGGTTATTCAATTTGGCTCGTATGGAGGTACAATGTTCCATTCATCGAATTATCCGCACGATTAATTTGCTGAATTGAGATATCAGTTGAACATATATGCTTATTCAATCTAGACATGTAATAATTTGAATTTATAGTGTTCAATGTTGGAATGAATGTATTTTTTGATTTTCACTTATTGGCAAGCATATGTAATAAACGGATTGTTAACTGTGTAATCACATTTGTTTGATTCAAGTTATTATGGATTTTAAATGTTTATCTGATTTTGAAGTTGTATTGTGTTATGAATTTGCTGAGCTTAAGCGCATGATTTTATATATTATGACTAAAGTGCACTGTGCTTGAATTGATTGGTTAAAGTGTTATGCTTTTAAAGTGAAATGGAAATATATGCAGCCTTGAAATTAATGGTGGGCAACAAAATCACCAGGGGATGAAATATTGTAACTGACAAAAAAAAAAAAGAATAAAAAAAGCAATTAATATTATGATGTAAATAACTTTTAAAGTACAATGTTTGTGTATATATGTTTTTAAACTACTATGATGTGACAAAAAACTCCTTATTTCACATGTCGCCAACCAATAACCGAGTTAGAGTTATGTTACAGTTAATTTATTTGAAAAAAAAGTTCTCTTGCAGTTAATGGCACACCTCTTCTTCCGGATCGGACCCTTTCATGAAAGCTGTCACTCATCTCAATGAATACCATTAGGGTACTGGCAGCCATGCCGTTGAGCCGACGGTTTGCCCCCAAACCGCCGGGGAACACCGCCGCCACCCCAGCGGTTTGGGTGGGCGGTGTGCTTCAGCGGGAAAATTCACCGGGACGGTTTGAGAATTTGTATCCGTTGGAAGCATTAAAGTTTGTAACCGTATGGGGTAAAATCCAAATAAAGTTTACGTTGGAGCCTTGGTTCTTTTTCTATTCATAGGAATTATGGATCAAGATGTTATACATATATACAAAGAACATAATAAATAATTACATGATCATCTTCAAAGCCAAGAAACTAGATCGGAATAAAAAGAATACCTTAGAAACAATATCATCACAAAGAGCAAGATGGGTCTTGCAGTGTTTACAGCTGTAGATTTTGCCTTCTAATGTTACTTGAAATAATCGCCCCATGATCAATGATCTTGTTATTGTTTGGTGAAGAAAAAGAACCAGGATGGATATATGATGTTTTTTCTTCCTATGAATAGAATAATTCCACGCTATTTGTTGTTTTTTTTCCAAGTATTGTGTAATTTTCTTTCCAAGAATTATGTATTTTTATTTTAATTATTAATGAAATATTATGTTTTTATTAAATTATTTATGAAAAAGAAAAAAAAAAGTTGATGGTTTGGGAGGTATGAAAAAAGTATGGTTGCCACTAAAAAAGGGTTGGGAGGTATGAAAAAAATGTGGGTGAGGTGGAATGATATTATTGGTTGGTTGGGAGGTATGAATTTTTTTGGGAGGTATGGTTGCCACCACCCTTAATGATAATTCACATGTGCTGTAATAGACATTCATTTTTTTCATATTTTTTATCCTAGATTCAACAATATGCTACAAAATCAATTTAAGCCGAAAAAAAAAT
Source organism: Artemisia argyi (assembly GCA_030686995.1). Taxonomy (NCBI): domain Eukaryota; kingdom Viridiplantae; phylum Streptophyta; class Magnoliopsida; order Asterales; family Asteraceae; genus Artemisia; species Artemisia argyi. The sequence goes on from CM060690.1 coordinate 151,017,844, forward strand.
GTCGTCATAAGTCACAAAAATGCAAGTCTTCCTTACTTTTTCAGTTTGTATCTTGAAATGTGTCTCATTTTGTACTATAAAACATTAAAATTGGATAAGATTTTACATCTAACTCTTTATTTTAACTTTAATTTAACTCCATCTGACCTACTTAAACGTACCATCAGTCTCAATATTTTTCCATACATTATCCTTTGGATATTCTTATGCAACATAAACTACGAATTTTTCAGTCACTTTTGCGTGTTTAAATAAGAAGCCGCTCGTCTTTATTTGTTTACTTTTCTTAAACAGACCTTTTCCAAAAGCACAAACAAAATCATTTTATATAACATTTTTAAACAATATATGCATCCCTGTAGACCATCTCAAAATCTAAACCGTAGATTGTGGCATGCAAGTAGGGTTCTAATTTCCAAATATACCCTTAGAGATTAGCATTGAGGTGGCAAATGGATAAAGCAGCTACTCAGGAAATAAGAGGCCGTTTTTGGTATATTAACTGGCCCTTTTGAGGGAACACTCAGGGCTGATGTGTCACTATTTAGTGATCAACAACCACGTGGCTGTGAGTTTGTTCTAATCTTTTTCCAGGTGGATGACAAGTTGTTAGACACGTAGGCCAAGTTGCATTTAAATTAACATGAGGTTGAAAATGTTAGATGTGAAATAAAGAGGTGACTGATTGTAGTTTTTGTATCGTTGTCTTGATTGGTAGATATTTTTATAAGATATTTTTGCTGTTACTTGACAACAACAAATGATTTTTCATGCATGTCATTTCAGTTTTCGTGATTGGTTTCGTGAATGAACTGCTTTTATAGGTTATACTCCTTGTAAACCATTTTCACATCAACACGCATGCATATCAAAAATATCGAAATGATCAATTAATGCTAACATCGACAAACTAAGAAATACTGCGATAAAATTGACTTTTAGTGACCATGTAACACTAAAAAGTTCATTAAATCTAACCATTTAGATCATTTCCAATATAATTTGGCACAAAAATAGTTTAAATAAAATCTCTTTTAGGTATATACTTGCACTATGAGGGTGTTTGTTTAAGCTTATATAACATATGCCAAATTACCTGAAAATGTATTTAACTTATCACTTTTTATCATTGTATGTAGTCATTTTTTTTTTTTTTTTTTTTTTTTTTTTTTTTTTTTTCTATTGTGTGACTAAACTTTCGAATTTGGTACATTGTTTGTATTTTGTGACTTTTTAGCCTTGTAAAATGACCATTTTACCCTTCGAAAATTTGAAAATGTAAGGGTAAAATGGTCACAAAATACATACAATGTACCAAATTTGAAAGTTTAGTCACACAATAGGAAAAAAAAAAAAAAAATTGCTACATACAATGGTAAAAAGTGGCAAGTTAAATACATTTTCAGATAATTTGCCCTATAACATAAGCCATAATTTTGTTGCTTATTTTGACACTTACGGGGCTCATATAACATTGACAATGTTATATAAGCCCATAAGTATTAAAATAAGCCACAAAATTATGGCTTATATTATATAAGTCAAACTCATATAAGCTAATAAGCCCATATATAAGCCGAAACAAACACCCCTTATATATATTTTGCTCCAATGTTGTATACTAAATCTCAACACTAGACATTATTTACTTGTTTAAAATATATAATGGCGCAACGAATAAAAAATATATTTATTACATTATATGTTAATATTGGGTTCGTTTTGATGCTATCACGGAGAAACATAAAGATGTGTATTTTTTTATAACTTAATTATTAATTTAAAAGCTAATTAAACATTCAAGGTTTATTGAATATATTGGGCTTTGTTATATTGAATAGTGTTTAGTATGACGAATAATACGTATTGCCTTATATTTAGATTGCATCTAATGGTGACTCATGAGAGCTGGTGAGAAAGAATAGTCACGCGACACCTCATTGTAAGGGATGGCTCACGTGTGAGACCAAGCTTAAAAGGAGGTTGAATGGTGACTTGACCAACTTTCGTGAGTGAATGTATTTGTGAGCCCATCAGGTCTTATTATTAAATATTTGATTTTGTAAGTGTGTATGATGTATTTTTAAAGTATATTTATATGAAGTGTGTATTTTATTGAAAGGTGAGTGAATGTTAAATTGTTAATCATTATGGGTGAAAGGTAAGAGAAAATGAGATGAAGTAAATGAAATGATTGAATGAGGAAAAAAAAAAAAAAAAGAAAGAAAGAGAGAGAGGATGATGTTGAAATGAAAGACGACGAGGTATGAACATTGTGGATAACCTGTTTTTGGCCTTTTACTATTCGCTATAATAGTGCAACCTTTAGTTCCAATATATGAGGATAATTTTTTCACTTTTGTACTATCTTAATGCAATAAAGTACAACTAGTGTTAATATTGGATATATATTTTTTTTTTTTTTTTTTTTTTTTTTTTGTTAAGTGTGAGCAAAAAGTTAAAATTCTAAGATTTAATAACACTTTTTTTTTTAATATGTGTATGATTGGATATACTTTTTTTTTTTTTTTTTTTTTTTGTTAAGTGTGAGCAAAAAGTTAAAATTCTAAGATTTAATAACACTTTTTTTTTAATATGTGTATTAAAAGGGGAAGAAAAAAAAGTTATTTTAATAATTTTCACATTAAAGTGGTGAATTTTGCCATATTCTTTCACTTATTTTTGTACTTTTTATATTGACACAACATCAACCACACATTTTAAATTCTTTAATTTATTTTAATATTTACATTAACTAAAACCAATTAAACTATTAAAATATAATACATTTTTTAAAGAAAAATAAATAATATTTTATACTATCATTCATCTTCTCTCACTTACTTTTCTTTCAAATCATTACCAAATCCGAATTCAATTCTAAAACCTTTTACAAACCAAACGGACCCTAAAATTACATCGCTAGTTTCTACAACAATTACTTTCGCCGATCATACATTAATGTTGGTTGTATAATTGTAGATTTTATTTTATGGGCATTTGAGTTTGTTTGGGTTTATAAAATTCATTTTTTTTGTTATGATTTTCTGCTTGAGAAATATTTCGGGTATGTTTAGTAAAATTAAATTCTATTGCTGATGCTAGTGTTGGTGTTTTTGCTGAGAAAGATTTTAGAAATTACTTATATTTCATGTCCTTTATGTAACGTGGTTGTGGATGAATGATCACATATTTTTCGGGTGTGATATGACTATTAACATATGGCGGCTTATTCGTGTTTGGATTAATGTTAATATGCCTCCATTTCATTCTTGCTTTGATTGGTTGCAATGGTTCGAAGATTGGAGAGGTTCTAGGGTTGCGAAAGATCGGGTATATTGCATATCTTCGGCAGTTCTTTGGTTTATATGGCGATATCTGAATAGTGTCGTTTTTAATGCTCATCCTATGAAGAAAAGCGATTTGTTTGATTTTATTCGTATGACTTCTTTTTCTTGGTTTAAGCATAGAGGTCATAAAATTGTATGTTGAAGCTCTTGGCTAAACAATCATTTGTAATTCTTTTTTTAGCTTCTTGCTAGATTCTTAATAAATTCCGCTGTTAAAAAAAATTGCAGCTTTTCAAAATATTTGGGTCGTTCAGATAAAATATAAGAAATAATTATTCACTTCGATAAAGGTCGCATCATACCCAAAGTGATTTAAACCTCAATTCATGGTAGCCATTAAATTAGCCTTCTGATAATATATTTGCATCGATCACTTATCATAAAATATGACAACCATATAGAACAATCTAGATAAAGCAAAAGCTACATTACATCAAAGTCATATGATTCATCAATCTAGACAAAAGATATATCAATTCCATTGATGTCATATTCTTTGTGTTGGTTGGGGAGGATTAAATGGGGTGCATGATTGCATCCGGAATTTCGGATCCAGCCGCTAGATATTTTCTTTTTACATGGAACAAGTGTTACACATTTACATTGAGCATGAGAGTAATATTGATTAAATGTTTTGTTCGTTCATTACAAAAAGTATTATGTTTATTTATAATAGATTATAGCTTTGAAAACAGGGTAACATAAACCCTAAATCTAACAAATCTCGAGCTTTTAATTAAACTTGAGCCTTAATCTATCATTTAACACTTCTCTGCATTTTAAACGGGAGGTTTGCATAGAGATGGACCGTTTTTTAGCGACATATTGTATAGTGCTTGGCGGTTTTTTCCATTTTTATATGTTTGCTATTTTTTTATGACGTGGCCTCCTTTGCTTTTAGAGGGATCGGCAATTTGGCGGTCAACTTTTGTTGTCAACGACATGATATTTGACACCAAAAAACAATTTGATGAGGAAGAAAAATATGATTAATTGATGGCAACTCAACATATTTAATGTACTTGATATTAAAATTTTGTGTAATTGAGTTTTATGCGTTGAATACTAGAAAAATCCAAATGAAACAGAAACGATAAAGCAAGATTAATGATTTAAACATATAACATACTAATTATCAATGATTTAAACAAATAAGTAGATTTTTGTTAATAGACACAAAGAAGATGTGTACACGAGTTTCAATTATTAAGAAAAAGAATGACAAAACACATATTAGTATCTCGAACTTCTTAAACTAGATCATCTAATGCCCTAAACTTTTAAGGATGCAGAATAATACCATGAACTTGACAAAATAAAATTTCTACTACCCTATATTAATTAACTTAACAATTGATTTTTTTTTTTTTTCTTTCTAGAAATTAATTGAGTAATGTATTTTACTAATAAATGATTTATAGTAAAACTTTGGCTATAAACAATGTTGCAAAAAATGGCCTACAAGGCCTTGTAATCGCCGATTCCAAACTACAAGGCCCTGGAACTTGGAGACATTTACAAGGAAGTTGGCCGATTAATCGGCGATTACAAGGTTTTAGGCCGATTAATCGGCTAAAAAACGCAACTCGGCCCTCGACCGATTCACGATTTTTGCAACATTGGCTATAAATATATTTTTTCCTAAAATTTAATACTTTTTCATTTTTTAAACTTAATATAGTATTTTAATTGATTATTTAGAATATAAAGAATTTATATGTAATATCTATTTCTTAAGCACTACTCTTTAAATATCTTCATATGGTATTATTAAATGTTTGTTTCAAATAATTTTTAGATCAAGTTACAACTAACTATATAGGAGTTTTTATAATTTTCAGTTTACATATACATAGGAAGAAATAAATAGTTAAATTGTTAAGGTCTCAAAATTAGTTGAAACAAACACTTAGTATAGAATATGGATATCTATATATCAAAACTCAAAAGTAGTATGGTATACTCACTTCCTACAAATTTGAAATATATTTTTACTCTCAATAATTATTTATAATATAATATACATTAAAAGAAAAATGAATCTAACTAAATTTTCAAAAAATATATATATGATTATTTATCCTAAGTTTAACTACAATTCATTTATATTACATTAGGCCTTCGTAAATTTATTTTTTAGCATAAATTAAAAAATAATAAATTATGGAATTAATTTAGTATAAGGTATTAGTAATTCCAGTTTGTCAATTGCGGGATACTATTCTACACCCCTAAAAGTTCAGGGTACTAAATGATCCAGTTTGTCAAATTCAGAGTAAAGGGCAGTAACAAAGCTTTGTATGTTTGTGAGTTCATATATAATTTATGTGAGATAACGATACCCTTTCTTTTAAGATAAGTAGTAATGGCAACCCAACTCATGATAAATACACTTTGTCACATTAGTATCATATCAGCTTCTTTCTCTAAGTTCAAACACATGACCCTAAACACGTAGTAAGGCGATCCCAATAGCAACAAAAAAAACATGCCCCACAAGAATTAATTTAAAAAAAAAACACACACACACACCAACCAAATGCCAAGATCCGTCGCCTAGTTATATGTATTAAATTAAGAAGAGTTTTAGGGGCCGTTTAGTTGATGAAAAATTTCTCAATTTTTTCATCTCTAAATTCCTTGAGAAAGGGATGATTTTTCTTCTCTAGAGAAGAGTTGAGAATTTTGAAAACGCGTTTAGTTGGAGTTATATTTTTCTTTTTTAAAAATGATAAGAAGATTACCTCAAATTGCGACGGTCGGCAGTGAAGGATGACACGAGAGATTAGGGGTAGAATGGTATATGTGTTTTTTTTGGAGTTGGGAAAAAAAGAAAAAAAGAAAAAAGTGAGAATGGTAGAATAGGGGGCCGTTTAGTTGGTGAAAAATTTCCTATTTTTCTAGGAAATTTTTCATATGAAAAGAGAAAAATTGAAAATCCATTTAGTTAAACTTTTTTCCAACAATTTTCATGTGAAATTCTCATTTTCTAAATTTTAACTAAAGGTTTGAAAAGTCCATTTTACTCTTCTCACTTTTTTCATTTTTTAGGAATTTAAAAACGGAAAAACAAGAAAATTTTTCACCAACTAAACAGCCCCTAGGCTTTTCAATTTCTTAGTTAAAATTTAGAAAATGAGAATTTCATTTTTTTTTTAAATTGTTGGAAAAAAGTGCGACTAAACGCGTTTTCAGTTTTTTCATTTTCTTATGAAAAATTTCTTTGAAAAATGAAGAATTTCTCTCCAACTAAACGCACCCTTAAGATCTTGAACTTTTTCATGACATGAAAGCATGAAATAAGAACTCACTATCTTATGAACACAAAATAGAGTTTTTGATAGGTGTAGAATCGTAGAGAAGGGGTAATACGTTTTTTTTTAAGTTTAAGTAAGTTAGGAGGCAAGTTTAGAAGCAAGTGTGCATAAACAAATAAGATATATATATATATATATATATATATATATATATATATATATATATATATATATATATATATATATATATATATATATATATATATATATACACACACACACTAGCAGGGTACTCGTAAGTTGCAGCGGCGGGTACCCTAAAATAAAATTTTCCGGTGAATCGTGTAATTTTAGTTTATTATGTTCTTTTTGACAATAAATTTACGGATATCAAAATTTTGTTTAGCTCGTGTCCGTTCGGGCTCGAGCCCGTTGGCTCGTGTCCGTTCAGGCTCGAGCCCGTTTGGCCCATGCCCGTTCGGGCTCGAGCCCATTGACCCGTTGCCCGTTCGGACTTGAATATTTGTATAATGTGCTTTATTATTTGTATTAGTGACATTTAATGCAGGAATTGTGTTTAAGTTAGTTGTATAATATGCTTGATAATTTGTATTTCTTATGTAAGGGGTGTTTTAATAAGTGCATTAATTGTATTTATTGACCGGTTAATTAATTGTATTTAATGTACATAATGTTTTATTTATTATATTTAATGTTAGTATTAATGGTATGTTAAAATTAAATGAGGGGAAAATTGGTGTGTACTTTAAGCTTATTAACTTGTAAATGTCTAATTATATTTTCATCACTTGTACTTTAAGCTTATTAATTTGTAAGGCTTAAAATTAAGCATGCTAAAATTAGAAGTCATTCCTCCTTTATAAGATAGTAAGATATATATATATATATATATATATATATATATATATATATATATATATATATATATATATATATATCAAGTATAAGTAAATAAATAAATAATTAAATGAAAGAGTTGAGCGAAGAGAGAACAAACACAATGATAAATATTGGGTTGGGATGAGGGTTTAGATCATTCGTACGTCCATTTTCGAAAGAAACAAATCCTTGTGGTGGATAGACCGTACACTTAGCTTTCCCCGAACTAAACCTAAACCCAAGCTAACACCTAACAAAGTCTTCACCAGGAACCTCTCACAATGACCTCATGAACTCTACACACTAACACAAACACTTCCGCACTATAGGAAGTACCAACCCCTTGCTTGGCCGCACTTAGTACAAGACTTCAACTCCTGCTTCTCTGCACCCGGAGTAAGACTTTATAGTGTGCAAACTTGGTCCGCCTAGTTAACCATTACGTACAAAAACATCAATCAATAAAACCTTGAAATTTTGACTCTTAAAACTAAAACAAATTTCGCAATTTATTTAGTCCATATTATTTTTCTATTCAAAAATTACCCTTTTTCGTTTATAAACATGTCTCACATGCAAAATAAATAAAAAACAAGTAATGCATAATAAAAAAAATAATACAACTAAATAAACATATACACAACATAACAATTAAATATGTATAAAACATGTAGCCACATGTAAATTTAATTCAATAATCCTATTAATAATAAAATCTAGGTGTATAATGTATTTATTCAATTAGAGCTTTCTTCTTCAAAGTAAAAAGAGCCACATACATCGACGAATCGATTACGTAAGCCAAAATAAAATAAACACTATATAGCACGTAATTGATTACTTAATATTGGAGTCTTCCCCAATTCGACATCTATTAATAAATTTACATGTTACGATATTACTTAACAATTTAATTCATATATCCAATTTAAATTCAAATACAATAAAATTCATGCAAACATGCACTTTTTCATGGATTATGCTTAACAATTAACATATTGCACCAAGATCGTTTACTAAAACGCGTAAACAATTACATGATAATCCTAGGGTTTCTAATCATATTAAAAAAACAAAACCAAAACTCCTAAACAATTTGGGTGAATCGACCCAACAAAAAAAATTAGGGTTTGGATAATCTAAACCCTAGAATCGACAAAACATGTAACGAAACAAATCAAGATTTAATTTTTAAGCGTTTTGATAATTAATTACACATTATAATGGCTCGTGATGCCACTGTTGGAATTATATAGCATGACATGCATAGATATAAACAATAAACATCAAGTAAACACATGTGGAAGCGTTATAACAAGATTATATAATATGTAATTAATTAATCAATAATAAATAGTAAACGCACCTTTGTGATTCTCGCCCGAACAAAAATCAATTAAAGCAAATCTTCAATATATGAAACCTAATTAGGGTTTATGTGGATTACACGAATAACCCCTTACCTTTTTGTTATTCAATACAAGATATAAAAAATAGTGTGGTTATATCACGTTCTTGTACACACGTATTAATTCAAGTAAAAGATTATGCAAGTAATATAAACACAAAACAATTTAGAGCTTCAAAAAATTCGAAACCCTTAATGAATTGGGGGTGTTCGATTTGTTTTGCAAGGAGAAAAGAAGGAGAGAAAAATACACCAAGAATTATGTGTACAAGAGATGAGAAACAATGGATCTTGGGTTTGTTTATATAGTGTATTATTATTTGGAGTCCACGGCATAAAGGAGGTGCCCTCCCTTGTGTGCCGATCGGTTTTGGGATCCCTAGGGGATTCCGGAACTTTTTTGACCTTCCAATAATTCATACAATAAACTTTCTTTATTTTCGTCTAACGGTCGTTAACCATTTTCTGTTAAATACTAACGGTCGTTACTCGTTGTGTGTTTATTAATAATTATATATAACATTTATAAATAATTATTCATTTACTCTTTATACGTAAATTGTGCAATACCGTGAACTCGAGTTCGATCATAACACACCACTATTAATTTATGTTTATAAAACTAACAGAACTGCCCCAAAATATTAAAACGCCCCTGGTCAACAATTTCCGCATTTTATGTGGGCAACATTTCAGCGACATTAACGACATAGTAAAGTATCGTAATTTGCAACATCGCAAAGAATAACTAGGCAAATGGGAACTTCTCGCAACACGTGTATTGGTTATTTTTTGCGTCTTTAACCATGTGGCTGTTTGAACATTGCAACGCTCGAAATGAAAAGAGTCCATTGACTTGTAGAAAAATTATAGTTTACTCATAGATCATTGGACATAACGGGGACGGAGCCATGTTAAAGACTTGAAGCTAGAAATAATAAAGGGTCACTTGACCCTACTCTAAATACAAGGACTTTTCAACAGGATTTTCTTGATGATAATCCTTCTAAATATTTAAAAATACTACGCTAATTCAAAGAAAGTAGTTTTTTCTTAGCATAAAATATTGACTAGTTTAACATTCGTCGGAAATAAAAAATGGAAGTCATTAATTTCCATCTCACGGCTTTGACTTGCACGTATATGTGGTACATTATACGTAAATAAGATGGTTGACAATTCAACAACTTGCACAAGTATAAATTCAACGAGTTTCGTATTTGTAAAACTAATTATTCTTAACATGGTTGAAATATATTTTAGAATTTGATATGTTGAGATATTTAAAAAGTGAAGAATGTCATATTTATATTATGTAAAAAAACAAAAATGATTAGAGTGAAAAGTGAAAAGTCAAAAAAGTAAAATGCTGAAAAAATAAAAAATGAAATGTTAAAACAAAATTACGAGCAATTTTAACTATTAATACAAATATATTTTAAAAGAAAACTATTAATACACATAAAAAACCAGATTGACCGGGATGCTTCAAACCCGGTGGGTTGACCCGATTTAATTTCCCGTTTCTTCGACCAAACCTATCGGGTTGATCCAGTTTAAATGGACCCGTTTTCTGACCAGAACGATTCAACCGATTGAACCACCCGGGTCGAACTGCGTTTAAAAATATTATGTTTAATCCCCAAATCTTTAAACTTTTATTATTTTTCGTTTGTAACTCATAAACTTTTTTTATTACTATAATTATATGTTGCTATAAAATCCAGTTGCTATGTAATGATATTGATCTAGTTTTATGATTAAAAAGTGTAGTTTTTTATACATTATACATGTACTGAAATCAAACCCTCTTCTATCTCAAACTCTATAAAAGAACTGACTACTGCCTTTATATTGCATCAACATCGTCCGTATACTTTACAGTTTTATATGAACAAGATTGGCGCCGGACGGCCGCGTTGCGGCCTGGCGGGTTTTTTTGTCATCGTATATGGGTTTTGAAAAAATGATATTAATTGTAAGTGAAGTAGAAATTGCTAATCTCTGCTCGAAGGTTCGCTGCTAAAAAAATACAAAATATTACATAGAAAAATAATAACTTGCAACTTACCCTTTACACCCGGACTGTTCGAGTTTCCTATGAACACAAATTACATAACACAAACTGAATACAGTAGGCGAAAGCTTGCTTCACGATACCACAAAGTTACAATCAACTAAACTAACCCTCATTAGTGATGTCTTCATTAATAATATTGATTTTGTTGCTTGGAATTTATCAAAGAACTTCTCAGCTGAGTATTACAACTTCCATAGCATGCAATTCCTGTTAAGTTTTTGTTTGATCTGCATACATATATGATAAGAACAAAGGTTAGGTTAGCACCAAAGTGAACATCATAAGAAGGGATACTGTTAACTATAAGCCAAAGTGAACACCAAAGTGAACATCATAACTGTACCATTAACTATATGCCAAAGGGGATTACTGTTAGCAGTTCTTATAGTGTTTGCGTAAGCTTATTTCAAATATACTGGCTCTTTTTTTGTAGGATTTTATTAGGCTTATCAGCTTATTTTTTCTGCCTTATTTTCCAGCTAATAAGCTCATTATCCGGACAAAAATAAGCCTAAAGCTACGATGATCCCAATAAATGTGGTAAAGTATCTGCCTTATTCGGTTATCGGAACAGAACTGATATAAGATGTATGCAGGAATAGTGATAATTGGTGGTAGGTCATTTTTTTATTTTTTTTATTATTATATTTAATGCATATTGAATTAAGTATATTTGAAGATAATAAAAGCATTAAAACCATTAATCAATAAAGTTATAAAACAAATGTAATCTCAGTTTAATATCTACCAATTTGATAATCAAACATATTGCGGCTCTAAAACAAAGGCGTTTGGTACAGTTGGGAGGAAAACCTGGAATAGTTTGTAGTTGTTGATAACCGGCTATTGGGGTAGCATCATTACTGGCAGAAACCATATTCGGAATACTTGCCGCAAACGCTAACAGATAAATACGAATAAGACGTCAGTTACTACAAAAACATGGGTTGAGAAAGTGAACACATGAATGTAAACTTATGAATAGCCTTTCATCACATACCAATGACCTCTGGGCGGGATCTAACATTTTAGTTTCTATGGGTAGATCGTGAATGACTACTGGACGGATTGTTTGTTGAATAATGATTGTGCATGCGAACATTTTGAACAACACCTGCATCAAAGTCCAGCACGTTCTCAGGTGGTCTACAGGCTGCAAATATTGGAAAAATTGCATTAGAGTCTGCATATATCATAAATAATCCAAAAAAAATCATCTGTTGCTTTAACAAACAATAATAAGCAAAATAATATGCACCTAACCTGTGACAACCGATTCTATTAGAAAACTGGTATGCACAAATAATCGTTAATGTAATCCATTGTCTACCATTCTCTTTCATCTTACCATTGTTACGTTAATGCAATCCATTGTCTACCATTCTCACTTTCATCTTACCATTGTTAAATCCGGTATACATAAATAATCTAACAGCATAACACAACATAGCGGTTCAGGCTAAAACTATCTACATGTATTTGGGACTATTACATCCACAATCCAAACTTAGCATCGATAAAATTAAATAAAGGCTAAAACACCCGAGTGACAACACATGTTTAAGAATAGACTAACCGCAATATGGCGTTTCTAGCAGATGGGACCGTACCTGTTTCATGTTTCCTGGATAAGGAGTAGCTGATTTTACAGTTGAAACTTGAAAGCGCCATCAGTGTAAACTCTTGTTCTAAGAAGAGAACCTGGTTAATTTTTCAACATTAATCACCACCATTTAAAATTATCCCTTACGGGTACAAATTGAAAGCTGGAATACCTGAGCAGGTGTCACTTCCATGAGTAGTCGGTAAACCTGGCAGACCAACAACAGGTAATGGTAAATGATATAGGCAACCGACGACAACACATTTACCAATAAAGTCAGAAAAGTGTTAGAAATAACAGAATGCATGCCCGCGTAGCATATGAGTAGAAGCATCTGTATAACACTAACCTTCCTGAACATGCGAAGAGGGTACTGGTGGATGGGCGGTCGTAACTGGAGGGTCTCTTTCTGTACATATAGGTAGGACAGTCGAACGCTGTAATGGCGTCTTAACACCTGTTGGAGGCACCAACTGCCGCCTTTTTGAACTACGACTTGCAGAATCATTAGGCGCATTAGTTTCATGAGACCTTGATGGCCCTACAATGTCTGAAACATTTCCCGGAAATTTAGTATAGCAGTCATAAAACAACGAATAAAATAAAGTATGAGGAAGTACGAAAAGAATGTTTTTGCTGTCATACCTGTGCGAGACATCCGTTCAAGATTTCTTTTATTTAAATCAGCTCCGGAACAAATGTCTGTATGGAGAAGTTGGCTTGTAGGTTCCCCCACCAAAGAAAATAAAGGCTCCGCATGTTCTGGAGCAATAGTACCTGACGCGAAATCCAATGATTACCATATGCAGTTGAAATAAAAGGAAATTAGAGCATGCATAGATAACCTACAAAATCATGGGAAAAAAAGTTAATTAATTCAAAACGAAGGCTATGGAATAAGCGAAACTAATATATGACAAAACATTAGACATCATTAGTAAACTAAACCACACCTTCGAACCATTTTTTTTATTTCATCATTTTTAGACTCACAAACGAAGGGCCTTTTTTTCCTCATCGATTCTCCATTATTATCTAGAATGATGTAGTAAACAGACAATATACCTGCGTGGGCTATACCTTTGAATAAAACGATGCGCATAGCTTAGGAGCCTTATACCAACTTTTCGCTACATAATCCTGCCAAATAAACAAATCCAAACACAACACTTACAAAATAAATAACTACTATTGTTTCTAAACAACTTTTTGCTGGCGGTTTGCCATCGACCAATTTCTGCATACAGGGTGTTTTGTTTTAGCTTATTTTTGCAGATGGGCTTATTATCTTTGTACGGCCTATGAGCTTATCAATTCTATAACCTGGTTAAGCTATAAAGTTTTGTTAACATGATTACTTTATTTAGTCTCAAGTAAAATAAAAAACAAAAATCTAAAAGGGGAACGGGTCAACCAAGACTTGCTTCGACCCATTATTAACACAACCTGACTATATCCATTGTAAATGTGTAATAAATAATTGTCTCATTTTGACCGATACAGAAAGTTAATGTTGAAGGCAAAATATTGAATTGTTTCATTTTGACTGATCAATAACGAGTTGTTTGAAGTTGGTGAATGTTAATATTGAAGGTAAAATATTCTCAACAAATAATGAATAGACATTTGAAAAAAAAAAGTTCCCATATAGAAGCGATCTTATGCAACGTATATACCTGGAAACCCACCGATGGCAAGCATATCTCCTCCATATACAATATTTTGAATCTTTGAAAATTCACGTTCTTCGCCTCAGAACGCCTGCAAAAACATGTTACACGTGTACGTTAGTGACTATATACTTATACTCTATGAATAATTGGAAACATGGGACCTCAATAGTAACCTTTCTATAATATAATGGTTGGTTTGTAACACGGGTTTTAGTCAACGGTAAATAACAAACCTTTCTACATGGGCATTGACATTGCATCGCCTTGTGATGAGTTATCGGCATCCTGCATTCAGAAATCATTATTAGCGGTACTTAGATTCAAGGACATATTGTTAACTGTATGTCATGGTTATAGAGTTAGCATGCCGGCCAGGTTGTGTAAACGGGTCATACCAAGGTTCACATTGAAATAGTCATTTTTTATAACAATTACAGTCAGGTTGACCAATGAACACTTTTTGTCCATTTCCTAACCAAAATATAAACTAATAATGTGTAAATTTGATTATTTGAATATTACCACGAAAGCAGTCTAATATTTGAATACAACGATTTAGGAGGTTATATGTACTAAAGATATTTTTGGGGGATCTTTCAACCCTTTTGACCTATGCGCTTTTTGGCTTAATATTTTTGATCTGTCTTGAGAGAAAGCACAACCCAACTCGACCCAATCCTAAGTAAATAGACCAAAAGGTATAAACCCATCACCATGTAATTATCACTCAAGAAAATGGAAAAAAAATACCTCTGTAAATGGAGCCATGGACTCGTGACCAAGATCTCTTAGTCTACCAAACTCAGGCAAAACCACCTTACTTAATCTTCTTCAGTTGTTGAGGAATTGATAGCAGACAAACAAACTACATACAAAAACCAAAAAAACAAAAAAACAAAAAAAACAAAAAAAACTTTAAAATTAAAGACAAAAAAGCTAATTTTTCTTTCCTCTTTTTGATAAATCGAACATAAACAAAACAATCTTTAGGCAGAAAAAGAAAACCCAAAAATCGAAACCCTAACTGGTGTGGTTCTCATGTTCCGGCCAAAAAAGGCCCAAAAAAAAACTGAAACCCTAACAATCGCTTCATACCTGATTTAACCTCACCTTCATCATCACCAATCATGAGTCATTTTGATTTAGTGCCGCCTTCGTCATCGTATCTGGTACGCAAGTGTATGTGGTATGTGTTAATCGTACCTTGGAAGAAAAATCCAACTGACCATCGGCCATTCGCACCATTTGGAGAATATGAATAATCGTACCTGAGTAAATGATTATAATCCATCTATTGAAGAATGTGTGGTTGATGTGTGTAGGTTAGGTATGTGTGGGTGTGTAAGGAAATTTCTGGAATAGGGATATATAACCGGGTCATTTCCAGGCCGATATAAAGGCTAATGAAACGGGCCTTGGGCTGCAGGAGGAAAACGGGCTTTTGGCGGGAAAACTGGGGGCAAAACGACGTAGTTTTAGGTCTCCTTTAATATATACTTATAATTAATTTGCTATTACTTAAATTTGATCTAACAAAATATCACCACAATTTATAATATTATTGTAACAGAAACATAAAATGAAAAAAATATTTATCGTAAAAAACTTTACTTACCCGGCGCCGCAACGCACGAATACCTTTCTAGTTTTAATTATACGCTAGTTTTTGTAATATATAAGCGGACATGTATAATAGGAATTGGATTGTATTTGTGTATGTCTCCGAGATTTTTGTATGTCAAAGATGCGAGCACGAGGAAGTTCACCAAAAAGTCTATGCTCGGATTTAGATGAGGCTAGATAGAATTCGTTGATGACTAGATTCATTCGTGATTAAACTATAAAACAGGTATTGACCTTCATTCATGATAACGTTCAAGATATTAGATATGGATCATCTTCGGTTTGATACTAACGACTTTTTAAACAAAACATCAGCAATGGCAGTTCATTTTGTAATTTTGGATAAGCATTTTCTAAAATTGACCTGATTTGCTGATACTTTTTAAGGCAAATTCCCTTATTTTTAAATATTTGAAAACTACACACTAGTATTATTATCCAATTATTTTCTTTTGCATTATTACAGCTTGGGCATATAACTGTTGGAATTATTATATCATGACCTTCATATAAATAAACCAAATACATCAAAGTGAGCATGAGCGGAAGCAATTATAATAGATCGAATAACATGTAATTAATTAATCATTAATATAAATAGTAAATATACCTTTGTGATTCTAGCCCGAACAAGAATCAAAGCAATCTTCCGGAACCAAGAACCCTAATTAGGGTTTATAAGGATTATAAGAATTACCCCTTACCTTTTTGTAATTCAATCCAAGAATCAAACAATAGTGTGTTTGATTCACGTTCTTGTACACACGTACTAATTCAAGAAAAAGTTTATGCAAGTAATAAACACAAAACAATTTTAGATCAATAAAATCGAAACCCTTAGGGTTTGGTTTTGATGAAATCGACCAAGAAAGAAGGAGAGGAGAAAAACACCAAGATGTGTGTGTACAAGTTATGAGAAAAACCTACATCTTGGGTTTGCTTATATACTACACAAAACTTGGAGCTCAAGGCACAATGGAGGTGGAATACCCCCTTGGGCCGATCGGTTATGGAGTCCTCTAGGGGATTCCGGAACCTTCCCTTGTTTCCATGTTTTGTCTAGTATTTACTTTCATAATCTTCGTTAAATAAATAATTAGTCATTAATCAATAATACTAATTATTATTATTTATTTTATGTTTAATAATTAATTATAACATTTTATAAATAATTATTACTTTTTCTCTTCATACGTATTGTGTGCAATCCCGTGATCTCGAGTTCGATCCTAACATACGTCTACTAAAATAATGTCCATAATCTAACAGCTCCCACTTGGACATATTTTAATAGTGTAATCACATCGGTTAGCGTCTTGCAACACGCCGATGCCTCTAGTACGATCTTGAGTAAGGCTCCTGGAAAAACCTTTTAATGATTTCTCATTATGATTATCCTTTTGTTTCTAATACCATGTTAATAAGGATATGGATTAAAGTCATTCCTTAATTAACCATTCTGTTTCTCGTTGTTTGTGATTGATCAAGATTACAAAATCTTCTGAACATATTCAGGTGAGATATTGGGTGCGGCCGCACATGCATCTTACCAACCCTACGAGGGGCCCAGCAGTATTAAACTCCAAAAATAAATTTGAAAGAACAAATTCTATCTTGACTACAAGCAAAACCCACAAACTTTGTAACACTTCCGAAAACAACCCTTATGACTACCAGTTACGTATAGCGTTAAGTTGTTCCACAAAAATGTACTACATTCATGACACTTATCTTGCATCTCAAGTCTAAGGATAACTTCTCATGATTTACTTAATAACTAAATCCATAAAGTAACATCATGTAGTTGGGATAAGTCCTATATAGTATCATCGAATATCATCTGAAATGGCATGTCTACGCATCAATATACTTTAAGTATATTATACCAACCTTCAGATTTGTCTTAATTTAATAATATTCCCATATTATTAACTGACAACGGACAATTTAGAATAACCTTTATTCATGGATTTAAACATACAAATATAGGATACAATATATTATAAATTAAACATACCATGTATTTCAATTTATTATAATAATTGTTTAACATCCCTTATCCAAATACTAAATAGATCAATGCATGATAACTCTTGTTGATGGATTATGTCTCAAGCAATGACATCATACTTGTTGACAAGACATAAATCATCCAACTTTGATCTATCGGAATTTTAAGAATACTTATTTCAAGAATTCAACTATTGAAATTCTTATATGTGCATAGTCAACTATTTTGATAATGCCATATTTCATAAAAATGTGATACATCCTTAACCACCAATTTATGATAATTAAACTTCCAAACATTTTAAAGTTTAAAGTATTCTTATTCTTTAAATGTATAATGCAACTATGCTTTTAGTAAGCATAACTAGTACATATAGTCAAAGATGAAATCCTTACCATGACTAGTATTGAGTGTCATCTCAATTTCATTAGCATCATTGTATGCAACAACAATATGCTATTAAAACTTTCCGTAAACCATAATATCTATTGTGTAATGTTTGATGCCCTTCAAACTTTCAAGTTTGTTGGCTATGACAATTTTCACAACAATTGAAAAATTGTTCATTTATAGAATTTGAAGCTGTTCCAGATTTTAGGATGTTATTCTATAATCAAACATATTCGTTTAGAATATTACACAAGTTATCTAATAACTTTTTAGTTAGATATTAATATTGCCAAATCATCTTGTAATCAAGCATGATACAACAAAACATGATGTACATGAAAAATCTTTGAGTCATACTTAGATTTTATTCATGTCATTCATATCCATTTAGACTTTCTAAATAATATATCATGTTATATTAGATTCATTTACCGCACATGTTTCAACAATAAACATTCATTCCAAGGTTGTATGTCTTATTTCCTAAATCTTATAAGTAAAGTTTCATTCCATTCTAAGACTTAACATTTACTTATATGGAATGTTACTTTTCATATGTTCTACAACATATATGATTTAAGAAATTAAACATAATACTCCCACTAGCTTTTAGGTATACTTAGAAATTATCTTATTTCAATTATAAATCAAAACATGAATTTAATAATTAAACATAAGAGTAATCTTCTAGATGCATGCATATATCCATTCATGGATTATTGCACTTTGTACACTTCAAAAGATTTATTTGAATTCATAAACTCCTTTTGATTACTTATCGTCCTCGCTCAAGTAATCACTCAAGAAAGAGTTTTGATATTCCATTGTCAATTTCATAAATATGACAATCATAATCTTTATATATTTAATGTGTTTAGAAAAGAATATTCAATCACAGTTAATTGCTTAAGTGTGATTAATAATCTTGTTATAATACATGCATTAAATACGTACACAATATTGTCCATATGATTTCTATACAAAGATTTAAACCACAAAGGGTCACCTTATCTTTGAAGAAACTCATCTTCATTCACTAGTCTAACTATTAAGATAAACCAAGTTTCTAAAATTGATTATCTTTATGGACTGCATCTTAATCATTCATATCATGCATACTTTTACCCAACTTCATATTTGGTAATGTATCATAATGATTATCAGGTTTATAATAATCATATAAATCATAGCCCTCAGCATATTAATCAAATATCTGAGATATATTACTATTCTATGAATGATAATTCCATCATTTTGAGATTTAACATTTAACATTTAAATGTCAAACTTTATTATCATGTTGAGATTTAACATTCAAATGTCAAACTTCATCATGATATTTACTAGTGTATTTTAGAAGATTATGTATCTTATAATTTTATCTTTTAAAGATCAAAACTCCCACTTGCTTTTAGCAATTTAAAGACTATCTTTAAATACTTAGCAAATTAAGCAATAATACAATATTCTCTTTTGGGATATTACAAATACATATTTGACAGTTCTTAACTTAATTTTGTTAATAACCTTTTCATAAGCAGTTAAACAAATTTGGAACTTCAATTTAAGACTTAATGTGATTCAACACATTCATCACAATCCATCATATGATAATGTCTTATTAATCTTCTATGTTGGAGTTTTATTAAATATGTCCAAGTCATACTCAACATTCTAACCTTGATAACTTTTGGAAGAAAAGAAGTCATAGTTATCTTTATTCAAACAATATAACAAGAGTTTGATTTTCCTAACTGAACATACCATAAACATTTGATATTTCATTAGTATTAATATTGTAAGACAATCTAACAATATTAAAGATAACTATATTCCTTTTGACTTGTCTATTTACCAACTAATTCATTTTAATGGTATAATAATATTCAAGTCAATTACATGCTTTATAACACAAGTACTTTTTACAAAGTTACTTCATGTTCATGTCTTTACAAAAAAACATAAACTGTTATATTCCCACTATACGTTATAAGTCATTTAACAATTTAATAACTTCATGTATATGTCTTAATTAAAATACATAACAAGATAATGTCTTACTTTATTATAAGTCTTGTAACAATTAAAAGATTTTATGTTTATATCTTTACAATAAAACATAAACATGTTTAACTAAAGTAATTATGAACACCATCTTTTGGTTTCAATAGTAATTTCAAGTTAATATATTACTTCACAATAATGTAAATAACATTATTTCTTCATTTATTTATGTCATTCCAAGAACACATAAATATTCAGATTGAAGTAGCATTAGATTACTTAATTAATTTATGTCATTCCATGAATTCATAAATCTATAAATTAAAGTAGTCTTGATATCATATTGACACATTTTTCTAATAGGTATCTAATTTAGAAACTGCAAATTCTCATAGTTCAATTACATCAGTTGATCTGCTAGTAATGAAAATATGAAATTCACCTTGTTGTTGCAATCTAGTTAAGTTCTCACATAACATAAATTGTAATACCAAGTGTTTCTTGAATTAATATTAGAACCTTATTCTCTTACCTTGTAGTCAAGAGAATCCATTGAATCATATCTTTATGAGTTGTTTCTTGCACACAATAAAGATAACATTTCTCCCACTTGTGCATGGAACAACCTCATATAGTTGATAAACAACATGCCATGCATTTGTTTATATGTTCAATATGATTGTGTCAAGTATATGTAGAACAACAATATCTAGTAAGGAAACGTACAATACTTATCCTTAAAAGTATGAGTGTCTACACTTGGAAAGTAATTATCTTTAGCTACCAAGATGTCAAAGCTTGTAACTCCCACTGAATTAAAGATCATTACAATAATTTCTTATTCAGTAATAAGTACACAATACTCCCACTGAATTTGACAACATCTAAAATGTTTCATATCTAGTGAAAGCAAATAGTGTGCTTTTAACTTTCCTACACCTTTGAATGTCCATACGTAATAATTACTTATGTACTAAAAGTGTATTCTACTATGTAAATGATGGACTATCCACCAAATGCTTTTAACTTGAAAATTGAGCATGCAATTTCTTCCTTAATAGGTCTACCATCCTACAATGTATGTAGCACCTTTAAAATAGTCAAAACAACTAGTTTGTCTTTAAACATTTTGCGGTAATTAGTCTAGATTCTAATTATAATAACTCATAAAATGTCATACATAATTTTCTGTTAACCAAATATCATATTTGTTACTAAGAATTTAATCACCAAATGAGGATGATAAAATCCCTATGAAAAATATTTGCAATTTTCTTAACCATTAAAAATTTGCTATGAGTTATATTAGAATTTAGACATATCTAATATTCCTATTATCCTTTCTCATTCATGAAAAGGAATAGGATTGTGTCTCACTCTTCCTTCATAGAAAGGAGACTTCTTTTGTCTTTTAAGTAAATATTTCTTAATCAAACATTTGTTTTGAAAACAGAACTAGATCAATTTACCAAAGTCCAAAATACGTTTACGGTTTGAACGTTGCATTAATACATTAAAACGAATTACAAAATTCAATTTCAGTATTTTCGATAATTAGATCTTTAAGAAAATAAAATACCCATTGGCAAATATTCATATAAACCATAGTATTTTCTTAAAGCTAGGATCCTAAATTGACATAGTACCATTACATCAGTTGATCTGCTAGTAATGATAGTATTCAACAAGGTAATTGTCGAACAATAATTGCCAATATCATATTGCAATTCCTAGATTTATGGGATCTACAATCACAAAACATTTGTATTGTAAGCATGTTTAGTCCCCATCTTAATGCCTTGAGTCCAAGTCTCACTTCCTACTCAATTTAAGTCATCTAACTTAAAAACTGTAAACTCACAAATCCATTACATCAGTTGATCTGCTAGCAATGAATTTATGAAATTTACCTCTCCATTGCAATCTTGCCAAGTCTCACTTAACGTAAATTACAACTTCAAGTGTTCTTAATTAGATGTCATTCAACTTAATTTATAAGGGTATTAATATTTTGATGTGATCAAAATAATGTATGAAGAAGCATGCATACCACTTCATAACATTGGTTTTGCAAAACATTTTTATTACCAATTTGCTAAGAGTAAAATAACAAAGTTTTGATTGAGGTATCGGGTTCACCAATTAAAGAATAACCATCAATTATCGTCCACTATATCGTACTTTTGCTTAAGCCCGAAGGCTTAGTGTTTCGGATAATCATTGTGGAATTGTGGATTATTCACCCTTAAGATGACAATGTACATGTAATGGTTGTTCGGTAAGTCTAATTTACACACAAACGAGCGTTAAGACATGAATGTTGTCTATCTAAGGCCACAATTTAATGCGTTGCCATCCTTATACCCATCTTGTAGTGTGTAAACTTCGGTCGAGCCTATTTAACCATTACGTACAAAAACATCAATCAACCAATCCTTTGAAATTTTAACTCTTAAAAACCAAAACAATTTCGCCATTATTTAGTCCGTATTATTTTTTCTATTCAAAAAATTACCCTTTTCGTTTATATAAACATGTCTAACACAATAAATAAACAAAACAAGTAATTATACAATAAAAAAATAAAACAACTAAATAAACACATATACATAATCATAACAATTAAATATGTATAAAACATGTAGCCACATGCAAATTTATTCAAAAGTCCTATTAATAATCAAATCTAGGCGTATAACGTATTAATTCAATTAGGGCTTTCTTTTTCTTAGAAAAAGAGCTACATACATCGATAAATCGATTGCGTAAGCCAAAATTAAATAAATACCACATAGCACATAATTGATTACTTAATATTGGAGTCTTTCCCAATTCGACATCTATTAAAATTTACATGTATTAATATAACTTAACCATTAATATATATATAAGCAATTTAAACAATTTAAATTATAACACAATAAAAATCCATGCAAACATGCACTTTTCATGGATTTAGCTTAACAATTAACACATTGCACCAAGATCGTTTACTAAAACGCATAACAATTACATGACATCTTAGGGTTTCTAATTAGATGTTTATAAAAGAAATAAAAGCAAAACCCTAAAAACCCCTTAGGTCATTCGACCCAAAATTAGGGTTAGGGTTAAAAACATAAACCCTAAAAAAAAACATGTAACTATACGAATCAAAATCCAATTTTTATGCGTTGCGATAATTAATTACACATTATAACGGCTCTAGATGCCACTGTTGGAATTATTATATCATGACCTTCATATAAATAAACCAAGTACATCAAAGTGAGCATGAGCGGAAGCAATTATAATAGATCGAATAACATGTAATTAATTAATCATTAATATAAATAGTAAATATACCTTTGTGATTCTAGCCCGAACAAGAATCAAAGCAATCTTCCGGAACCAAGAACCCTAATTAGGGTTTATAAGGATTATAAGAATTACCCCTTACCTTTTTGTAATTCAATCCAAGAATCAAACAATAGTGTGTTTGATTCACGTTCTTGTACACACGTACTAATTCAAGAAAAAGTTTATGCAAGTAATAAACACAAAACAATTTTAGATCAATAAAATCGAAACCCTTAGGGTTTGGTTTTGATGAAATCGACCAAGAAAGAAGGAGAGGAGAAAAACACCAAGATGTGTGTGTACAAGTTATGAGAAAAACCTACATCTTGGGTTTGCTTATATACTACACAAAACTTGGAGCTCAAGGCACAATGGAGGTGGAATACCCCCTTGGGCCGATCGGTTATGGAGTCCTCTAGGGGATTCCGGAACCTTCCCTTGTTTCCATGTTTTGTCTAGTATTTACTTTCATAATCTTCGTTAAATAAATAATTAGTCATTAATCAATAATACTAATTATTATTATTTATTTTGTGTTTAATAATTAATTATAACATTTTATAAATAATTATTACTTTTTCTCTTCATACGTATTGTGTGCAATCCCGTGATCTCGAGTTCGATCCTAACATACGTCTACTAAAATAATGTCCATAACCTAACAATAACAAAATAGGTCATTAGATAATTCCTAGATGAACAAATTTGCTAGTTGACTTCTTTATTTCCATGTTATGAAAAAATATACATTCAATTAAATAATTTGTACGTGGCTTACCTCGTATTTTGGATGTTTGAAACCTCCTAGGTTTCTAGATGTAATGTACAATTATGTTTAAAATTCTTAAAATGAGAGAACTATAATTACCTTTTTTTTAATTGGCAGAAATATATTAAAATAAAAAAGCTACTAGCAACACACTAGAAACTAAAGTATACAAAGACAAATCAAGAAATAAATCGAACAACACATTCTAGATACTTCCAGCGGCTTTAACTGTGAAGACTACAAAAGTATGAAAAAAAACTCTTGTCAATTACAGAGAACCGATACAAGAGGAAAATCCTCACCCCACGGAGGCCGAGCCACTGGTTTTCACTCCCAAGTGCTTTTTATACAGCCCCATACAAGCCTCGGGGAAAACGATACAACCAAAAAAGACATAAAAGGAAACGATCCAAACAATCTTGTCCCAGCAGCGAGAAGCAAAACACAGACATATATCTCTAACGAGACTTGAACTCACAACCTCTAGGTTGTTGAGGCACTCACATACCATTAGATCAAAAGGCTTTTGGTTATAGTTAGGCATTACTATATATATTAAATTGAATCAAGAACGACGCCGTTTCGATGCCACATGGGCTACTTTTTTTTCGTGGGCTACCATGGTCCAATGTTATGTATGTGGCCTTCTGGCCCAGGCCAAAATGTTGCCGCCTTTCTTTTGCTACACAAATCCAGAACGTTCATCATAGTCGGTCTTCACACATAAGTATCACACCGCCTCTCTCTCTGGAACATACCAGATAATCAAAACGTGAAAGCAAGATAGGGTCTGCCGATTTCTTATTGAACATGTCGTTCGTATACTTGTATATTTGATGTGAAAATATGGGTGTTATACTCAAAATAATTTTTTTTATTGTTTTGGTTTTACATTTTGGTTATAAAGAAAACTTGTAGAATCTTCACAGTTATCATGATGGATTATGATGAGAAATAAGTTCATGTTAGGGTATCTGATAGTTTAGCGTTAGGGTTTGATGTTGCAACTGATGGTGAGAGATAAATTGTTAAAGTATTTTCATGTGTATTGGTGGTTGATTGTTTCTTTTAATTTAGGGTTCTTTTCAATTGGGGATCTTTGAATTAGGACATGTTTAAATTTTTGAGTAAAATTTATGATGGCTTATTTTATAAAAAATATTTGGGGATTTTTGAAACTGTAGTGTGAAGTCAAAATTTTATGTGGGTTAGGTGTTTTTGTTGTTAGTTTTGATAATCTTATAAGACCGTAGATACGAGCTTATGAACTTTTCAAACTTTACGCAACTTCGTAAGCCCACTAAAAGTAAGTACTTTAGGAAATATCGTTTCGATTTGCTTATTTTGTAAATATAAATGCAGTTGAAACCATTTTAATGAGTTCATTTTGATATATTTTAGGAGGTGTTTTTTTTTCTTTTTCTTTTTTTTTACGGGCCTTATGAGCTGACTGAATTGTTTGGAAACATAATAAGCTTAAAGTTTAGCTAACAA
Source organism: Artemisia argyi (assembly GCA_030686995.1). NCBI lineage: Eukaryota > Viridiplantae > Streptophyta > Magnoliopsida > Asterales > Asteraceae > Artemisia > Artemisia argyi. The sequence goes on from CM060690.1 coordinate 151,043,745, forward strand.
ACTGAAGAAAATTACAATAGGTGTCTCTTCTTAAGTTATATGCTCTTATCGGTTGTCAAAAATCTTAGGGTGGGTAATAAAATTTAGTGTTGTTCTTTGGGTTAGATATAAAGGTAAGTATAAGCTTTAACTTACCTCAAAATGTCAGGTAGCAGTTTTTCGCACAAGGGTTTAATTTTTTTCTGCTCCTTTTTGTATAGGATGGCTTTTATGTGCGGTAGAGAACCAAACTTTGAGCTCACGGCTGAAGTAAAGAATGAACTCAGTAATGTGAGTTGCGATGACTTCTTAACCATGATTTGATCGACAATCAACAACAAAAGTAACTTGGCTCGATCCTTTTTTTGGTTCAGTTTCATATCAGTTTAATGGTGTTTTGTATTATCTGAACATTGAAAATGATCTTACAAATCTTCTGGGTGCAGGTTAGATGATCGGAAGTTGTTGTGGAAAAAGTAATGCACCTAATTGGAGATGCGTGGATAGAACGGATAAGAAGGTCTTTTGGAATTGCTTTTTAAGCGGTTATCTGCTTATTCAGTTACCTTTTTAGAGGGTATTTGCAACTGCTTATGTTTAGGCTTATAAATATAGCTGACGCTTAACTAATTCAAACATATGTTTTTATAGGTGACGCAATTTCAAGCACTTGCCTTTTACGGATTCCATATGATCCCACCAGTCATGGCAGGTATGAATTTGTTGTAGTTCTTTAAAATCGCCAATGGAATGATTTGCTAGACCTATAGTGTAACTCAGTTATCTGCTTAAGCGGTTATCTGCTTATTCAGTTACCTTTTTAGAGGGTATTTGCAACTACTTATGTTTAGGCTTATAAATATAGCTGACTCTTAACTAATTCAAATATATGTTTTTATAGGTGACGCAATTTCAAGCACTTGCCTTTTACGGATTCCATATGATCCCACCAGTCATAATTTGTTGTAGTACTTTAAAATCGCCAATGGAATGATTTGCTAGACCAATAGTGTAATTCAAATATCTAACGCTGACTTTTGGTAATTGCACTCAAACAACAACTAATGTAATGAACGTGGATAATGGTTTGAAAACATGGAATGTGTAACACCACCAAAATTTGGTACAGCGGAAGACTCAACAAGCTTTCGGGGTGCTACGGGGATTGGTATCCGACACAAGTCATAAAGGAACGAGATAAAGTAAACATAAGTAAAACACAACCAAACGGGGTTTTAAAGTTTACTTTCATCCCAAATTTATCCAAAGTAAGGCCCAAAAGAAATAAACTTAGGTCCACAAATACATATCAGAGTTTTAGAAAATAGATCCTTAAACCGCATTGCCAAGCCAAGCCTCCAATCCAAGCATCCAAAATCATTACTTAATTACCTGAGAAAACGCGCTAAAAGTCAGCTTTCGCTGGTGAGATCATAGGTTTATATTCATAATTCAATCAAGTGGACATATACGCAAAACGCTTGCTAGCTAGACTAGGCCTCAATCCACAAAACCAATCCTATAGGTGCATGATTCGTGTGAAAACCAATTATTATAATTATAGTATAGTATCGAAGTGATCCGCGTAAAATACGGATCACCCGAGTCGTTTTCCAACGAAGGCGAATGGAATCGAGAATATCGATTCGTGAAATCGTGATTTGTAAAGTGAGAAAGTGAAATATAGCAATCAAATAGTTCACGTAATAACAAACAAGTATGAAATATGCAAAGATTATAAGCTAATTATGCACCGAAATGAAAAACGTAAAAACGGAAACGCAACCGCAAAATTAAAAACGTAACGTATGACGAAAAATGATCCTACGACTTTGGAAATATTTTCTAAAAATTTAAAACTAATAAAAAGAATTTTAAGAAAAAGAAAAATATTTTTTAGACTTTTCTTTTATTTTCTAGAATTAAATTTCTATTTATTGAATTAAAAGTGAATTAAAAATAGAGAAAAATAGAAAAACAAATTGGAAAAATGAAAATTAAATTCTAAAAATTCTAAAATATTATAAAAGAAATTATAAAAATATTTTTGTATTTTTCAGAACCTTTTTTTAATTTTTTATTGATTTTTGGGATTTAAAAACTATTTAAAAATTGAAAATAATCAAAAGAAATTAATAAAAATAGTAAAAACGGTTGGAAAAATCTGGAAAAATTCCAGAAATTCTAAAATAATTAAAAAAAACTTAAAACAAAATTTTGGAAAAAAAAATTGAAAAGCTGAACTGCTTATTTAAAGAAAACTGCTTATCTCAAGTGCTTATTATTAAGCACTTGAGATCAAATCCTTATGAAACTTAAAATACTGACTGAGAATGAAGTTAAGTACTCAATAAATGCAAGTTATGATCAATAATGAGCTCAGAATTCACATAAGTACTAAACATTAGCAATAAGCTAACAATACAAGCTCATATAATAAGCAGTAAAGCAGCAGACAGATCCAGAATCAAATCAGTTATCCAAAGTACTCAGAAACAAGCAAATTAACACAGCTATCAACTCAATACACAAAAGCAGCCCTACAAATTCAAACAGATCCTATGTTCAAACCACACGACTAATGAGTAAATTAAGCTGACAGATAAAGCTCAGAATTAAAAGCTTAGGGTAGCAAAACGTCTACTGACTTACTGAATTTCTAAAATCACCTAGATATCAAGCTATAAACAAATAAAAAAAACTGAGATCAGCAGCTAAAAACTATTGGACAGTTGGAATATTGACTTTTTATAAGTAAAACTTCTTTGACTAAATCCAAATTGAGCAGCTAGATTCTATCCCCAGGTATGTGATAATGGTGTTTAAACGTTGAAAACACAAAAGCAACCTCAGAATGAAATCAATTTTCCAAGAGCAGGCTCAATCATTTACATATGCAGACACAATAAAGACTGTAATGCAATTTTGACTTATCTAAGTTAAGGATGCAATTTATATGATTAACCTAACTCTATTATGACCTAAGTAGACTAATGATGCAGAAAAACAAGCAGTAAAACAACTATAGTATGCAAAACTGATTTAAACCAAACACTCTTATTCTAACCAATATCACTGAAATACAAAACAAACTGCTACAAACAACCAACCAAAGATCCAATCAACTAAACTACCACTGATAGACACTAAATCAGTTTACTAACCATCTCAGATTCAACAAATTGATAATTGCACAAGCAACTCAGATGAGAGATCAGATAACTCTATTAATTAAAAGCAACTTGCACAGCAATAGGTTCCAATGAAACAGTGACTCAGATCAAGCCATAACAATCTCAGATCCACAATTATCACGGTTACTTAGTCTAAGTAGATCTACGAGCTAAATCTCCAAACAATTATACCACTCAAATTCAATCAAGTAAACAGATCTAATATCATATAGTCTAAACATCTATGACAACTCAGAAATGTCAATCCACTGCAATCAAATTATCTAAATAAATCTAATTCTACCAAATCAACTACTAACTAAGCAATTCAAAATCAATGAGACAATAATAAAACAGTACAGCTGTAATCAATAGAATTGAAATTAGAAACTCACAAAGCCATTTCCCCTCAGCCTCAATTGAGGGGATTCACTATGCTTGCCTATCTTTAAAGATAGGCATGTCCATCCCTTTTTGACAATGCTTATCCCATAAACCACCTCAGCCACCAATTGTCCGTTCTTTTGACTTTAATTGACTAACTCAAATAACTTCCACTAATAAGCTAGCAAGCTTAAATGGAATGTATGAAAGGAAAATAAGCTCTATTGTGAGCTATAATATCTAATATGTAAACATTTTTATTTATTTTTATATTTTCTGATTTTTTTTTTATTATTTTTTTTATGATAGCTGATAAAAGTATAAGAAGAAGATTAGACTAAGATAGATAGTTAAGCTGATTGAATTAAAATAAGCAGAATAAAAGTTGAATGAAAACAGTATAAGCTAAAGGAATTGAACAATAAGCTAAAAATATAAGAAGTAAACTCAGAATTTTATTAAACACTTAATAAAAGTATTACATTATCTAGTCTAAATACAATCTGAAATAAATTTTTGCAGCATAACAATACTCTAAACTAACTACTCTCTATTAAGCCTACAATGACCTCTTTTTATAGGAAGTGTGAGGAGGTGAGCTCACGGATTGCCAGCTTGGCAATCCGTGTGAGGTTGTGTTTCTTCAAGCACCATCTGAACCCTTGATCTCAATCAACCATTGCCCTTTCAATAAGCACCCTTAGATCACTCAATATGACGCGTCCCATCCACTAGCAACCTGCCACATGTCCCCCTTGTGTGTTTCTTGACCTCTGACACAATCTGACATCAACAATAGCTTCTAGAAACCCTTTGATTAGACTAATATGCCCTTAATCGCTGTGAAATTTAATTTACTTGTGGTGAACAGTGTTAGGGTTCTTATTATCTGGGTAAGAGTAAGATTGGGGGGCGGGTAAAATATGATTTGGGGGTATTGGGTGTTTTTATTAATGGGAGGGTTGACCGGGTTTTTAACGTGGGTTGACCGAGGGTTTTGGGTAGCAAATGTGGGCCGGGTAAGAGTAATAAGATGGTGGGTTTTGGTTGTATAAGTGTTGAGGATGGGCTTTGCTATTATTTTGATGGAGTTGGATAGGCTTGGGTCAGGTTTTTGCAAAGTTAATATTCAGATTTTTGGTTACAAAATTACAAGGACTAATTATGAATAATGCAAAACTCCAAGGGCTGATTCCGTCATTTCTCAAAATATATCATAGGGACTGATCTTGACAAAGTCTGAGTAGATAGAGGACTGAAACTGATTCATGGATTCCCGGTTTTGACTTTTTTGACCATCTTCAACTCTCGTGCTCGGTTTTACCGGTTATTATGTGATTTCCGTCATTTTGTAAAATATCCGTACCTGCATATCACAAACACAAAAACACATGTTTTCTTGGCATTTGTTAGCTCAAATAGTCGTTTTGGGTAGGTAATTGGCCATAAAATGGTGAGTAAATAAGCACTCACCAGTGCACACTATAGTCCAATCACATAAGCTCAAACAATAACCAATCATATTATCTAACCATATCTAGTCCCCACGCGATAACCAGATTCGTTGTGCGACTAAGGTTGATATAACTTCCAATATTATCTAACCATATCTAGTCCCCACGCGATAACCAAATTCGCTGTGTGACTAAGATTGATATAGCCTACCTAGTTCTATAAGCATAGCAAGTTTTAAATAAAAGCGATAAAAGTCCACATAAAATAATTTGCACGTTTCTCACCCCAAGTATTGAAAACAAAGTTCAAGAGTAAAAGTGGGGCTATGACTCACCTCAAGACCAGATATCAGCAGAAAGAAATCAGTAGAAGTAAGATGTGTCACAACTCAAAGACAGCAACTACGGACTCGGCACTTCCTAACAATATAAACTCGTTTCATGATTAATTCCTCAAAATCAAATATTCCCAATCCCGAACGTATTCCTTTTTACCTTCCAAAAATCAATTTCCCGTATTATTCTCGTATTAGTTTGGTGTTTGGTATCCATGCGGTTGGAGGGTCGACACAACTCAAACCACGAAATCACAACCAAAAGATATAATAGTAACAATCTACTGGTCTAATATTAGTCCAATATATCTGATGCGTGAGGATTGCACCAGGCTTTACCTCTCGAGGGATCTCGAGAAGCTTACAACCCCCACCAGGCAGTGTACCTGATCGATGTAGTATAGTATAATGACAAGTACCGGGGGATTGATCGTTCAGCTAGGAATAGTGTCGCTAGGATTAGAAAACCTAAAGACTAGGTCTAGAGATGAGGGATGATTCTTTTTGTATTTTTTATATTTTTTATAAAGCAAGTAAAAATCTCGGGTTTGAAGGAGTTTGGCGGAATTAGTTGCTAGTCAACTAACCCAATACTAAGATGCAATCAAAATAAAATACTAGAAATGAAAATAAACTATATTATACTAGAGTTGTGAGCAATATGTGGGAGAATTGTGTTTACTTAGATTTCACTACTCCCTAGATATCTTTTACACGTTAATTACTTGTTATAGTTACGTGGATGACGGATTGTATTCCTTAATACCATTCATGGGGTGGCGTACTTACTTCCCCAATCCTATGAGCGCCTACTTCACTCCTATGTCGAGCCGGCTAAGAAGCTCCTAACATGGGATCATTAGAATTTACTCATGCATTAAATACAACCAATAAAACCTAGTACACATCGGTTCATGTTTCCTAAGACGTTCAAGCATGTTACACAATGGAGATCTGCCAGTTTTCTTAAGCCTAACATTGAAATCATTCATCCAATACAACCATAAACAAGTAATCAACACATAATTAACATCTAGGTTTCATTAGATCTAAGCAAACACAAGATAGATCTAGCCTAGCATGTTGGAATCAAGACAAGCATAAGATATATTCAAACAACACATAGACATATTGAATGAATTAAGAGAAGACTTATCTCAATTGAACATAAAAGGATTCAAGGGGTGAAAACCCTTGAAAACACTGTAAAATATGACCTAGGGTTTACAAAGTTCGGCCCTAGTTTTCTCCACACAAGTTCTCTCTAATGAATGAAAAATAGAAAACTATATATAGAGTTTGATAGGTGACGGCGTCAAGAACAAATGTCTGACGCCGTCACCGCCAAATAGTTTCTCGGACTGCCTAGATCTGGGTCTGACGCCGTCATGTATTCACCTTATGCAGGCCGTCACCAAATTAACTCTTGACGCCCTTGTTGTGACGCTGTCAGGTTTGCACTGGGTCGTCATGGATTTTACTCTTGGCGCCGTCAGGGTCTTCCTCTTGACGCCGTCAGGTACTGTTCTCAGCATGGAAAATTAAGTTTTTGCCGTTTTCTTCACTTTTATGCTCCAAAAACGTCCGAATTGCTTCCTTTTCCAGATTTCTCTCCCAAAGTACCTAAAATCACAAAAGGAACGATTTAGGGTAATATTTGATCAAATAAATTCAATTCCGGGCTTAAATGACCCCCTAAAAGTGGTTCATTTTTCGCCTCATCAATATCATTTAAATAAATCATCGAAGTTTATCAAATCCGTCGACTTGGTATCCTTCCACAATTTATTTACCTAATATATTATTCCAAGATCATACCCAAAACCTAAATCACATAGCACTTATGATACTATATGATATAGTTCTAAATTTAATAAGTTCCCTAAATATATCGTCAAACTTACAAAATTCGTCAATTTGATAAACCTCACGTGATATTTAGTAACTCATAAATCCCGTACACATACTACAACCTATGGGCGTCGTAAGATACAATACCCATTAATATACTCATTTTATATAACTAAATAGATCCTATTTAATCCGTCGATCAAATAAGTTACGCAGTTATAGAAAATGGACGTATAAACGTCACATATCCGTGACAAGCACAAAAAGTCATAAAATGAATAATATGGCACACTTGGACTCAAGTGACCACGATCCCGTATAACTCGTAAGTTTCCCGTTTTATTTTCCAAAAAGTATTTCATTTAGTACAATCATCCAACGTTATAATTATATCGGCATTTATAATTGTTTAATCATAATGACGTTCCCGACATTTATTATACTACTTTTATAGCATAATATATATCGTTACGTTATTATAATATTACTCGTGATCGTTTTATTTTTAATATACGCACTTGTATAAATATATATACGTTTTCACGTTTATATATTTATATAAACGTTTATATTATTAATAATAGTATTACGAGTTTTTATTATTAAGTTTGATTATAATTTATATCGAGTTATAAGAGATGGTCACATGTCCGAGTCATCACTCTCGGCTCATTGTCCAAGTCCAAGTATTAAGGCGTTTTGCCGAAATCAACCGTTGACTAGAAAGTCAACGTGACTTCGACACGCACAATCAAAAGTCCAAGGTAATAATAACCAACATCACAGTACATCCGTCTCCGTCAATCATCCCATATCACATGCTACAACAATAGGGTTCGATTACGGCACCCGACTAACCTATCTCCGTCATACTAGTTAACTGTCTCATAATCGGTTCCAAATACCCTTCGACAACAACTCCACAACTTCATAAGTGAACCATTGTCAAGACCACAAAGGGTCTCGACCCAACCAATGTATTCGGCCACAACAAGCACCACAACAACTATAATATCAACAACAAAGAAAACACCACAAGTAGCCATCAAGAAACACGTAATCCGGGTTGGTTTACCAAGCCAAAACCCTAGCCAAGAGACCCACTTGGGTCTCGGCTAGACCACGAGTCACAAGGACTCAAACCAAAGACCATTTGGTCTCGGATTAGGCTCGCCCGAGCACTCCAAAAACTGCCAAACGGACCCGTAGGGTCGCGGCACACTAACAACAACAACCAAGGCCAAATCTCGATCCAAATCGAGCCACAAATCAATCCAATAAATCAAAACTCTCGCTAAGATTACTAGGTCAAAACCCAACATCAAAATCAAGCCATAGGGCTCGAACCACGCAAGGCCGTGAGCCACGGCTTGCGGTAACCAACTCGACATCAACCCAAAACCCAAGAATCCGGATACCAAACGAGTTTTTCATAATCAAAATACCTTTTCCCATTAGTATTTTACAAAACCCATTCAAGAAAAAACATATACCCACGGTTTGGGTAGCACATCGAGGCACACGAGTTGAAACTCGTGGCCACTCACCTTCAATACGACTCCAAAAATACGTTTCTTCAAAAACCCAACAAGTATTGACGAAAATGATGATGTTTAGGTGGCGGTGGTGATGAGATCGAGGTGTTAGAGGTGTTTATTTCGCGTGTGAGTTATACCAAAGAAAGATCTCGATGAGAAGGTTAATATGGCGGTGTTATTTTGGTTGTAGGGGCGGCGGTGTGGCGGTGGTTGCCGGAAAAGATGGCGGCGGCTAGGTTTCCAAGAGAGAGAGATGAGAGTGAAAGTGACGGTGTGTTGGTGTTTGTGTTTTGGGTGAGAACCAAGAAACCACAAAGACCAATTTGTAGTCACTCTTTTTATTTTTTTTTAAGTAATAATAGTAATAATAAGAATAATGAAGAGGGGGCGGGGGGGCGGCTAGTGTGTAAAACGCAAGAGCCAAACCCGTAAACTTTTCAAAATATTCCGACTCTCTCGAACCGAGCTCGTTCCCAATATTTAAAATTTCACGATACAATCAAAATAAATATATAGCCGAACCATAAATTCCAAACATTTAATTTTGTTAGGTTATTCCTAGTGCCGGAGTCAACGTAGTGCCACGAATATTTTAGATCAATAATCTCAACATAAATTCCAAATCAAAATGATAATTCAACTTTGATTCCACGTGAACTTAAAAATTGTCAACCACAATTTAAATTTCACAAGTTCGTTACGAATAAAATTTTAAACATTAAATTATAAACGAACTTTACGTAATGCGGGTTTCAAAATAGCTCCCTAATTTGCCAGTTGTCACATCCTCCCAGCCTCAGAAGAAACCCGTCCCGGGTTTCTCTCGGAACAAACCATCTATAACATGAAAAGCTTAGGATATCTCTTCCGAAACTCATCCTCACATTCCCACGTAAATTCCGGTCCGTGACGGGAATTCCAACGAACCTTGATGAGTGGAATACGACTTCGCTTGAGTCGCTTAATCTCTCGATCCAAAACCTCAATTGGTTTCTCCACAAAATTTAAACTTTCATCAACTCGAATATCTTTCATCGGTATTACCGGTGTTTCATCAGAAAGGCATTTCTTTAAATTACTCACGTGAAATACATCGTGAACCTTACTCAATTCCTGTGGTAGTTCCAACCGATAAGCTACGGGCCCAATTCTTTCTAAAATTAGAAATGGTCCAATGTAGCGGGGGTTGAGTTTCCCACGTTTCCCGAAACGTATCACTCCTTTCCAAGGCGAGACTTTCAGCATCACTTTGTCTCCAACCTGAAACTCTAGGGGTTTACGTCTCTGATCGGCGTAACTCTTCTGCCTATCTCGAGCTGCTTGTAACCGATCACGAATTTAAGTCACTTTCTCAGTAGTCTCTAAAATAAGCTCAGGACCTGTGAGTTGGCTATCTCCAACCTCAGCCCAACCAATCGGCGAACGACATTTGTAACCATATAAAGCTTCAAATGGTGCAGCTTTAAGACTTGTATGGTAGCTGTTGTTATAGGAGAATTCCGCAAGAGGTAGATATTTCTCCCAGCCTTTACCAAAGTCTATTATACATGCACGAAGCATATCCTCTAAAGTTTGAATAGTTCTCTCACTTTGACCGTCGGTTTAGGGATGATATGCAGTACTCATATCAAGTCTCGTCCCCAAAGCGGTTTGAAGTGATCGCCACAAAGCTGACGTGAAACGACTGTCGCGATTAGAAATAATCGATATTGGAACACCATGACGAGAAATAATTTATTTCACATACAACCTCACAAGTTTGTCGACACTATCATCTTCACTAATCGCCAGGAAATGAGCAGACTTAGTCAATCGATCCACAATTACCCAGATAGCGTCACAACCGCTATCTGTCTTCGGTAATTTGGTAATAAAGTCAATCGTAATCCGCTCCCACTTCCAAACCGGGAGTTCTGGCTGATTCAATAATCCTGATGGTATATGGTGTTCTACTTTAACCTTCAAACATGTCAAGCACTTGCTAACGTATAACGCTATACCTGCCTTCATGTTTGGCCACCAATATAATTTCTTTAGATCCTGGTACATCTTGTCAGACCCGGGATGAATAGAATATCTTGACTTATGTGACTCATGCAAAATCAACTCATGAATTCCTCCATACGATGGTACCCAACTTCGGTCTCCAAAACATAATATTCCATCAGAACACTTAACAAATCCCTTTTCATTTTCTGCCATTCCAAATATGTTTTTAGCAGGTCGGTTTTCTGCTTTCAACGCTTCCTTTTGAGCTTCTAATTTATGAGATGGTAACGGTGATACGATAGTCATTCCCAATGACCTGACTCGTAACGGTGGTATTCTCTCCTTTCAACTAAGAGCATCAGCAACAACGTTTGCTTTACCGGGATGATAGCGAATTTCGCAATCATAATCGCTTAGCAGCTCAATCCAACGTCGCTGTCTCATGTTGAGCTCTTTTTTATTCAAGATGTGTTGTAGACTTTTGTGGTCAGTGGATACAACACACTTGGTTCCGTACAAATAATGTCTCCATATCCTTAAGGCGAAAACCACAGTACCTAACTCCAAATCATGGGTGGTGTAGTTATTCTCATGCTTCTTGAGCTATCGGGAAGCATAAGCTATCACTTTCTCTCGTTGCATTAACACAGCTCCCAAACCTTTATGAGAAGCGTCACAGTAGACAACAAAGTCTTCGCTACCTTCAGGCAATGCCAATATAGAAGCACTACACAACATCTCCTTAAGTAATTGAAATGCTTCCTCTTCCTTATCTCCCCATTCGTATTTAATATTCTTTTGAGTCAATTTGGTCAACGGCTTTGCTATCTTCGAAAATCCCTCAATGAATCTTTGATAGTAACCGGCTAAACCCAAAAATTGACGAACTTCCGTTGGGGTCGTCGGTGCGGCCCAATCTTTAATTGCTTCAATCTTAGAGGGATCTACATGAACTCCTTGACTATCAATTACATGACCCAAAAATTGTACCGTCAGAATCCAAAACTCACATTTGGAGAACTTGGCATACAACTTCTCCTACCTGAGCAATTCTAAGATGAGTCTTAGATGCTCCTCGTGCTCTTTCTCACTCTTCGAGTAGATTAGAATATCGTCGATAAATACGATCACAAACTTGTCTAACTAAGGCTTACACACCCGATTCATGAGATCCATGAATACTGCCGGTGCGTTAGTCAACCCAAACAGCATCACTTGGAACTCGTAATGTCCGTAACGGGTTCTGAAAGCCGTTTTCGGAATATCTTCCTCGCGAACTCTAAGTTGATGATACCCCGATCTCAGATCGATCTTCGAATACACACTCGATCCTTGAAGCTGATCGAACAAGTCGTCGATCCTTGGTAACAGGTATCTATTCTTCACGGTTAACTTATTCAGCTCTCGGTAATCAATACACATACGGAACGATCCATCCTTCTTCTTCACGAATAAAACTGGGGCTCCCCAAGGTGAAGAACTTGGTCGTATAAATCCCTTCTAACTCCGCCAATTGTTTCGACAACTCTTCTAGTTCAGTCAGTGCAAGTCGATAAGGTGCTCGTGCCACGGGTGCAGCACCAGGTATCAACTCAATCTGAAACTCCACTTGTCTAGTAGGCGGGATTCCCGGAAAATTATCGGGAAATACATCCGGAAAGTCACGAACTATAGACACATCTCCAATGCATCTTTCTTTCTTCTCCTTCCCTCCTTTCTCAGAGATTTGAGCTAAGAAAAGGCAACATCTTTTTTCCATTAGCTTCGGTAGCTTAGTGCAAGAAATGACCGCTAATCTGGATGGGCTCCTCGAACCTTTTCGATCTCCTTGTATATTTAAAATCTCCTTGCCGTAAGGTACACGCACGATTTTCTCATCACAAAGTATGTGAGCACGATACTTCGACAACCAGTCCATACCAATGATAACATCGAAACTTCCTAATGTGACGGGTAGAAGATCTATGTTGAAAGGGTGATTCAAGAAATTCAACGTGCAACCGAGAATGATAGTCTTAATTCTTTCTATGTTTCCATTAGCTAACTCTACATCATATCCAATTCCTAAGGCAATCGGGGGTCTTTCTAATAAGGGTGCAAATGTAGTGGACACAAAACTTCTATCGGCACCAGTATCAAATAGTATGGAAGCATAACGATTATTGAGAAGGAACGTACCACTAATGACGTTCGGGTCTTCTCCTCTCTCGTTTCCAATTGCATATTGTAACACCCACAATTTTGAAAACATGCAGCGGAAATTAGATTGGGTGTTACTTCATAGCGCACAGTTTATTAGTAGAAAATGATTTGTCATTTTAGTCATTTTAAAGATCTATCATTCGAATATAAACACCAGAGTTTTAAAAGAGGTCCCCATTTGTCCCCAAAGTTTATTAAATCAGTTTTCGAATGATAGGAAAATTTATAGCCTTTATAAGTATCCGTGCTCCTCCGTGCCATCCTTGCTCATTATGGACCTGAGATAAACACATGCTAAAAGTGTCAACACAAAGGTTGGTGAGTTCATAGAGTTTATAGTTTCGAATATCGATTTCCAAAATCAAAGAGTTTATGAGTCCAAAGTAGTTATAATAACAGTTGATTAGCAAATTAAAGTGTGAGTAAATCCATAATATTCATAGCTTAAATCGTTGATTTATCAAAATCAGAAAATGAGTGATTTCCTTAATCAATTTTATACAAATTAATCCGTTGGTTTGCCCTTCACCGGGTCAACACCAAAATAGTAGTTTGTTTGACCTAATCGGGTCAACACCAAAATATTAGTTCGTTTGCCAATTATTAGTAGTTTTTCCTGCTATATAGTGAACACAATCTCGGGGTTTGATAAAACAGTGGGCTACAGCATTGTACGCCCCTAACATCAGTCATTGTAGTGCTACATTATTACCGTTCTATTGCCCTAAGCTCATGAGACGCAACGATTAACAGACATCAAAATAACCATAATAATGATGTGAAATAGTCTCAGGATAGGTATTTACCAGTAACCTATGAAATCAAATAAAGTGCATTTGGTGGCTTTCCTCTAGCGACCAAATGGGGATTGTCAATCCCTAATAGATCTATCCATAATTATTTACGTTCAACCTACAAGTGATTAAGGCGCATGATCGAGGGACTTTTGGTAATAGGTAACTTAGGCAATAGAGATCAAATATAGCATATCGTTGAAAAATCACTTGTAATCATGTCTATAGCAGGTATCTCCTTATGAGATATAAAAATGTGTAAACTAGTAAAGTTTATATGTAATATAGTCCTGTATTTAATTAATGAATACTTGTAAAAGTAAAAACAGTAGTTAAGCATATATCTCCCCCAAAAACATTTATAAACCATTGTAAAACAAGTAAGAGTAGGGGCTATGACTCACCTTGGAAAGTAGTGACGTAAGTAATACATCGGTGCCAAAGAGTATGGCCGAAAGAGTAACATAAGTGATGTCAAGAATTGGAGCATAATGATATTGAATTCGGCACGACCTAATGAATATGAGCTTGTCACAAATACGGTACGCGAAGAGTACTCAATGCGTATGAGTTTTCAAAAGATAATATGTTTTAGTTTTCGTGGAATATTTGTATTAATGTTTGTAAATGTTTAGTATCATCATTCGTGTGCTTTTAAGGTTAAGACTCGAATACACATACCATAGTATAAAACATATAACACACTTATGACAGGAAATAAACACGTAAGAATCAAATAGCAGATAAGCGTTATAATGAGTGGATGGTTAAGTTGTAGGCATTCACCCGGTGTCCCCCAAATAATGTATGTTTTATAATAAAACATATGTTTTAATATGTAGAACAATTAAAAAAAAGTTTAATGTAACTATCCTTCTTGTTTTGTTCTCGGTTTTTGTTATAATAAAAGTTATTGAGATAATATATATTAAGTATGGAAATGCAAGCTTAATATGGTTCGTTTTAGTCCGTTATGTCACATGTATAGTTAACCCGATAGTCTTAGTCCATACGACGTGTTAACGTCGATTAAAGTACTAGTTTGGTCTTTATGTTGACTTTTCTACATATATATATACTTTACTTAAATCTGACCAGGCCCAAACGACCAACTAAAACACATTTTTACATCTCAGACTCAAAAGAGATTTTATGCAAGACGTCGTTTCAGACAACTTTCGTGTTTCGGCCGAAGGCCGAAACGGGTCAGAAGGTGCCCAAAACGACCCATTTCAGTTCTGCGCAAGATTCAAATTACCAATATAATGCTGAATAAAAATATACATATAATTCAATATAATTCAAAATTTCATTTGGCCATAACTTCTTCGTTTTAAATCCGATTTTTACGTTCTTTATATCCCCGGAAAGGTAATTAAGTGTACTACCATATTTTTAAGATTATACGGTGTAAAAAATATTTTATGGTCACTGTTCATTCTGAATAAAATTATGACAACTTATATAATTAGTATAAATGATTCCAAACACTCCATAATAAGCAGAACAATAGGCAATCTAAACACCCCCTTTCGTGGGTTGTGGCTGTTAGTCGAACCAAACCTAACGGACCTTTAGGTCGTGGTGGTGTGAGCCGAGACCAATCCAAACGGACCCTTGAGTCGTGGTGGTGTGAGCCGAAACCAATCCAAATGGACCCTTGAGTCGTGGTGGTTGTTGACATAAATAATGTCTTAAAACATTGTTAGCATATTAACAATGTCTCTATGTTTTGATGATTACAAAGCATAAACTCATTAATCTAAAACTTATGACATAAACAAGTTTTTGGTGCTTAATACTTGTCTTTGCTTCCATATCACTTAAGGTATGAATAAACAAAGAGTTTATTACATTTAATGATCAAAGGAAATTTTATATTAATACATAACATTATATAAAATGATTTTAACATTTTATATATATTTGTAAATCATTTTTGGCATAGCTTTATTAAACCACAAAAATATGATTTCAAATTTCCAACCAAAAAGGGCAAATTTTATCCAGAAAAACTTTTGAAACGTTCAGGAGGGCGGCCCCCTTAATTTTACTAGGCGGCCCCCTTAATCATTAAGGGGACCGACCTACAATTAAGGGGACCGGCATGCTCCAGAACAGTATTTTCCCCCCCTTTAAATACTGATTCATCCCTCAGATTTTTCTCACCTTTTGCGCTTCTAAAACTTTCTGATCCAGATCTATTTCTCTATTCTCTCATCCTTTGATCATAAGTGTATATATTCTTTGTTTCAAAGTGATCCAATTTTCATCCTCTCAAGTGCAAGAGAAGAATACTTCTATCTTCCTAGACAAGAAGTATTACAACTTGTTGTGATCTCCACATCCAAGTTGTTGGTGTATCATCAAGATTATTTACATATTCTTTGTGAAGATTGTTGTGAATATTTGCTTGTAGATAGTTGTGTTAGATATAGATTGTGTGATTAGTTGATAGCTTGGTGTGAAGAAGAGAAGCTAGGAAATCTATTGGTGTAAAGAAGATAGAGTTGAAGTAGTTAGTTGTGAAGTAGATTGATTTGAAGAAGGTGTGTAGAAGTTGTGACTTAGGTGTGAAGGTGTTGTGGTGTGATTATTGGTGTGTAAATTGGTGTGTATATTGGTGTGTAAATTGGTGTGTAAGGTTTTCTCCGCCATAAGGGAGCTTGTTGATATAGTGAAGAAAACTCTCGAGTTAAGTGCTCGGGGAGTGGAGTAGGACAAGGAAGGTGTCCTTGTAGCCGAACCACTATAAATCTCTTGTCTCGCGGTTCGATCTTTCCATCTCTTACTTATTTCATTACTTATCATTGTTATATATTTCTTATTGATATTTGTCTGTATTGTGCAATACTTGAGATCACATATTATCGAATCTAAGTTTGAAAAATTAAGTAAACACTAAAACTCTTTTTACAACTAATTAAAAAGACGTAAAACTATTCAACCCCCCTTCTAGTTTTCCACAATTGGTATCAGGAGCCACGTCTAGCAAGAATTTTAAAATATATTGTATTTTAAAACTTGTAACGATCTATGGAATCTGAAAAATATTTAGAAGGGCAATCTATACAAAGACCACCACTATTTGAAAGTGATGGATTTTTATATTGGAAAAATAGATTCGAAACCTATGTGAAATCAAAAGATCTTGATCTTTGGCATATTATTACCTTTGGTGATTTTCCCCCTATTCAATATAATGTTGAAACTAAAATGGATGAAATTGTAGCTTTTGAAAAACAAAATGATGATTTGAAAAAGAAACTAGCAAAAAATAATGAGGCTAAAATGGTTATTTATAATGCGTTACCACGCAAAGAATATGAAAGAATTTTTATGTGTAAAACCGCAAAAGAAATTTGGCATTCTTTACTAATCACTCACCAAGGTAATAGTCAAGTTAAAGATAACAAAATAGATCTTCTTGTACAACAATATGAACAATTTACGATTCCGGAAGAGGAATCAATTGATAATGCTTTTGCTAAATTTAACACCATTATCACAAGTTTAAAAGCACTTGATGAGACATTTTCTAGTAAAAATTGTGTTAGGAAATTTCTTAGGGCATTGCATCCGAAATGGCGAGCTAAAGTCACGGCTATTGAAGAATCAAAGAATCTGATGACATTGTCACTAGATGAGCTTATTAGCAACTTGAAGGTACATGAAGAAATTATAAGAAAAGATTTGGAAACGGTTAAAGTCAAGAAAGAACAAGTCAAATCCGTTGCTCTAAAAGCCAAAAAGGAACCTTGTGATGATAGTGACTCAAATGACGAGAGTGAAGATGAAGAATATGCAATGGCCGTAAGAGAATTCAAGAAATTCTTCAAGAGACGAGGAAGATTCACTAGATCATCACATGACGATAGAAAATCGTTCCAAAGAAATAGAAGTGACAATTACGTGAAAAGAAAATGCTTTAGATGTGGAAGTCCAAATCATCTCGTTGGTGAATGTCTAAAGCCGCCGAGTTACGATAATCAAGGTGCATTTGTTAGTAGAACATGGAGTGATAGTGACAAAGAAGAAGTGGAAAAATCAAGAGAAGAAAAGTGTTTCATGGCAAAAGCAACCGACGAAATATGCCTTGGAATTGACTTGGAGCCTGACGAATGGATCAAGGATAGTGGATGCTCGAGGCACATGACAGGGAACCGAAAGCTATTCTCTACATATAAGGCATACAACGGAGGTAACGTTATTTTTGGTAGTGACTTGCGTGGAAAAATTATTGGCAAAGGTACGATTTCTCAAGACTCACTTACTATTGAAAATGTTGAACATGTAAATAATTTAACATATAACTTACTTAGTGTAGGCCAAATATGCGATAATAAATGTAGAGTTATCTTTTCCGAAGAAGATAGCGAAATAGTTAAGAATGGAAAAATTATAGGTAGGGGTATTAGGAAAGGAGGTGTATATGTTATGAAACTAGGAAACAAACCTGAAGATAGGATATGCCTAACGACCCTAGACGAAAACTCCACATTGTGGCATAGGAGATTAGGACATGCTAACATGCAACAAATACAATCTTTGGCCTCTAAGGAATTAGTTAGAAACTTGCCTAATCTAAAATATGACAAACATTTTTGTGATGCATGTAAAATTGGAAAACAAGCTCATGCTAGTCACAAAGCTAAGAATATAGTATCCACTACTAGGTGCCTAGAATTATTACATATGGATCTTTTTGGTCCATCCGCTGTGCGGAGCTATGGAGGAAACAAATATACCTTAGTAATAGTAGATGACTACTCACGATACACGTGGACTAGGTTTTTAAGTGACAAAACCCAAGCCTTTGAAAAATTCGAAATATTTAGTAAAATGATTCAAAATAAATTAGGATGCTCAATAGTTGCCATTAGGACGGACCATGGTAGGGAATTTGATAACGAAGTACAATTCGGAAAATATTGTGAGTTAAATGTAATATCTCACAATTTCTCCGCTCCTCGTACTCCTCAATCAAATGGGGTAGTAGAAAGAAAAAATAGGTCACTACAAGAAATGAGTAGAACTATGTTAAATGAACAATCCATTCCACAAAAATTTTGGTGTCACGCCGTAGATACATCAACTTATATTTTAAATAGGGTATCAATTAGAAGAATTCTAGGAAAAACTCCTTATGAGTTATTAAGAAATAGAAAACCAAACTTAAGCTACTTTAGGGTATTTGGAAGTAAATGCTATATATTAAACACTGAGGACTACCTCACTAAGTTTGATCCAAAATCATATGAAGGAATATTTTTAGGATACTCACAAAATAGTAAAGCATATATAATACTTAACAAACACTCCATTAAAGTAGATGAATCACTAAATGTAACATTTGATGAAACACCACCACCTCCTAAAACGCTACCTTTAGAAGATGATGATTTAGTCGAAGATGAAGCCATTGAGGTTAGTAAAACAAAACCCATAGGAAATGATAATGAAGACATTCACTTAGAAAATAACGAAACCGTTAATATTAAAGAATCTAGATCACATCCATTAGATAATATAATAGGACATCTTAACCAAAGAACCCTTAGGTCACAAGCCCAAGCTAAAAACAACTTCTTTTGTTTCCTCTCAACAATAGAACCTAAGAATATTAGCGAGGCTTTAAAGGATGAAAGTTGGATTATAGCTATGCAAGAAGAATTAAATCAATTTAAGGCAAATGATGTTTGGGAACTAGTCCCAAATCCAAAGGATATGACTATCATAGGAACCAAATGGGTATATAGGAACAAGTTAGACGAGAATGGAATAGTTACTAGGAATAAAGCTAGGTTAGTTGCCCAAGGTTATAATCAACAAGAAGGAATTGATTATGATGAAACTTATGCCCCCGTAGCTAGACTAGAATCAATTAGGATATTACTTGCCTATGCTTGCGCCCTAGATTTTAAGTTATTCCAAATGGATGTGAAAAGTGCATTCCTTAACGGTTTTATCAATGAGGAGGTATATGTGGCACAACCTCCAGGATTCATTGACTTCGCGAAACCTGATCATGTTTATAAGTTAAAGAAAGCTTTGTATGGACTCAAACAAGCTCCCAAAGCTTGGTATGATCGATTAAAAACTTTTCTTATTAAACATGATTATTCCATGAGAATGGTAGATAACACTCTTTTCACTAAAAGTAAAGACCCTAATCTCATCATTGTTCAAATATATGTTGATGACATTATATTTGGATCGACTTGTCAAGACATGTGTGATGAATTTGCCAAAATCATGCATGATGAGTTTGAGATGAGTATGATGGGTGAACTTAACTTCTTCCTAGGATTACAAATAAAACAATTAGAAGATGGAATATTCTTTAACCAATCTAAGTACATTAAGGAAATGCTTAAGAAATTTGGCCTAGAAGACTCAAAACCCATGAAAACACCCATGTCTACGGAGGTAAAGCTCACAAAGGACGATGAAGGTGAGTCCGTAGATAACACCAAGTATAGAGGAATGATAGGTAGTTTACTATACTTGACGGCAAGTAGACCCGATATCATGTTTAGTGTCTGCCTTTGTGCCCGGTTTCAAGAGGATCCCAAAACCTCTCACCTAGAAGCGGTTAAGCGTATCTTCCGATACGTTAAAGGCACTATACACTTAGGATTATGGTATCCTAAGGAATCCGGCATAGAAACCATTGTCTATGCAGATTCGGATCATGCGGGAGACTACGTAGATAGAAAGAGCACTAGCGGTATTTGCACGTTTATGGGATGTTGTCTAACGTCTTGGTTTTCGAAGAAGCAAACCGCTCTTGCTATTTCTACAACCGAAGCCGAATATGTAAGCGCCGGAAAGGCATGTCAACAAGCACTATGGATGAAACAAGCTCTCGTAGACTATGGCATTAGGTTAGAAAATGTCCCCATTATGTGCGATAACAAAGGTGCAATAGATTTAAGTAAAAATCCGGTGCAACACTCTAGGACTAAACACATAGAAATACGTCACTATTTTCTTAGGGATAATGTACAAAAAGGAAATATATCTATAGAAAAGGTTGCATCGGAAGACAACATTGCGGATATATTCACAAAACCCCTTAAGCGTGAATTATTCAACCACTTGCGTTTAGGATTAGGAATGATGGAACAAGTTGACTAAATTATATTGAATTAATTCAAGTTTATACTTGCATAATTTTTTTTTTCATTTC
This sequence comes from Artemisia argyi, assembly GCA_030686995.1. Classification (NCBI taxonomy): domain Eukaryota; kingdom Viridiplantae; phylum Streptophyta; class Magnoliopsida; order Asterales; family Asteraceae; genus Artemisia; species Artemisia argyi. Next base: position 151,064,636 of record CM060690.1, read on the forward strand.
ACCTTTTCTGAGTCTAGGAATCTATTTCGCACAAAATTAAAGATTGAGAAGATTCATTTTCTTTGCATAAACCTTTTTGTAAAACTCAATCAATTCTTTCTAAAAATTATTCTCACAATCTAGGAATCACATGAAGATCGTTTTCCTTGCATTGTTGACAAAGTGTAAAAAATATTGTCTTTCAAAATCATGCATAAACTCACACATAAATTGTCAAGGTATATAATCTAATATATGTCTTTGACATTCATGATCGAGCAAAAATTGAATCAAGGAGATCATTTGGATTGTTTCTTAGGATCGTTATTTCATTGTGCATCTAGGAGTCGAAACAATCACAACTCCACATTTGTTGCATATAGACACTCACTAGGACAAATTCCTTAATAATGATGTCATCTTGATCCATCACTAGCTTTTCACTCACTAATTGCCTTTGCCTTTTATCTAAGATAGGTGCCTTAGGAAACTTAAGTGTGCTTGCCTTTACTTACCTCCTATTGCTTATTAAGTGTTGATTATGTGTCCTCTTGCATGCATGCCATATCTTAATTAGATTAGATCCTATATTGCCTAAGAGAATTGAACTTGCTTGAACTCTAATCCAAACACATAACCTTTCTGAAAATTTTCTGCCAAAAACCCAATTTTGGCAACCTGGAAATCACCAGATGGGCGGCCCCCTTAATTATGTAAGGCGGCCCCCTTAATTATTAAGGGGACCGCCCCCTAATTAAGGGGACCGGCCATCTGATGGTCGGGTTTACAGAATCTTTTCTGCTTTTTAGCCCATTTCAACCTACATTTCCCAATTTTAACCAACACACTTTGTCCCAATCTTCCAAACAAACCTTATCCATCCTTAAACACACAAATCTTACACTATAAATATCCCCAATCCTCAAAACTATCCATTCATCCCATCATGAACTCTCCAAACAAACCAAAATCAAAAGCCTCAAGGCTAGCAAGGATGACGGAAAGACCCGTTTGGCGAAGAAAAAGCCCTCGAAACAAATCCATCATAACCAATGAGATTGGAAGTCATTCAACACCTCCAACTTCTTACTTCCCAAACTTTACCTCAAACCCACAAGGTCATTCATTTGATCCTCTTTACAAACCATACAACATTGGCCAACCATCTTCCTACAATTCCAATTACACAAATCCAACACATCCATACCAAACCTATGATCCTCTTCACATTGCCACGGAAAAGCAAAAGTTCCGTGATGAAATAAACCAAATCCATGATCTTAGTGATCTCCTTGCTATGCATCTTGCACAACGCAACAAAGGGCAACCTCCATCATCACCCTATGCAAATTGCCTTCCCACTCTCTCAATTTGGATCAAGTTACCAACCACACTCACTTTTGCCCTTGTTGCATATTCCTTCAAAAACAAATCCTCTACTTGAGTGAAGATATTTCTTGGATTGAATATCTTCTCACTCGTAATCATCCAATACCACCCTTAACACGATACAACATTGTGAGATCCACCTCTTCCGCTCCATACTCCACCCCATATCCCTCTCAATCAAACATCTAAGCTTTATGCTTATGTTTCCATTCAAGCAAATAACACAATCAACTATGAGTTGCAAGCAAGTCCAAGTGCTTCTTTAGGCTATATAGGACTATGTCCTTCCTTTTGTTTTATTATGATTAATATGCCTTAAGCATATTAAGTATTGTAATGTTTTCTATGATGCTTGAATGAATCTATTTTTATAACTATTGCTTTGCATATATATGTGCCTTGTTCTTTACAAATATTTTGTGTAGCCAAGACTTCCATAGCTCATTCCTTTGATGCTCTCAAATGAGGGGGAGTTTACATCAAGGGGGAGCATTTACCTTTTTGATTTTACAAAAAGGGGGAGAAGAGAATGTTAAACTCTAAATTCTTGTCTAAAAATCATGTTTTAGACCTCATGAGTTTAAGGTTTTGTAATCATCAAAAAGGGGGAGATTGTTGACATAAATAATGTCTTAAAACATTGTTAGCATATTAACAATGTCTCTATGTTTTGATGATTACAAAGCATAAACTCATTAATCTAAAACTTATGACATAAACAAGTTTTTGGTGCTTAATACTTGTCTTTGCTTCCATATCACTTAAGGTATGAATAAACAAAGAGTTTATTACATTTCATGATCAAAGGAAATTTTATATTAATACATAACATTATATAAAATGATTTTAACATTTTATATATATTTGTAAATCATTTTTGGTATAGCTTTATTAAACCACAAAAATATGATTTCAAATTTCCAACCAAAAAGGGCAAATTTTATCCAGAAAAACTTTTGAAACGTTCAGGAGGGCGGCCCCCTTAATTTTACTAGGCGGCCCCCTTAATCATTAAGGGGACCGGCCTACAATTAAGGGGACCAGCACGCTCCAGAACAGTATTTTCCCCCCCTTTAAATACTGATTCATCCCTCAGATTTTTCTCACCTTTTGCGCTTCTAAAACTTTCTGATCCAGATCTATTTCTCTATTCTCTCATCCTTTGATCATAAGTGTATATATTCTTTGTTTCAAAGTGATCCAATTTCCATCCTCTCAAGTGCAAGAGAAGAATACTTCTATCTTCCTAGACAAGAAGTATTACAACTTGTTGTGATCTCCACATCCAAGTTGTTGGTGTATCATCAAGATTATTTACATATTCTTTGTGAAGATTGTTGTGAATATTTGCTTGTAGATAGTTGTGTTAGATATAGATTGTGTGATTAGTTGATAGCTTGGTGTGAAGAAGAGAAGCTAGGAAATCTATTGGTGTAAAGAAGATAGAGTTGAAGTAGTTAGTTGTGAAGTAGATTGATTTGAAGAAGGTGTGTAGAAGTTGTGACTTAGGTGTGAAGGTGTTGTGGTGTGATTATTGGTGTGTAAATTGGTGTGTAAATTGGTGTGTAAGGTTTTCTCCGCCATAAGGGAGCTTGTTGATATAGTGAAGAAAACTCTCGAGTTAGGCGCTCGGGGAGTGGAGTAGGACAAGGAAGGTGTCCTTGTAGCCGAACCACTATAAATCTCTTGTCTCGCAGTTCGATCTTTCCATCTCTTACTTATTTCATTACTTATCATTGTTATATATTTCTTATTGATATTTGTCTGTATTGTGCAATACTTGAGATCACATATTATCGAATCTAAGTTTGAAAAATTAAGTAAACACTAAAACTCTTTTTACAACTAATTAAAAAGACGTAAAACTATTCAACCCCCCTTCTAGTTTTCCACAGTGGTGATTTCCATTCGAACCAAAGAAAGAAAAAGAATAAAAATAAAAATAAAATAAAGGTAAATGAAACAAAAATAAGCCAGAAGTCTGAAAATAAGCTAATGACACAACTAACATGAGTTATACCAAATTTTAATCACATAACAAGCTATGTGCTTATAAGCCGAAGCTTATAAGCTTGATCCAAGTAAACACTCTCAAATAAGCAGTTTCAAGGTAAGCTTATGACAAAGCAACATCATAACATCATTTTTAATTTATTTCAACCACAAGATAATTTGTTAAAAATGTTTTTATTCAAATCTTAATTCCACGAAAACTAAATTAATCGAATTAACAAGGTCGATTGTGTGTGTGTCGACTTACAATATAATGAGAAGAAGAGGTGGAACGAGGTGGTGGTGGTGGCAGCACACGGCAGCAAGCAAAAATAAGGAGAGATGAGAAGCCTTTAAAACTCTTGAAAAGAAGAGGTCTTGAAGAAGAAAAGAACCAAGAACAATATAGCACCAAAGGATCTTCAATCTTAGCATGATGTAACTAGGGAAATAGCACCACAATGGTCTCCTTGGTCATGTGGGTTCACGACAGCAGCAACAAGAGGAGGAGAGCTGAATTTTTGATGGTGATATGCTCTATGTTTTAGGACATATATATAGGAGGCAAGTTTGGAGTTCTATGGTTTCTAGGTTACATTTGAGGGAGTAACAAGTGAGGGAGGTGGTGTAAGAGTTTTGCACATGGTTTCTTAGGTTGTATTTGAGGTAGCAACAAGTGAGGAAGGGTGAAGGTGTAAGGAGGTACATGTAGTAGTACCCAAGTTGAGTCCAGGTTGTATTTTATATATAACAGCTTGGTATTGCATTTTTTGTTTAAAATCTCGCACTCTAGACGTAAAACATTATTTCGGACAACTTTCGTGTTTTACACTTTTCCTGGTTCGGACCAGAAGAGCCTTAAAATTGGGTTTTAAATTTGTTACAGAAAGTTGGTGGTTCATTAGAATTTTATACGAAGTGTCATTACTATTTGTGTTAATTTGAGATGAAACGTGTAAGGTGCCTTAACTTGATCAATATTCTAGTATAGTAATCATATTTGAAAGTTGATAACAATTGTTATTCATGGTTCTTAGAAGCATGGAAACTAGAGTTGTGAAATAAAAGAGGTATGTCGTGTGTAAAAGTTATGATCACCTAAGTTAAAGCAAACATGTACTTGTGACTTGTAAAAATAATAGTTAGAGGTGAGTTCGTTAGTGAATTACGTCCAAAGGAAAGGGGCCAAGAATAAAGAAGTCCGTTTAGTTGATGAGTGAGGGGTTAAGGTCCTTTTGGTTCTTAGAGGTCCAGTATTATTAGTGATTACACATGGCAATTTTTGTAGGCTCGGGATTTATATAATTGTATTTGGTAATTATTGAAACGTATAATTATTAAGTATCAATGTTTTAAGTCATGTATGGTATCTAGGTTATTAAGGTTCAGGTGTAAACGTCGTTTCAAGGTAAGAGTGAATAATGTTGGAATTGACAAAGTATATAAAAAAAAATTGTTATGGGTAAAAATGGTTAATTTATGTTGTAATAACGTGTTAATCATAGGAAAATTTTACGGGATGTTATACTGATGAGGCGAAAAATGATCCGTTTTTAGGGGGTCATTTAAGCCCGAATCCGACTTTATTTGATCAAATATTGCCCTAAATCGTTCCTTTTGTGATTTTAGGTACTTGGAGAGTGAATTCTGGAAAAGAAGCCATTTTGGATGTTTTTGGAGCATAAAAGTGAAGAAAACGGCAAAGTATCAATTTTCCATGCTGGAAGTACTAGGTGACGGCGTCAAGAGTTGCACCTGACGGCGTCAGATAGCAAGAATAAAATACCGTAGGTGGTGACGGCGTCAAAAAGCCATCTTGACGGCGTCAAAAGTCCCAAGAATAAAATACCGTAGGTGGTGACGGCGTCACACAGGCCGTCACAAGGAGATCAAGGCCGTCCGAGGAAGAATTTGGCGGCGAGGTGACGGCGTCATAAGCTTGTCTTGACGCCGTCAGACCAGTTTTCCTATATATAGTTTTCTAGTTTTTTCATTTAAAGGAGAGAAGTTTTGGAGAAACCCTAAAGACGAATTTGGGTGAACTTTTACAGGTTTTTCAAGGGTTCCAAACCCTTGATACCTTGCATTGTAATTGAGATAAGTATTCTTCTAATTCAATCAATATGTCTATGTGTTGGTTGTCTATATCTTGTTCTTGTCTCAATTCAATTATGCTAGGCTAGATCTCTTTTGTGTTTGCTTAGATCTAATGAAACCTAGATATTGATTATGTGTTGATTACTTGTTTATTCTTGTTGTGGATGAATGATTTTATATGTTAGGCTTAAGAAAACTGGCAGATCTCCAAATGGTAACATGCTTGAACGTCTTAAGAAACATGAACCGAGGCGTACTAGGTCTTTATTGGTTGTATTTAATGCATGAGCCACTGTTTACAATCCCTATAGTTGTGCTGGGTCATGGTGTAGGAGGAGATAAGAGCTCATAGAATTGGGGAGTTATGTATGCCACCCCATGAATGGTATTAAGGAATACGATCCGTCATCCATGCAATTGTAACAAGTAATTAACATGTAAAAGATATCTAGGGAGTAATGAAGTCTAAGTAAACACATTTTCTCCAATTACTGCTCACAACCTTAGTATAATTAGTTTATTTTCATTTCTATTATTTTATTTTGATTGCATCTTAGCTTTGGGTTAGTTGAATAGCAATTAATTCCGCCCATTCCTTCAAAACCCGAGATTTTACTTGCTTTCATAAAAACATAAAAATACAAAAATAATCATCTCTTACCTTTAGAACTAGTAAATTAGGCTTTCTAATCCTAGCGACACTATTCCTAAGCTGAACGATCAATCCCCCGGTACTTGTCACTATACTATACTACAACGATCAGGTACACTGCCTGGTGGGGGTTGTAAGCTTCTCGAGATCCCTCGAGAGGTAAAGCAAGGTGCGATTCCCACGCATCAAGTTTTTGGCGCCGTTGCCGGGGAATAGTTATTGTCTAGGTTAGGATTTCTTTTTATTAGGTCTACTTGCTAGATTCCTTTCTAGTAAGATTTTATTTTTATTTTTAGGTCTTCTTTAGTCTATCTTATTTCTTCGTGCTTTTGTTCGTAATTCTTTACCATCCGACATCATGGAAGGTGGTAACATCTTTGAACCCGTCATCCCACCACAACAAAACCCACCACTAGAACCCCTTAGGCCCCGAACCTTAGGAGAGTATTCCCGACCTAGCCATCAAGACTACCGAAACACCATTGAGCTCACCGGAGCCAATGTGACCCCCTTGTGATCCGACACCATCCGGTTGGTGCAAAGCGGATGTGTATTCCATGGACTTCGTTCCGAAGATCCAAATCAACATCTTAAGGACTTTCTCAAAATCGTAGATTCCATAGACCTAGATGTTGCAACTAGAGAGACAACCCGTTTACGCCTATTCCAATTCTCTCTACGGGATCAAGCTAGTCAATGGCTTGAGCGTTTACCCGCGGGATCCATCACCACATGGGATGATCTCACCACTCGTTTCCTTGCTCAATTTTTCCCACCGGGGAGAACTACTAAGCTTAGGAATGACATTTTGATGTTCCAACAACGTCAAAATGAATCTCTTTATGAAGCATGGACTCGTTTCAAGGACTTACTCCAAAAAGTCCCTCATCATGGCATAGATCTTTGGCTCCAAGTCCAAATTTTTTATGACCATATCGACATCCCCACGAGGCGGACCATTGATCAATCGGCCGGTGGTAAGCTACGTGATCTTAGTGCGGAACAATCATGGGAACTCATAGAAGATCTTGCTCTCTATGACAACGAAAGTTGGAATGATCCCCGTGACTTAAATAAAACGGTCAAGGCAATATCTTTGCCTTCGAACAATTCTAGCACTCCCGACCGTAGGATCATGGAACTTGAGGACCAAGTCAAGTTTCTCATGAAATCTTACGATGCTCCTAAGCCTTCAAGCCAAGTGAACAAAATCACTTCTTCATGCGAATTATGTAGTGGTCCCCATGACACTCGTGATTGTGTGGAACTCCCCGGAACAGCTTTTGCGGACTACGCATCCACGCGTACCGACGAAGCAGGAGATAAGTGGTACACTTTCAAGCCCGAGCCAAATACATACGGTGATTCATACAACCCCTCATGGAAAAATCACCCAAACCTTAGGTGGAAACAAAATCAACCCACCTAATCGTTACCAACCAAACGGTCCACCATCCAACCGTACTTTCAACAACAATCCTTCTAACAACTATGGTAGTACCAACAATCTTGAAGGATTGATGTCAAAGTTCATGGCATCTCAAGAAGCTCGCATATCTAAGTTTGAAGCCAATTTCAAACAAAAGCAAAGCGAGATGACCACTAGAATTGATGCATTGTTGAAAGTTCTCAACGACCGAGAAATGGGAGCACTCCCAAGTGACACAATCAAGAATCCGAAACTAAACGTTAATGCCATATCTTCAGTTTCGTCACCCACTTCGTGTCCACAATACTACTCGGTTAAATCAACGAGCACGTGTTTCAAACAAAACCAAGTTCCCCAAAAGGACCAATCAAATAAAACACCCACTATAGAGCCGGTCAAAAGCATAGTTGAAACACCTCTTACGCAAGACTTTGACGACGAATTCAAAGAACTTCACCTTGAACGCCCCGTCATTGATGTCTTAGCGCGTGCTCCTTACTATAGTGCCCTCCTAGAAAAATATGAGAAGTATAAGCTAGGTAAAAATGGGACCGCCTTCGTTCAAAACAAGTTACCAAAAAAGCTTGATGATCCAGGTATATTTGTTTTGCCTTGTAAGATAGGAAGATCCGAAGCTTTCGACACACTAGCCGACTTAGGGTCAAGCCTCAACTTGATTCCCTTATCCTTATTCACCGCTCTTAAGCTAGGAAAGTTAGAGGAAACGGAGGTATTGATAGGGCTAGCGGATGGGAGTATTGCCCATCCGGTTGGAATGATTAAGGATGTAGTTGTTCACGTAGGAAGGTTAACTATATTAGCGGATTTTCACGTCCTAGACATGGTTAGTGACACTACATGCCCATTATTGGTAGGAAGAGGATTTTTAGCAACCGCTAGTGCCATGATAGATTGCAAGGAATCCAAGATAGCGGTAGGAGAAGGCGATACTTGGTCGGTGTATGATGTTAAGAAGCATAGCTATGATTGTGATGATGAACCAACACCGCATTGGGTAGAGATGAATAGGAGACCATCTAGGTATGGACCTTGGATAGAAAGGAACTTTATAGGACCTCAATGCCCATTCTATCTAGAAAAGGACTTTGTTGAAAAGACACATTCGGTAGAACAACTAATAGCTAGGGATGAAGAGCTAGACCCCTTTGAGGATCCGTTAGTCTTTAGGAAGATGATTGAGTTATTAAGCGTAATGCCCATTAACATAGAGAGGAATAAATGGAAAAGAGAGGGAGACAAGTGTAAATGGAGGTGGGACAAGCCACCTAAAGAAGGTGACGGGTCATGGCATATTAAAATGACCTTGTATGATCCGGATGGAGAGAAGTTTGAAAGGTCATACCATACTAAAGAAACCGATAGGAAGTTGAAACCTAAGTTCGATCCCAAAGATATCGTCAACGAGGAACTCACCCGAATCACGTAGTAACCCATAGCCTTGAGTCTAGCTACAAGACTCGTAAATAAAGAAAAGCGCTTCTTGGGAGGCAACCCATGTTTTGTTTGATTTTTATTTGTTTGATTGTTATTTGCTTCCGTGTGCATGATTTATTTTATTGTTGGTTTATCATGTTTCTCAAATAAAACGTGGAAATACTTTACTATGTTGTTTAGCCTAGTCTTAACTCCAACCTAAAAGTATTTTTGCAAAAGATAAGTGTAAGGGGAAACCCCAAATATGTTTTTAAGAAACAAACCGATCATGATTCTCCACGATAATAAATGAACATGTATATTCGTATTTGTTAGAGTCAAATGCTTGTATTGAGTCATAATGAAGTTTTGCAGGATTTTTCAGGAAGTAGGACCAAGTTTTTCCAGAAATTTTCCGGAAACTTAACATAAGAATTTCTGCAGGTTCATTCTGACGGCGTCAGAGTTTACTCTTGACGGCGTCAGGAGTTAAAATCTGGAAATTTTACCGGTTTTGTTTTTTTTAACGGAGTCTTATGGTTTTTGTGAATTATTAAGTTTTATAATCTCCAGGAAATTTGCAAACTTCATTCCACAAGCATTATATCTTACTTTGTTTTCTAGGATTTATGAACTTATATAGGATGCCGCCGATTTTACGCGAGGTTGTCTTGTCTATTTTGTCAGGTTTCACAGGTTATGTTCGACAAGGAGATGATTTATATTCTGGAAGGGAAGCTTTGATTGTTCGTTTTCTTGGAAGAAGATTTAACCTGTCCAACTAAAATCCATACCGAGCGAATAAGGGGAGTATTTGATTTCATTCTCTTTACTTTTTAACTTTTACATTCTTTACTTGAACATTGGGGACAATGTTCATCTTAAGTGTAAGGGGATGGTAAAAAGATGATACCTTACATATGCACTTTCGCTTGAGTTTGTTTTGTTTGATGGTAGATGTGTAATAAAACTACGAGAAATACTTGTTAGTGTAATTTTAGCGCCAAATTTAAAATTTTTTACAACATTTAGGAGTGAAACTTTAGCCATAGCAAGTGTCTCATGGATAGGAGATTGTATGACTAGCACATAACCGTATATTCAGAAAAATTCTCCACCCAAAAATGTGAGGTTCGCCTTTAGATTTGATAGAAAAAGCATTCATTATTAGTGCTTATGAGTGTACCGGTAGCATTTAGATTCTAGAACTTGCGTTAGTGATGCATCCCAAGACCGCTAGTGAGACTACATTCGTGTGGTAGGATTTACTACATGATAAGAGGCATTAGGATCACCCTTGTGTTAAACCCGTATTACAATTACTTGACCATTTAAGTCATATTACTTGGCTAGTTAAGTCAACTAATTTTTCCCACACCCTTAGCGTTGTACTCATTTTTAGTACACGAAACCCCTAGTACACCCCTCCGAGCCTATCTTTTCGTTTCTAACTTTAAGCATCTTACTTAAAGGAAGAATTTGTTACACCCCACTTAAAATGTACACCCAAATCGCCTTAGCCTTCCGTGTATGCGCTCATTTTTAGTGCATTATTGTTATTTGTTAAACCCTAAGTTAACTTTCTAATTGATTACATGGTTGCTAAGTCGAGTCATATCCTTGTACATATTGTTTTGGGACGATTGGGACTCATGGGTAAGTACTTAATTTATGGAGTAATGGGGAAGAACATCATTTATTACCCCCATATGTACGTTAATCTTAAAAGTACTCCAAGTGTTTTGATTTTCTTAATTCGAGTCATTAGAATAGTTAAATGTAAAGTATGTAAAGATTCAAGTGTAAGGGGAATTCTCATCCCCTATGATGTATTATTTTGGATGGTAGGGTAAGAGTGTATGAAAAAAAAAAAAAAAAAAAAAAAAAAAAAAAAAAAAAATCAAAAAATCAAGAAAAAGGAAAAAGAAAAAAAAAAGAAAAAAAAAAATAGAAAAAGAAAAGAGAAAAAACATACGGACTACCATCCCGTTTTTATTCTATGTTCATTTTATGTTTTTGTTATTTTTCATTTATTAGCTTAAGTCGAGTCTAGTCTTGGCTTAGCAACGCCATCTTGTACATGTAATTAACCAAGATTCTTAACTCGCCACCAGTAAAACTTCCTTTATCCAACAAAACCGTGTAATTCTTATCCCTATACCTAACGTTACAACCCTTTAAAAGACCTCTGTGATAGTTTATCCTAGGTGCTTACGCCATGTGGTGGAGGTTTGATCTTTTCCCAAGCCTATGGTAATCTATTTTGCTATAACAGGTAGTGAGAGATATCTTCCATTTCCATAATGTTATATTACTTTATTACACCCGAGAGATGTGAGTATCTAAACACTATTTGTGAGGTGCTTGTGTATGATCTCCGTGCTTGTCTATTGGTCTTTAGTGGAACGATTATTTGTTGTAATTACTTTTATATTAGTGTTAAATGACCCCTAACTTGTCTTTTGAGTAAAATAAAAGCTCATTTGCTTGAGGACAAGCAAATCTCAAGTGTAAGGGTATATGATGAGGCGAAAAATGATCCGTTTTTAGGGGGTCATTTAAGCCCGAATCCGACTTTATTTGATCAAATATTGCCCTAAATCATTCCTTTTGTGATTTTAGGTACTTGGAGAGTGAATTCTGGAAAAGAAGCCATTTTGGACGTTTTTGGAGCATAAAAGTGAATAAAACGGCAAAGTATCAATTTTCCATGCTGGAAGTACTAGGTGACGGCGTCAAGAGTTGCATCTGACGGCGTCAGATAGCAAGAATAAAATACCGTAGGCGGTGACGGCGTCAAAAAGCCATCTTGACGGCGTCAAAAGTCCCAAGAATAAAATACCGTAGGTGGTGACGGCGTCACACAGGCCGTCACAAGGAGATCAAGGCCGTCCGAGGAAGAATTTGGCGGCGAGGTGACGGCGTCATAAGCTTGTCTTGACGTCGTCAGACCAGTTTTCCTATATATAGTTTTCTAGTTTTTTCATTTAAAGGAGAGAAGTTTTAGAGAAACCCTAAAGACGAATTTGGGTGAACTTTTACAGGTTTTTCAAGGGTTCCAAACCCTTGATACCTTGCATTGTAATTGAGATAAGTATTCTTCTAATTCAATCAATATGTCTATGTGTTGGTTGTCTATATCTTGTTCTTGTCTCAATTCAATTATGCTAGGCTAGATCTCTTTTGTGTTTGCTTAGATCTAATGAAACCTAGATATTGATTATGTGTTGATTACTTGTTTATTCTTGTTGTGGATGAATGATTTTATATGTTAGGCTTAAGAAAACTGGTAGATCTCCAAATGGTAACATGCTTGAACGTCTTAAGAAACATGAACCGAGGCGTACTAGGTCTTTATTGGTTGTATTTAATGCATGAGCCACTGTTTACAATCCCTATAGTTGTGCTGGGTCATGGTGTAGGAGGAGATAAGAGCTCATAGAATTGGGGAGTTATGTATGCCACCCCATGAATGGTATTAAGGAATACGATCCGTCATCCATGCAATTGTAACAAGTAATTAACATGTAAAAGATATCTAGGGAGTAATGAAGTCTAAGTAAACACATTTTCTCCAATTACTGCTCATAACCTTAGTATAATTAGTTTATTTTCATTTCTATTATTTTATTTTGATTGCATCTTAGCTTTGGGTTAGTTGAATAGCAACTAATTCCGCCCATTCCTTCAAAACCCGAGATTTTACTTGCTTTCATAAAAACATAAAAATACAAAAATAATCATCTCTCACCTTTAGAACTAGTAAATTAGGCTTTCTAATCCTAGCGACACTATTCCTAAGCTGAACGATCAATCCCCCGGTACTTGTCACTATACTATACTACAACGATCAGGTACACTGCCTGGTGGGGGTTGTAAGCTTCTCGAGATCCCTCGAGAGGTAAAGCAAGGTGCGATTCCCACGCATCATATACATACACTCTCCCATGAGCAGCTCCTGCTTCCACACGTTGGTCCTCATTGTCATGACGTCCACGGTTTCCTCCAGCTCCACGGTTTCCATGGTTGTACCCATTACCACCCGATCCTTGATTTCCTCGGTTCCACGATTCCCTAAACTCATTCCTATAGTGTCCCTTCTTTCCACACCCAAAACAAGTAACATTCGCCTTACTCCTAGCTTCGGGAGTAGCTTGTACCACAGCAAGGGGTTGAGCCCTACAATCCTTAGTTATGTGTCCTCTCCTTGAGCAATTGTGGCACATCACAGTACATCGTCCAGAATGATTCTTGTAACAACGACCACACTTGGGTGCATCACCATTTTGTTTCTTCTTATCTCCATCCCCAATAGCATAAACCTTAGCAACAGCTTGTCACTTGTTTCGGTGATCATTACCCTTAGAGTGATGGTCTCTCTTCCTCTTTCCATTCTTATCCTTCTCAGCTCCTTCCAATACCAACGAGTCCATCAATTATTGAGTGATCATGATAGCCTCATGAAAATTTGCAGGCCTAGCAGCAATCACATCATTCCTTGTAGCCACAGGAAACCCATCGGTATACCGCTCAATCTTTTGAGTCTCAGTCTTAACCATATATGGGCAAAGCAAGGCTAACTCCTGGTAAGGACAATTGTAAGTCACCATATCGGTACCCTTCACTTTATGATTCCAGAACTCAATCTCCAGCTTCTTAACCTCATTCCTTGGGCAGTAAGTCTGAATCAGCAAAGACTTAAATTGCTCCCAAGTCATGGCATAGGCCACATCACTCCCAACCGAATTTCGGTAATGGTTCCACCAAGTTAATGCTTCGTCCTTGAAAGTAAAAGAAGCAAACTTTACCTTTGCATTCTCCGCACAATTGCTGACATTGAACACTGACTCAGTTTTCTCTATCCACTTGACCAAGTAGACCACTCCTTCAGTCCCACCAAACTCAATGGGTCCACAGATTCGGAACTCCTTGTAGTTACATCCATTAGTACGAACAGGTGGAAAAGTTCCAGCAGAGTTATTGGAGTGATTCGACTCAGCTAGTAGTTCAGCAACACGTTGTTCCACAAGTTGGTTGATCATAGCTTGATCCACAGTAGGTGAATTCGGTGGAACGTGATCATTGTCTCCCTGAACATCAACATTTTGATTCCTGTTGTTGTGATTGGTGGTGTCCAGGTTGTCAGGAGTAGGGGTTTCAACATTTCGAGTAGGACGGCGTCCTCGGTGACCAGGGGTCGCAGAAGGACCAGTTCGAGGAGCTCTGACAGGGTTTCGTCGTGGGGCCATTGATCTGAAACATAATACAAGGTTCATAAGTCTCCGATAGAATTTATCATACGCTCAACAAGAACTGGATAAATGAAGCCAAGACATCGGAAGAATATCAACAATACACCATAAGACATCAATAAAGTGAATAGGAACTCAATTTCTATGACATCCAAAACCACATAACATCATATATAATAACCATTATCCATACAAATAGCAATCAAGACATTGTTCCAACTACAAAAGACATAAGGGATACTAATCATTCCAAACGAGACGAACATACAACGGAAATACATCAAAAACAAGATAACTAGCTTTTCTAACCAAGCACTCCTCGGTTTAGAAAGCAACATGACAACATAATCCAACTATCTAGCCACTATGCTGGCGAGACTCCTCAGCTCCTGCCTCAAACCATCCAACTCTCTCCATAACGATCCCAACTCGACACTGTGAGTATCACTATCCCTCTTGAGGTCTGCTACCTCCTTCTCGAACTCCGTGTTCCTCTGCCACAGCTTGCGATCTGCCTCGCAAGCCGTGATAAACCCTCTCTGCAGACTCTCTATCTGCTCATGAATCTCCATCATACCTCTCCTAATCGCTGTCGTCCTGCCCACGACAGTAGTCATATCAACTCTCAACTCAGCAATAAACTCTCCAATAACCATCTCAAGTCGATCAGACATCTGCGAGATCCTCTCACCCTGTGCAGTAATCTGAGTCAGTGTTCTGAAAAGCTCAAGGCGCACTAAGGCGCAAAGGGGGTTGAAGAGCCTCGAGTCGAGGCGCATTCCAAGGCGCGGGATTCATGAATGCGAGGCGCACTAAAAGCATTAAGTTTTTTATAACATATGTGACCATTTATGTAGCTTAAATAATACAAAATAACATTAAAATACTTAATGCATAACACATATTGCCATTATAAATATTAAAATGGATTGGTTGTCACTTCTAGAACGGATCAACTCTTTTGCTCTATGACCTATATAGAAATTAAAATCCATATCAGACTAAATATGTTTGTGTCCTACACTTGTAGCTTACATCTAACAAAGCTCACAATTGAACCCAAAATATCAAGTAAGCAATATATTAATATTCAAGGCACAATGCTACATTTTCATGATAATATGTCGTAAAAAAATATTTAATGAAACAAAATAACTTCTTAAAGAAAATTTCAATCAATAAAATAAACATAAAATCAATTTAAATTTAGAAATCATATAAATACTCACCTATGACTTAAAAGGTCCATGCATTATATCTTAAAAAAAAAAAAAAAAAAAAAAAAAAAAAAAAAAAAAAAAAAAAAGTCCCAAGGCGCAAAATATGGCCTAGGCGCAAAAATCGCCCGAGGCGCCAAGGCGCAAAAATCGCAAAATCGCGCGATTTTTGTGGGAGTCATGCATGTCGTGCGCCTCGAGTCAAAAAAATCCCCAAGGCTAGCGCCTTGTGCGACTTAGCGCCTAGGCGCGCCTTAGGCGCGATTTTGACAACTTTGATCTGAGTCCAAATCCTACCAATCTCACCCAACTCTGCAGGCTCAGCAGATATCTCAGATGGCGCATCCGACGCCACGGGACTACCAGGTGGTGAATCAAACAAAAATGGGTGATCAGGTGAAACTGGCTCCAACGGATGTATCGGAGAATCGGGCTCCTCAGCATGAGCTGGATGTGTTGGCAAACCATCATCATCAGTCATCTCCTCCTCTTGAGGATCATCCTCCTCCTCACCCTCCTGTGGGTCATCATCCCCCTACTCAGCCTCCTGAGGGTCATCAACCTCCTCCTCACCCTCGTACTCCTCCTCCTCATCATCCGAGAGGTACTCCATCAATCATCATTTCCGAACAGGTGAATCATGTGGTGATATGGTAGGTGATCTAGGATGATAACGGAATGATGCGGGTGGTGCATCTGACAGAAGAGCGTGAGCATCAAAGTGCATGGGTGGTGACGAAGGGCGCACAGACATGCGTGCCGTAGCTCGATGGGCAAAATGTGGAGCCACACGAGTCAGAGCCTGATAAAGTGTAAGCTGTCTCGAAGTACCAGGGAGCCCTAAAGAAGATGAGGGTCCCTGAGAAGTAAATGCAGCAGGTGGTGCAGAAGTAGCTGCTGTCGGTGATAAAGTAGCTGAAAGCATGGCAATCTTATAGGGATCATCAGGAGCCATGGTGATCTGTGGTGGGCGGAAAGGGTCAGCAAGAATATCCTCAGTAACATCGAACGTATGGCAGGCCATAGTCTGTGACAACGGCATAGGGTAGGTGTAAGTATTTCAAAACAACTAAACCGCGAACTCAAAATATCGTATCAAAATCATCATAAGATCCCAATCATATAATTTCAATAAAGATTTCAAATACCGCATTACTAAAACATTTATAAAACAATTAAGGCATATAATTCCTCAGAACGCCATCACATCACATAATCAATATATCCAAGATTCTCAAATCATCCAAAAATCTCATATCTAATCATCATCATATAATACCTCAATATAATCGAAGATGCTTCGGCTTAGCGGGCTGGCGGGCATTGGTCGAGGATCGTTTTCTATAAAAATCGGTTATAGTTTAGGTGTTTATTACCTAGTTCTCTATAACCTTGGCTCTGATACCAATCTGTAACACCTCCAAAATTTGGTACAGCGGAAGACTCAACAAGCTTTCGGGGTGCTACGGGAATTGGTATCTGACACAAGTCATAAAGGAACGAGATAAAGTAAACATAAGTAAAACACAACCAAATAGGGTTTTAAAGTTTACATTCATCCCAAATATATCCAAAGTAAGGCCCAAAAGAAATAAACGTAGGTCCACAAATACATATCAGAGTTTTAGAAAATAGATCCTTAAACCGCATTGCCAAGCCAAGCATCCAAAATCATTGCTTAATTACCTGAGAAAACGCACTAAAAGTCAGCTTTCGCTAGTGAGATCATAGGTTTATATTCATAATTCAATCAAGTGGACATATACGCAAAACACTTGCTAGCTAGACTAGGCCTCAATCCACTAAACCAATCCTATAGGTGCACACTATAGTCCAATCACATAACCTCAAACAATAACCAATGAGAATATCTAACCATATCTAGTCCCCACGCGATAATCAGATTCGTTGTGCGACTAAGGTTGATATAACTTCCAATATTATCTAACCATATCTAGTCCCTACGCGATAACCAAATTTGATGTGTGACTAAGGTTGATATAGCCTACCTAGTTCTATAAGCATAGCAAGTTTTAAATAAAAGCGATAAAAGTCCACATAAAATAATTTGCACGTTTCTCACCCCAAGTATTGAAAACAAAGTTCAAGAGTAAAAGTGGGGCTATGACTCACCTCAAGTCCAGATATCAGCAGAAAGAAATCGGTAGAAGTAAGATGTATCACAACTCAAAGACAGCAACTACGGACTCGGCACTTCCTAACAATATAAACTCGTTTCAGGATTAAAAAATATGACGAAAATGTAAAAAATGGACGAAAACGTAAAAAATGGACGAAAACGTAAAAAATCAGACGAAAATGTAAAAAATCTGACGAAAACGTAAAAAAATGGACGAAAACGTAAAAAATCTGACGAAAACGTAAAGAATCGGACAAAAATGTAAAAAATCTGACGAAAACGTAAAAAATCTGACAAAATGTAAAAAAACGGACGAAAACGTAAAAAATTGGGCGAAAACGTAAAAAATCAGACATAAACGTAAAAAATAAGACGAAAACGTAAAAAAACGGACGAAAACGTAAAAACTCGGACGAAAACTTAAAAAATCTGACGAAAACATAAAAAACGGACGAGAACGTAAAAAATCGGACAAAAACGTAAAAACCTTGACGAAAACGTAAAAAACGGACGTAAATGTAAAAAACGGACGAAAACGTAAAAAATCGGACGAAAACGTAAAAAATCTTACGAATACATTAAAAAAATGGACGAAAACGTAAAAAATTAGTTGAAAACGTAAAACGACGAAAACGGATTTGGGGTATTTTATTGGAAAATTGGGGGGAAAAAAAAAGTGTTTTATAGTTTTGTGTATTAAAGTTGGAAATAGGAATTTTGTGTTTTGTAGAGAATTTTATTGGAAAACATTAATTTAAACGCGATCTCTGTTTTTCTTGATTTCCAGTAAAAAACAAGGGTGTTTTTCCTCAACTAAATGCACCCTATACGTTTGCATTTTTGTCCTCACCTAAAAAGATAGTGGTATAAAAGTGTGAATTTAATAGGTAAAATTGAAATGTGAAAGTGTTTGGAAACTGATGGTGTAGGCGTGTAGCATAAAAGTTAAAAAGCATGAAAGTTAAAAACCAAGGTCCGGAGAATATGTTGATCTTGTTGGCGTCATGGGGGACGTAGTGTGGTGTTGGGGTACGAGTGCCATGATGTCAGTTAATCATGTTTATATATGGAATCCGAGTGGAAGGTGTTATTATTGCATGTGTTCTATTTTGACACACATTCTTCCCTGCCTGCTTTTGAATAGACCTACACCAGTCAACCAAGCCTCTTTACCAACATAGTCAATAAATAATTCTCATTAGAGCATTACAAAAGCGCTTACACAAATAATAGTACTATATATATATATATATATATATATATATATATATATATATATATATATATATATATATATATATATATATATATATATATATAGAGTTAGGATCAAATAGAAAGAATAATTAAAATAGGAAGGATAAGAAGTAACCACAACCACACATTCTAGATGCACCTACAAAAATGGATGCATCTTCATTCAAATTTTCCCTCTCATATAAAAATGTGCGGCTATAATTACTTCTTACCATTCTTATTTTAATTATTCTTCTTATTGGATCCCTACCCTATATATATATATATATATATATATATATATATATATATATATATAGAATGAGGTTCATGTGGGATAGTTGTTAAAGTAGGAAGTGTGAGAAGCCAATTAGAAGATGACAAGTGTAAATTATGTATTTAAGTTAAACCAAAATTATTAAATAAATCATAAGGGTATTACAGGTTTTCAATACTTTATCTATTAGTCAACCACTCATTCTCAACACAAAAGACTCTTTATCATTGTCTCTCACATTCTTACAAAACTTTTCAGATCGACAATCGAGAAACCAATCGTCACCATGATAATCCAACCAATCGGGCAATATGATGACGCCAATGCTCAGTTTCTGCCAACAAGGTAACCAACGTTTTTTTGCCAGCGGTCGAAGACATACCATTGTCATCGTTGCTTTGCCGGAGCGTGAATCCTACCGCCTCTACCCTGCCGACCATCATATACACGTTCAAGTTGACACATGATGTATCAATGTTTTTTCGATACCCGCTTTGTCTATGTATCGTTGACCTAAACGTTCGTATCCGATCATGCATAGATGTGTATCCATGCAAGTCTTATGTTTTTTTTTTTTTTTTTTTTTTTTTTTTTTAATGTAAATCCATTGTTTTTTTTATGTATGAAAAGTTTCAATGTAAATACAATGCTCTGTATGAATGGCTGTTGTTCTTGACAAGTCTATTGGGTGATGGTGATGTATTATTTATTAGTTTGTGTATTAATTTTTTAAGCTATTAAATTTTGATAATGGATGTCAACCGTCAACGTGACTACGTATACGTGTATCATTATTTATGATTTGGAAATTTATTAATTGCAAAGTATGATATACAATTTAGATTGTTTATTCTTTTGTTTTAGTTTGTGTACGTGATTTAATAGCAGTCATGTATCACTTTTAGCTCCTAATATCATTTGGTAATTCTACAAAGTAAAGTGTCTATGTATTTATCAGTTTGAAGTACTAGAAATTCGGACCAGATTCCACAACAGAAGATATCTTTAAAGATGATACACAATGCCATTGGTTTTTTAATTTATTACAATAACGCCATTGATTTAATTATCATCAAATCATATCAATATTGATACATCCAACGGTTAAGATTGCTTCATATTCTTCTTACTTTAAGCACTATATTATGTTAACCTCTCTCTCTCTCTCTCTCTCTCTCTCTATATATATATATATATATATATATATATATATATATATATATATATATATATATATATATATATTCACTTATTCCCTCTCTACATTCAAGCGTCAATTCTGACACTTGTCAGGATCTTATGAGTAAGAAGAATTTGTAGGAGGAAACAGCAATTTCCTTCTCATTATTATTTTAGCATATCACCTTACCTTAATCGTTCGGGCGTAATGATCATCACCTAACCAACCATCAATCTTATTTTTTTTTAACAAATTTAATAAATTAGATAAATACCTGTACATAACGATAATATTTTATAGCGGCAAATAATTATAGTTGAAATATTTTGGCTAAATGTTTCATGTAACATAATGTAAAATAATCAAAATGTATTGAAAAATGATGTAACAACGATATTTCAAATCCAAATAGATTTTTAAAATGTATCAAAGAACTTAAAATGTATCAAAAATTATATAAAAACATTTTGTGAAACCTAAAAATAAAACATAAAAACAATTAGTTGAGCCATTCATCTTCTTTTACAATGCAATTATTTTTTCTATTTTTTTTTTTTTTTTTTTTTTTTTTTTTTTTTTTTACAATTACAAAATGTTACATATAGTTGAATGATAAGTATACATAGTATGTATTAAATGTGATTGAAAAACTTTTTAATTATGTTTATACAACAACTTTTAAAAAAAATAAGTCCGACTTTTTTTTGGTAAGAAAGTAACAAAGTTAAAATCTAAAAGGGTATTTTGTTTATCATACTATCTTATAAAGCATTTAGGCCTTTTTTAAAACTAAGCATTGCAAGTTTTTAAGCATTTAGTCCGACTTTTTGCGCGGTTTTTCTCAAATGTCAGAATTTCCACCTCCTGCCATTTCTTACAGTCCTTTAAAATTCTCCACGCATGATGAAGGTTGAAATGTGCTTCGTATTCAACATGATATTCATCTATTGCTTTTTCGAGGACATATTCT
This sequence comes from Artemisia argyi, assembly GCA_030686995.1. Taxonomy (NCBI): domain Eukaryota; kingdom Viridiplantae; phylum Streptophyta; class Magnoliopsida; order Asterales; family Asteraceae; genus Artemisia; species Artemisia argyi. The sequence goes on from CM060690.1 coordinate 151,085,880, forward strand.
TCATTGGCTTCGATCTCGCTCCTTCTAGCCAAATTACTGCAAGTGGAACAAACTTGAGCAATTTTAGGACGTATATTATTCCATTTTCTGGTGATAGAATCAAAGGTATGAACGCCGGTTACCCCCATTTTTTACTCAAAGTAACCTAATACCTCCATCCAAAATTCATCCGCTTTCTTTGAATATCCTTTGGCGTTATTTTCGCACAAACAAATCCATCCTGGCACAATGCACTTTCTTCGGTTGTGTCCATGGGATGTTACGTGCCTATTCAGCCATGGGATTTTTAGACGGCTTTCATTGACGTCTTTTTGACTGCTTCTTCTTTGGGGGCGGGTCATCTTCGACGAAAAAGACATCATGAACAGGGTTAGACGGAGAATATTGAGGTTCATAACTTGGCATAGGCTTAAAATTATTAATATTGAATGGATGAATTGGAGAAATAGGTTGAGATTGGTTCGGTGGTGGTGATGAAGAATCACAGAATGTTTTTGGTGATGTAGGATCTTGATACATTTGTAGCTGATACATATTTTGTTGATATTGGAATATTTGTGGTTGATACACTATTTATTGTCGTAGAGGTACGAATAGTTGGTTGTGGTATTGTAGTTATTGGTATTGTGGTTTTAGTGTTCCGTAAACAAAAGTTGGAGCTCCAAATGAACTAGTGGTGAGTGATCGAGTTGAAAATTGAAATTGGGTGTTGGGACATTTTGTTGTCGATGTTGTTTTGGGGTTTTGTTATTTTGAGTATTTGAGACATTTTTGAAGTAGAAGTATAAAAGGTAGAATAAGATTTGAATGTGTGAAAAGAATGAAAAACAAAGGGGCATATATAGGTAAATGTAATTGTAAAATTTTAAATAATTTTTTTATTTATGCCCAATGGTTATACTGGGGACCGTTACCCATTTTCCTCCCTCTTTTTCGTTAAGTGGTGTGCTTCACCTAACCAACCCAAAAACTCCACCTTCACACGCCAAGTTTACCCCTATCATGGTGCTCACGTGTGAAGGGTGCGCCTCTCATGGACGGAACTTGAACATTGTTGATGGAGGGGCCAACTTGAAAAATATTTATTTTAGGAGGGCCGATATACACTACTTTGAAAATTTTGTATTAAAAATGACTAAAACCATATAAAATGATATAAAATATGCATAGGGTAAAAAAAATTTTGAGGCGGGGGAGGGGGGACCCTCCTCGGTCCCTTCTAAGTTCCATCCGTTATGCCTCTTTGCGTGTGAAGGGTGGACACCATAATACCTCGCCTTGTTACTTGTCAACCTACTTGTTCTTGTTATCATTTTATTTACTAAATATTATTGTGTCTAAAGAACTTTGCACATAAATTTGCACAGGTGAGACTTGACAATGATGTGTTAACGAAACAAGCTTGAATAAAAACGAGCATGGATCGGTGTTTTCAGTTATGTACTGCATGCCCTATCGATGTCTACTTTTTTTAATGGTAGGTGTTAGAAAATATACAATAGTGTAACTAATGGGTCATTGTTTTAATAGTATCCGTGAGATGGTTATGTACTTAACCGAAAGTTTGTGGGTTCAAATAATGTTAAGTACGGAAGTGAGACTAAACATGTATCAATTAGAGTTGTGTGTATAAGTTTGAGTATTAAACATAAGTAGTATGTTTGACATACTTTTTGTAAATAATCAAGTTATTAGAATAATATAAAAATATTAATGATGATAAACTCACATGATTAAAAAGACTGTGTCTTTGTAACTTAAATCGTGTAAAGGTATTGGAATCCAAGACAACATAAAATTATTTCATGTCGTGTTGTAGTACCAAAAATTCTATATTATTTGAAAATAATATTGAAAACATCCCAAAGCATGCATGCTCTTCAATATTATTTTCAAATATTCTGAAAAAATTCTATAAATTTACTATGTTTTTTTCCTATTAATTAAGATCGAAGCATTCCCAGTTTATGTCCCTCCAAACGGTTCAAGTTGTGGTTTGAAACTTTGAATCACCACGTTGAAATAAGCTTTAGTAGTGGTTTGATTTGATTTTTAATCCATCATTCATGAGCAAAAAATTATTCAAGCTAGGCACTTAACTATAAACCATCAATTAAGTTATCAGGTTATCCATTTTTCTTTTTTTTGGTCATAACAAAAGTTATTGAACCTTTGTTATATTCAAATATACGGGATTTAAAATTTCTCGTTAAGATTTAAACGTTTTGACGTTCATCAATGCACAAACAAAAGTTGAAATATTTCTTCTTCCATAGATGAACAAATAAGTTTATGTACCGATACATGTGGCAAGTTAAGGCTAAACACTTTACTCTTAAGTAAAACTTTAAAACGTTTTAGCTTTATATATAAAACTATTTAAAAACTTTTAACGTAAAAAACAAAATAGCAATACTTTAGTTGGAAATCTGACTTAAATCAAGTATTATTTTTTTGTCATTTGGCATATTTAAAATATATACCTATCTTTTTAGTACCACTAGTGATAGGTTGGATCGTTCTGAAAAGCTCATATTAACTACTACTTTTAATTCTATTTGTTTAATATGCAAGTGATAGATAAATACTTTTAAGTTTTATAATGGTTATTTTCCACTTGAAGTTGGACAAACCGGTAAACATAGTTAAAAAAGGATTAAAAGATTGAATTTTATACGAACTAGTTGGCGCTTTATTGTCATCAAGTTCGGCAAAAAGAAACAATAAGAATGTACTAGGAAATAAAAATAACCAAAACAAAAGGAAAAATGCGGTCACGTAACCAACTCAGTACAATAATACGTGTGTTATGTACTTATAGTGTGACATTATTAGTTTGTTAGTTTGTAACTCATTCCGTATGATAATAAGTATTCACTTTTGTAATTCACAAAGTTTTAAAAAATAATATTAATTACACTTTTCACTAATCAAATATTATATCTACTCACTAAAGTTTATTTTCACTGTTGAAATATATACTGTACACGTGTTTTGGTACACATGAACATTTATTATGATACGGATGTAGTATTTCTGAAAATAAATAATGGTATATCAGGATACCTAATGGACCAAGCTAGTGAAAAGGGTTAACAAAAAATACCAAAAGACATCAAAATTGGTGTTAACCATAACCCAACCTTATGGATAAGGTCAAGAGATAAAAGGAGTGGTCATCAACGAAAAAAAAGACAAATGAAAAAGGTCAAAACAGATTAGTTTAAATCGAAATGTTCATAGGTTAATCATAAGTTTGAAATTATATATGATGTTGTTGGTACGAGTATTTCATATAAACAAAAGTTAGAACTTAGAAGAAACGACTTTTATGTAGATTATATTATTTCTTTACTCCCAAGTGTTACCTTTTAAAATGATTATATTTGTATAAAATTCATCTATATACTCCACTTTTTAGCTTAAGACAAAGATTAATTTATTAAAAACATAAAAAGTGGTCCTTGTAGCCTTGTTGGAGATGAGGTTGATCGAAGCCATAGACGCAGACTGATCGATTTGTTTCGGACTTTCGGTGATTGTAAAGGTCCATTGTTTCGGACTTTCGCGACAACTGTCAGACGCAATGATCAAGTATTCTGATATCATCACAAGAGGTCTCCGGTCAAGTACTAGATATCAAAATCTTTAGGGTGCGTTTAGTATGTCCTTATCGGAATGGGCCTATGGATTTCTTTTCCGATTAAAAGTGTCTGTTTAATGGGTCCGGGAATGAAATATGTATATCATACTTAATACTCATGGATTCATTACTGACTAATTAGGTGTCCATGAAATCCATTCCATGGGGCTCTCTTTTGCACACTACAAAATTCAAATAACTATATATATATATATTTTTTTTTCATACCATATTTTGTCTTTCAAATATAAACAATTATAATGATACACTTTTTTATATCCATTGTCATTTTACCTCATACTAAATTCGATACCCATTGTGATTCCTACCAACAAACCAAACCGACCCTTTAGTGTGGTTTTGATGGCTATGGATGGAACCAGCAAAACCTATAAACTGATTTGGAAAAAAAATTGTTTCATGGTTCGAATTTTGCCTGATCGACGCTTTATGGTTTAATAAATTGATGGCCATATAGATGGGTCAAACGTGATTCAACTAGCAGAACCTATAAACTTATTTGAACCAATTTTCTATTGTTTGAATTTTGCCTAATCGACGCTTTGGGCATGTTTGACGGCAAGCATTTGTGAGCATTTTAGAGCAACTAGTGACTAACGACTCGCAGTTAAATACAAAGTTTGTTTAACAACAAGGAATTAGCGATTGAATTTAGTATAACTGGCCTCATTCAAAACGTTTCATAAAAAGCATTTTTTAGATCTTGTCGCTAGCGATGTGGCAACCATATGTACCATTTTGTAAACGTTTGTGATTGATTCATTATTAACTAAGTTCAGTATATAACGAGCGGGGAAGCCCGCGCGTTGCTGTGGGAGTGCTTTGTTGTCGAGTGGTATATGAACAATTTGTAAACATGCAAATTCAGTTCACGACTATACATGTAAAGGAAAGAGTATACGTAACTGTGATTTTATAAAAGGAAAAAATCATTGATCCAATGTATGTGTCTTTGAAGTAAAACTGAAACGTTATACTAACACTTTTCTGAATCTCAAGTTAATAATCAATAAAACTTCTTAGCTTCAACATTCACTTCTGTGACTATATCTTGCGGCATTTGCTTTGGTGATGAGGTTAATTGCACATCCAGCTCTACCTTGCAATCTCGCCCACAATGGTTCGGACCTGTTTTTCATCTAGAAATGATCCAGGTACCTGAAATCATGTTCAGGAGATGAGAGATGTAGTTAAATCACATGAAAACTACCATTACTATGAGTAGTGGTTGGCTGAATTACAAATATAAAAGACCACTACGCATGTTATTACAACAAAAGAGTGATAAAACGGAATGAAATGCTAATCTGTATCAGCTAACCAAGTGTGTGCGCAACAGGTTTGTTGTGTTCGTAATTCAGCTAAGTGGTAAGCAAATGCTCAATATACCAGTTTTTTAAAATTCCTCTATGCTCAAAAAGCCATTTTTTTCGTATTAGTATTAGATGAATATAAGCTGCTATACAGAAAATAAGTCAATATATACACACCTCGTTTGTGCGCGGAAGAGGCAGGCCAGTTGTAACATCCTGAAGAACTTAATTTCGCTCCCCAACAACATCATGCACCTCGTTTATCTCGGGAAAATTATTTTCTGCATCATTGTATATTCACATAAGAGTGAGCAATTGAGGTATCTTAAATTGATATCTGAGTTAAATTGTGTTTCCTGTAATCAAATGAGTAACTTATCTTACAATATTGTTTAATATGCTAATTTTATATCACTCATTTAATTAGTATCTGATACAATTAATGCAGAAAACTAAAGTTTTTTACTATGGTAGTCTGCTACAGAGCACTTACTTAAATCTGTTATTGTGTTGTCGACAGTCTCTATCTTGTGATATCTCATATTCTATATTCATTTTTTTAACTATCTATTTGTCACGTAAATGCAAAACTTGTCTAACTTAAGAATTTAACTAAAAACCTTCTATGTGAATCGAAAAAAGGTTTTTCAGCATCGAGTTTTAACTTTAAATATAAAACCAACTGAATTTACTAATTAAAAACATCATTTGCAGATGTAAATGACGGAATACAGGTCCCTGTTCCACATATTCCAAACATCTTATACACCAAATTTAAAGCTTATTAACCTGTCCGGATCTATCCGGATCTATGAGCAGGAACTCTAAAGGTTACTAATGCTTTTACGTGTAGCGTTACTTTAACAAAACTCAACCATCTCAACAACTGAAAAAAAAGAACACAGCACCGTATCTTAACAAAACATCTAGTTTTATGAGCAAACACGTTAAAAGTATTACCATGGCAGCCATTCAACCTACTGGCGCACCAACAAACAAAGTTCCTGAACCACATCCCCTGAACCACACCCCTTGAACCAAACCCCCTGAACCACACACCTTGGTCCACACCCCTTGAACAGGTAATGGTGTCGCTGTAACATCCGTGTTTAACAGTTAAGTGACAAAGAGCCCCTTAAACTTAAATAATTCGATTCAGTCGATAGATTTTGCAATCTCAAAGAATAAGAATAGAAGCATTAATCTAAATGTTATGTTAAATATCATGTTGATAATTCGACGGGATTCAATAACAATACTTTTTAGTAGCAAATATGGTAACAAAACGTAAAAAAAAGTTGGTCCAACTATATAGAGTCACATACCTTGTTACTTGATTTCTTGGCATCATTGTGTTCTACCGCCGTTAAACTAACAAAACATCATTGTGTTCTACCGCCGCTGAACAACCGCAATTGGAGCAATGCTAGCACCTCCACTTAATTCCCCTTTTATCAGCCTGCAAAACTAACAAAACATCATTAAGTTCACCAAAAAAACCACCCACTAAAAAAACTCTTCAATAAGCAGTTATTTGAAAATGCAGATTACTTGCATTCATGACTGCATTTCTCGATGATCCAACTTTACTGTGGTTCCTTTAATTCAAGTTTGGAAATAGGTCAGCCGTAATTTTGCATCTCTTCTCACATTTAATTCAAGTTTGGAAATAGATCGTCAAACCCGCAATTCCTCATGCTTCAAAGGTGAGACTACCCTAGCTTCCAAAGGCCACAGTCACTGAGATTCCCAAGCCCATACTTCCAAAGGTTCTAAACCTTGTCACCTTTGTTAATGGTTTATTACCTAAAGTATTACACAAATCATATCCAGTTATTTTGTCCTATACTATTAATTCTAAATCAGTAGCATCTGATGAGTATAAAAATGTTAATCAACTTATAGTGTATTTGTTGTGATTTGTGAATGCTTTGTTCAAAAAAAAAAGATTTATGAATGATTGCAGCTTATCAAGAGACATTGCAGGTAGAAATAAAGAGGGTTAATCCAACCCATTTGAGCAATTTTGCTGTATAAAAAATACCTATTTTACTCATTAACTTATCTACTCATTTTTCCACAAACAACAGATTCAATAACTAATAAAAATCCATCACAATCAATAGATTAGGGAGGTGATTGTTTACATTTTTTTTTGCTTACGGAGTGTTTGTTTCGGCTTATATTGCTGACTCATGGGTTATTTGGTTTTGGGCTTATGTTGTAGAAACTCACTTTTTATGAATTATTTTGACACTTTTCGGCTTATATATGTTTATTATGTCATAATAAAGTTAAATAAGGTGGAAAGTTTTCAAATAAGGCACAAAAAGTGAGCTTATGAAATATAAGGCCAAAACCAAATAAGGCATAACCCTGCAATATAAGCAAAAAAACACCAATTTAAAAGTGTATTTCGCTCAATATATGTTTCATAAATCAATTATTTATGGCTTAAAATTTAGCTTTTTGCACAAAGTTTGTATCCTAATATTAGCATGATATATTGCTGCACCATTCGCCAATACTTACCATGCTTATCGTGACCGCCATCCAACGGACGTCACTGTTTGCAAACTTGCTTATATATGTGCTCCTGCAACAACAGAGGTTCAATGTCATTTTCCATGTCTTTTGTTTTCCTTTCATGACGCAGCACTTGGGGTTTTCATTGACACCTGTAACATAAATAATTGATTCAGCACGCACAGAAGTGCAAAAAAAACTAAAACTACTAAAGAAGTGTTCATCTTGAAAATTGAGCATCAAATATTTATTGAGCACTAAAGCTTATTTTTGGGCCTATGAGTTTTTTAAAGCTTTCAAAAGCTTATAAGCTGAATTTTTCTACCTATGAGCTTCTATCCTATTTAAGCTCATAAGGTCAAGTTGATGAGCTCATTGGCCCAAAAATCTGACCTTGTTAGATTTTCAAAAGTTAAATATGCCCATAAGCTCACCAAATGCGCATAAACAAACACCACCTAAACTACATCAACGTCATATTATTCTTAATAACCACGAATTTTATTCAATTGTATGACATCACAACACATTTCATAATAAACATGAAATAGAAGGTAAAACCTATTTACTACATTTGACGAAAATGAAGAAAACACTCTAAAGCCTACTACAACTTTTGCCAAAAATACACTTTGGTCTCAAACCTGTGACACCACTAAATGGACCTATGGTTTATGTGCATATCAGTCATTTCAATTTCAAATAAGCTCATAAGCTAATAATCCAAACACCCCTCAAATTTTCAACCATCAATCCTTACTTACTTTAACTCAAGAACGCTAATAATGCAAACACCCTTAAAACATTGAACCATTAATACTTCTTACTTTAACTCAACAAAGTACCTAGAAGAGCTTGACAGTTGACATACCCATAAAATGCTAAACCATCGGGACACCCCCTTAACCTTAACATGAAGATCACAAATAAAGCTAGCATGAGGCTGATCAATTTGTTCCAGTATGTAGCAAAAAGTCTAAGTTTATGCTGATATACATATTTGTTTTCCCTTAACAATGAAGTAAAGGTAAATAACTAATAGCAAAATGCACCTCATTGAAGATGTTTTATCCATGAGCTGGTTGTTCCTAAGGGTGCTTTAAAGTTTGAAGTATCGAGCTTGTGTCTCCAGACCTGAAAAAAATAAATACATACATAAATAAAAAAATAATAATTTGATTTCAATAAAAGAATAATTTATTTTGATAAAAGAACTAATTCAAAAACCATCATTCATCAACAACATAAACTACAAAATCGACATGGAACATTTAAATATTGTTATACCGAATATCCTAATTACCTGAATGCGTAAGTATCACTTTCGACACATCATTCCTCCATACCTTCCTTCACCACCACACCGTGATATGCTGTTACCAGGCATATCAATTTAAAAAAAAATGGTTAAGTAACAAAAACCGCAAAACATCAAACCCAAGCATACGTCTGATTATCTGATTTGACTTTAACTAAAGACAAACATAAAAAATAAGTATAATTGAAGCTGAATGGAGCATAAAGAAAAATAAGCTTACGGCGAAGAAAACCCCCAAATTCGAAACCCTAATTATTGGGTTTTGATTATATAATTTGAGCGTATGTATGTGTTTCTATGTGATGTATGATTTCCCTTGATTTGGGCTTCTTCATATAAAAACTAACCGTCATCATTCGCGTTTTTGTGATTTTGATGATCCTGATTTTGCTATTTTAGTTTGTTAATGGTGAGGATCAATGCAAATTTTTAGAGAGAGAGCGAGAGAAATACAGAGGTGTGTGTGTTTTTTTTGTGAGAGGATGAAGGGTCTAGAATGGGTTAGGAAATATCTTATCCGGGGAAATAACGGGAAACGGAAATCACTGTTTGAAGCACTGTAGCTCTAATGAACAGTGCACATAACGGAACGGAGAATGGAAAACGGGCTCCTTTTAGTATACAACCACCTGAAGAAACGGATGTGTAACGGGTTTTTGAACGGGCCCAAAAAATGGGTTTTAGTATATATTATAATATAGTAGAGCATGGACTATTTTTGAAGTGGGCTTGAGCCCAAACTAACAATAAGTCCACTAACAATCAATGTGTCGTCTAACACTCTCACGCAATCCGAGCGGCGAAATTGCAAAAGCTCGGACCGGATTAAAACGCTAAAAACATTAAAACCATAAGAAATTGTTGATGAACAAATCCGACAGCAAGCGAAGATAAATCTTCAAACTTGAGAGTCACATACGAGATAAACCAATGTATCTTGGATAAATCAAAGTATCATACCGGAGAATAAACCAATGTATTCTCTACCAAATGGGATAAACCAATGTATCCTACCAAAGAATAAACAAATGTATTTTTTTACCAAATTGGATAAACTAAAGTATCATAACAGAGAATAAACTAATTTATTCTATACCGAATTAGATAAACCAATGTATCCTACTAGAGAATAAACCAATGTATTTTCTACTAAACTGGATAAATCAACGTAACATTTTTTTTATCCGAAATAATAATATTGCTTAGGAAGAGAACAAAACAGAAAAATGTCAAATCAAACATTAATGAGGTTAGGTACTACTTCTAGTGACAATGGATGATTAATATAATCATAATTGTAAGTGTAACTATAATAACCATGACTGTGATGGAGATGCAAGTGAGTATCGTTGATCTCTTTTGCAACTCATTGGTATGCATTGTTGAATGTTGTAAACGTGCTCCAGACTGACGGCCGGAAAAATTAAAGTGGCGGCTAGGTATTTGTCTGTTAGGTTTTTTGGGTTTTAAGGAGCGGAAGGTATTTTAAGGTTTAGGATCTGGCTGATACCATGTAAACGTTTGCGATTGATTCATATTAACCTAGAGTTCAGTACATAATATTGTAGAACATAGACTATTTTCTAGAAGTGGGCTTAAGCCCAAACTAACAATGAGTTTACTAACAATCAATGTGTCGTCTAACACCCTTATTATTTTTTATATAATAAAAGAATTACATAATTTTGGAGTGATTTTGCAAAATTATTCTTATTGAAGAAAAAAATGGACTAATGGGAGAACTCGATATTGACATATAGACGAAATTAAGCAATATTATTTTTCAATAAAATGTCAAAATTGAATTGATTTTGATCAAACTTTAATAAATTTGATTGAGAATTTGGCTGAGAAAAAAACCACACAAAAATATAGGTGTCAAATTTATGAAAACAAAAACTTCAAAAAAGATGGGGTAATTAATAAAACTTTAGTTGTTGAAATTTAAATATATTATACAAATATATTTAGATAATAAGTCTCCATGTTTTTCAATAATTTTAGATAATAAACAAATAACCTCTTACACTTTATACCCTTATACTTTATAATATGAACTTTGTTTACAATTACACGAGTATTAGCATTAGTTTGAGAATTTCATCTATTAAAATTACAAAATTTTGCAAATATACAAATTAGTTTTAATATACGTTAATATTTCTAAACTAAATATTAGTTTTAAACTTTCATCTATTAAAATATATTTTTATTATATACGTTTAATAAGGACTCATGTTATCCTATTTAAAAGTTTAATCTATGCGTACACGGGTTTGTATATTAAACACGGCTAAATTATTATTAATGGTCATATGAATATCAAATAGTAAGGACGAGTTACTGTGATATGAAAATAAATAAACGCGATTGTACTTATAAAAATGACTCATATAATTATTATTAAAAGTTTATATACGGAGATTCGGAAAAGCATTTTTAAAAACTTTACAGAGTATATTTTAACTTAATCAACGCTCATTATATGCTACTAAACTCACACATTTTATATAACATGATATCAATTGTCAAAGTTAAACTACAACATCAACCTCAACCTCAACAACTATTTCAGCTAAACAAAGTTAAATCTTTAATCGAATACTTTTTTTTCAAAATATTTATAGATATTAATACATAATGAAAAATTCATGCATATTTATTAGTTGTTCTTATAATATAATTTTTACGAGTAAATTCTTATTTCCATATAATAAACTAAAATTTTAAAATAAATTTGATTTATATGTAAAACTTGTGCGTGCACGGGACTTATAACTAGTTTATTTAAACAATATTTATATTAATGTGTATGTGCTTTTTTATTTCATTTTACGTTTTATAGTTAGAGCAATTAATAACGGTATCAAATATTTTTATTAAACAAACAACTACTGCTTACTGCTTCTCACCAACCACTTTGGTTGGGTCCTATTAAGAAGGGAAACCAAATCCATACATGTTTATATTGTTCGTTTGGTACAAAACAGTTAATTATCACGATCCTAACTGGTTCATCTTTGATTTTGTTTTTAGTTCAACTCCAGGTTCTTTGTAGGTTAGGCCCATGAATGGACAAAATCCACTTTTTATAACATGGGGAATTGAGGATTATTGAAATGTGAAATCCAAACCCTCTAAGGTTGAAATAAATGATTATCAAAACTATCCATACATGGGCTACAATTTATTTGGCCCAACAAGTAAGCCACGGATTGGTAAGCTGAAGTGTCATTAAAAAGATATCATAATTGCTTATGACTGTTCAAGTTTACGTTTATAGAACCAATTGCTCCACCGAGCCACTGTCATCGTTGAATCACGCGTCATCCACATCACAACTACGTTAACAGTATCTCTTTCACAACTTGTTCGCCGTCTTCAATATCGATCGTCTTCATCATTGTAAACACCGCAACTTGCCTGGAAGATATTCACCAACACAACAATTTGGCAGAATAATCGTCGAGCAATATCTTTCATATAGTAGTTCAAATGAATGATCCCTCAGGCGAGATTGTAGATCTACGTGTCTAGAACCTTCTACCCAAATATCACAAAGACCAACGGTTGATTAACCTGTAATGTCAATTGTACACCGTTGCACAGAATATGACTAACCAAACACAAGCTCTTCGTTCTTCTTGTATAGGCCTCTTTCGAGTTGTATGATTCATTATCCTCGAACCTCGACCTGATTTCACTTGTTGGGATCTTATACCCATGACAATGAATCAAACAACGATAGCCAACAATAAAGAAAACAAAAAACAATGCACACTTTTTAAGTGAAAAACTTCTCAAAAAAGAGTAAAAACCACATGACCCGTATACCACCACAAAGGACGGGCGGTACTCTCATAACGCCTCTAATTTTTTTCTCACCTCCTCCTCAAAGAACCCTAGCTAATGAATCCAATATGTATAAAGAAAAAAGTGGCTTGCTCGCTAAGCTAACTTGTTCCAAAAATGACTTATTTCTAAATTACTCTTGCGCAACTACACATTTTTCTTGATTAAGATAATTATTTTAAGGGTTTGTTTAATCACTACCTTATGGGCATTGGTACAAAACTTTAAATTATTAGGGTGGTGGCAGTGGTGCGGTTATAGCCGCAGCATGCAGCCATGCTGAGCAGTGGCGGAGCTACGGAGGGGGCACGGTGGGCACGTGCCCCCCCATAACTTTCTGGCGTAGTGTAAATTTTTCAGAAAATCTCGTGTTTGTCGACGTTATGCCCCCCTCAAAACCAGATAAATGAGATAAGGTCGATTGCTAAAGTTGAACAAAAGTGTTCCAAGGTTGGATAGTCTAGTGTTGCCGGAGATGGTCTTTTTAAAAGAAGATGAGGACCGCCGGAGATGGAGTTTTTAGAAAGACACGGAGGATCACATGTTGACTGTTTTGTGTGAGTGGACAAGATTACATTGATTTTGTTGATTGATTGTGTGGGTGGGTGGGGACCACTTCTATCTAGTTTATTTTCCTAGTTTTTCTCTATTTTCTTTTGAGCAAGTCTATTCTCTAATTGATAAAGTAAGTTTTTTCTTGAAATTAAAGTGAAATATAAAGTAAGTTTGTGTAATAATTCGTGATTTTTTTACTGCAAATTTTATTTACATCATTTGTTAAAAAAAGGGTGTTTCATCATCAAATATTATTTGATATGATTGTCTTTAACGTGTAAGTAGTAATTAAACTTATTTTGTTTGTTTTTCAATTCTTATCAACGAATAGTCGAATATAAAACGTTTTCTTTGTTATGACAAAAATGTATAGGCTAATATGGTGTTGAACTCAACACGATACTATTGGCATATTTCTTGTTAAAATCACGTATGTTATTGTACAAAATTAGACCCGACCCGACTGAGCACATTTATCGGTTAGTTATTTTTTTCTTTTTCAGTCCACCATCGTTAAAAAATTTTTGCTCCCCCTCAAAAAATATTCTAGCTCCGCCCCTGGCTGAGCGGGTACACCGCCGCCTCCTCCGCGGCATGGCTGCGGTTAAAGGACTTGCGGCAATAATTACCGAATCGGTATGGCTAGGCACGAAGCAAATATATCCGGCGGTACTTTAATTGAATCTCCATTTTCAAAATAAATTTGGCCGTTGGCCATTTAAAAAATAAATAAAATCCTTTATAAATTCACTTCATTTCACACAAATAATTCACACAAACAATTCACATATTTTCACACAAACAATGTATTCATCCTCTTCATCCGACGTGATATGTGTTCCGTCCGATGATTCTTCCGACCTATGGTTATCCGGTAGTACATACGAAACGTATTTGGCCGCGTGCGATGCCATTGAAGACACGGCAAGCTCTACCGAAACTCGGGAGAGTGTCACCCGTTTTCGTGAAAAAGCTTTACAAACTCTAATGAATGACTATTTCGTCGAACGACCAAAGTTTTCCGAAGGTACATTTCGTGATAGGTTTCGTATGGATAAAAGCTTGTATATAAAAATTGTTGGTGATGTTGAGGCGAGATTTGAATGGTTTCAAGAGGGGCAAGATGCGAGGGGGAAAAAAGTTTCAGGGCGCTACAAAAATGCACATCTGCCATTCAGCAACTCGCAACGGGTGAACCTCCGGATAGATTTGATGACTATTTAAAAATGGCACGAAGAACATCAGGTTATTATTTTTTTTAAGTTTTCAGTATTTTTTTTTTTTAATTTTTCGTTATTATTATTTTATTTTATTTTTAAATTGTCGTTATTAATTTTTTTTTAGTTATTGTGTTTTTTTTAAACATTTTCGGTATATATATATATTTTTAATTTTTCGTTATTATTATTTTTTAATAGGAGAATGCCTTGATCATTTTTGTCATGCGATTATTGAATTATATGGTCTAGAGTTCTTACGTAGGCCGACATCCTATGACATTGCACGATTATTCGAGTTTCATGAAGGGCAACATCACATGCCTGGAATGCTTGGTAGCATTGGTTGTACACATTTAGTTTGGCGAAATTGTCCTAAACATTTGAAAGGCCAATATAAGCGAGGTGATCACGAATACCCGACTATTATGCTTGAAGCGACGGCTTCATATGATTTGTGAATTTGGCATTCGTTTTTTGGTCCTCCAGGTGCAAACAACGATATCAATGTTTTGAATCAGTCTCCATTGTATCTTACGGAGCGAAATGGAACGGCGCCAAACAGTTCATTTCATGTAAATGGACGGCTTTACAAACGTGGATATTATCTAACCGATGGAATTTATCCTACGTATTCAACGTGTGTTAAAGCATATAAGTATCCCACTGATCCGAAGGAAAATAAATTCAAGAAGCAACAAGAGCCTGCAAGAAAAGATGTTGAGCGAGCTTTTGGTCGTCTTAAGTCAAAATGGATGATTCTCAGTCGTCCTCTCCGGGCTATGACGGTCGCAAAGATTCGACAACTTGTTTATACGTGTATCATATTGCACAATATGATTTTAAAAGCCGACGAGGTGGCAATATCACCGGTTCATATAATGGATCAGCCGGTACTGTATTACAAGAGTTACTTGACGAAGATATCAATAACCGTATCCGATATGATCTTATGGAGCACCTAGACGCTCAAGACTTACCACACCTCGATGATTAGTTATTTTTTTTTAAGTATTTATGTAATTTTCTTTTAATTATGTTTTTTTTTTTAAAGTATTATGTAATTTTCTTTTAATATTAATGAAATATTATGTTTTTATTAAATTGTTTAATATAATTTATAAATATAAAAAATAAAAAATTAAAATTAGGTGAGATATGAGATCATGTTGCCACTTAAAAAGTATGGTGAGATATGAAATGAGGTGTAATGATATTATTGTTGGGTGGTGAGGTATAGGTTTTTTTTTGAAGCATGTTTGCCACCGCCCTTACGTATTAAACAAGGAAAGTTTGCGTTTATTAAATACAAAATCACATTGAATTAAGGTGATTTATAAATTTAATACTGTGCATTAAATGCATTTTTCTGTATAAAAAGAAATTTCATGTTAAATTAATACACTTAACGGGGGTGGCAATGGAGCTCGGTATCACTCGGCATGGCTCCATGCCGCTCGATAACACCGCCGCCACTGGCTCGGCATGGATTCGGCATGAATAGGCACGACATATATTGCCGTTGAGGCATAGAGATGGGAAGCAAAATTATAGCCGTTGAACGGCTAGAAATTGTAACGTTGGGCCTTTCAAACAAAAATAAATAAATAAAATAAAATCCCTATATAAAAGAAAGAAAGGAAAAGAGAGAAAAAAAAAAAAAAAAAAAAAAAAAAAAAAAAAAAAAAAGTGCTCTGTTTATTTTGAACGAGGAAGTAAGTCGTGTGAAATTATAGCCGTTAAACTATATAATTTGTACTTTATAGCTTTTTTTACATTTATTTCTTTAAGAGTAAATTACAACATTCGTCCTAGTGGTTTTAGTGAAATCCCTACGCTCGCCCCTCCCTTTTTTTTCTTGCATTGAAACTATTGCACACCGTTCGTCCTTATCGCTAACTGTCGTTATCTTCTCCGTTATCTCTTAGTCGTCAAGTGGCAACGTTAGTCTATTAACCAAACGATCATTTGCAACATTAGTCCTTTATACTAACAGTCGTTTATAATTAAATAAAAATTTAGTTTTCTCACGTAACTCATTCGTTTTCTTACGTTTTTGTCTGTTTTCAGCCGTTTTTGTCCATTTTTATACGTTTTCGTCCGTTTTGCTACGTTTTTGTTATTTTTTTACGTTTTTATACGTTTTCACCTGTTTTTACGCGTTCTCATGCGCTTTTATACATTCTAGTCCGTTTTTATACGTTTTCGTCCATTTTTACACGTTTTTGTCTATAGTTTTCATTTTTTTGCATGTTTTCGTCCGTTTTTCTTATGTTTTCGTTTGTTTTGCACGTTTTCATCCGTGTTTCTTACATTTTTGTCTGTTTTTATACGTGTTCGTCTGTTTTTATAGGTTTTCGCATGTTTTGCTAAGTTTTCTGTCATTTTTATACATATTCGTTTGTTTTTACGCGTTTCCATTTTATATGTTTTGGGCCCGTAATAAAACAAACGAAAACGTATAATAACGAACAAAAACGTGTAAAATGGATGAAAATATACCAAAACGGGCGAAAACGTATAAAAACAAACAAAACGTAAGAAAAGTGGACGAAAACCTGTGAAAACAGACGAAAAATTGTTAAACCAGACGAAAACGTATAAAGACAGACGAAAACGTGTAAAAACAGGCGAAAACATATAAAAATGCAAAAAAACAGATGAAGACGTATAAAAACGGACGAAAACGTAGCAAAACGGAATAAAAACGTATAAAATGGACGAAAACAGACAAAAACAGCCGAAAACGAATAAAAATGTAAGAGAATGAATGAGTTACGTAAGAAAACCAAATTTTTATTTAATTACAAATGACTGTTAGTATAAAGGACTAACGTTGCAAATGATCGTTTGCAACGGACAATAACTTGTGAAAACGGACGAAAACGTGTTAAACCAGACGAAAACGTATAAAAACAGACAAAAGTGTTTAAAAACGGACGAAAACGTATAAAAACGAAAAAAATGGATGGAGACGTATAAAAACGGACGAAAACGTAGCAAAACGGACGAAAACGTATAAAATGGACGAAAATGGACAAAAACGGCCGAAAACGGTTAAAAACGTATGAGAACGGATGAGTTACGTAAGAAACCCAAATTTTTATTTAATTATAAACGACTGTTAGTAGAAAGGACTAATGTTGCAAACGATCGTTTGGTTAATGGACTAACGTTGCCACTTGACGACTAAGAGATAACTGAGAAGATAACGACAGTTAGCGATAAGGACGAATGGTGTGCAATAGTTTCAATATAGGGATCAATCATGCAAGAAAAAAAAGAGAGGGACGAGCGTAGGGATTTCACTAAAACCACATGAACCAATTGTGTAATTGACTCTTTCTTTAACTATGTTCAAATTTAAATATGTTTAATTCAGGTAACCTACAACAACTTAATTCGAACTCATCCTAAAAGTTAAATGACTCCAGGAAATATATGTTTACATAGAATAATATCAATCTTATTTAGGTAATGTGTAACGGGAAAAAAAGGTTATAACTATTACATAGGTAGAATATTAGATATCTAAAATAATGATATGGATACAAATGTATTTTAATAAAAACAATGCTAATTTTAATGAAGAACAAGGAGAACGAACCCGCCGCGTTGCGGCGGGGGCCTCTATACCTATGTGATAAAACTGTTTATATCTGCAAGTGTCGTGAAACAGAAGATAGATGTATTGACAGGATGTTATTTACAAAACATTGCAAGGGTTTTCCTACCGACTGTATACTTGCAATTTTACTGGCTAGTACACTAATGCGACATCTATCCTACATACATGTTGTAATATCCTACATTCATTTACTATACATTATATGGCTGCTGTTTAAACTTTTGTTACAGACCATGTTTTCAGACTTGCAGTAGTGCGCTATTCATACTTTGCCTTCTTGCTGGCTTGGGTAACCATTTCGTCTGCATATGCTTCTTGGAGAACTGGTATCAACGCTTGTTCATCTTGTGGTGTTGTCCCTTCCATCTGTTCCATCTCTGGCTTCTGGTTAGTGCAAGTGACGTCCCAAAAACCATTACTAAGCTTGCTGTTAGAATAGCTATGTGCTGGCATTCGAATAAAAAGAAGCCCCCACCTAGTTGCCTACAATAACACATTTAATAATAATAATACACAACGTTAGTACGAAAATAGTAGTTTCTCAATCTAAAAGGCCATAACCACGACTGAGTAAGATATTCATGCTTTTTGCATGCAAAACAATCATAAAGAAATTATTTTAAAAAATTCAAAATTCTAATTAGCAAGGTACATAATGTAACATTTAGGATATATCCACACATTTTAACCCATTTCCTCATAGCTTTTAATTATTTCCATCCTACACTTCAGAAAACTAAACATGAAAAACTCCATGTGGAGATGCTACCTGTCCAATTGATAGCCTTTATGGAACCTGTTGAACTATACTCGTCGCTTGTTGTTAATGACGTAACAAAAGTTCTAAAGTATAAGAATTATCGCCGCGTTGCGGCTTTATTACTGTAAGTGCATAAAGGAATGGTATAGTCATATGAGTATTCAGCCAAAAAAAAAAAAACTCTATGGTTTCAAATCCAACTGTCTACTTTAACTCACATATCAAATAAGTATGCCAAACATACTTTATCAACTATTGACCAATTGTATAAAACCATTTATCCTTGTATTCACAAATTTTATTATCATATCAGATTATCAGATGTCGCAACAGGAAGTCGTGTCAGGGGCAACAAACAACATCAGCACCAGCAGTTAGAAGTATATATAAAGCAGGTGCAGTTGACACATTGTGACCCGCACATTTATTGGCCCGTTACCCAACCCATCCAATTTTAGAAGAATGCTTATAACTGAAAAGTACCTCTCTCGACATCTTGATCGCTCAAGTTCACGTGATTGCCTTCCACCATCCTCCCGGTTTCAACCGTCTTTAACCGAGCTGCGAAACTGGTCTGTGAGGATTATAGGTTTCTGAAAGGGTTGCTATTTCTTTGCGGACGTTCTTCAATATTTCTGGTAGAACCCTACAAAAAAGAATCGGCGTTGTTCAAAAATTCCATTTTTACCAGCGCATTTCAAATTGCTTATCTTACCTTCTTATAATTTTCTCCTCATCAATCTTGGAAATGTTTTTTTGAGTGGTAGATGCTTGTTTGGGTTGTGTACTTGGTTTCTCTTTGTTGAACTGCAAGAGCGCAACATAAGCCAATGAAAATCAGTTCATCACATGTAAATAATATAATACAACCTGGGAAAAAAATATGTACCCTGAACGTTGTGGTTCCCCTCCCTCTCAAGGACTTCTAATACTCTTGCTTCGTTCCAATATATGACCTTTTTTCGTCCTGTTCTTTGGTTCTCAGTAGTTCACCTTATCTACCAGCGCTGATTCTTTAGTCTTTCTATAAACAATAAACAAATAAGTTACTTGACGGAACAAAAAACACAGAAGTTATTTTAAAAGGAAGGAACATAAAGGCTCTTTTGATCACATGCACATCACCTTATACTTCCTTTTCAGTATCAGCAACGACTTATTCAGTATTTCTACAAATAATAAACAAATAAGCCAGTTGATGACTTCAAGTTCAATTTGAAGATGAACATTGCCAATATGACTACTTACGGGAAGAAATCACGACCTACACTTCCACACCTAAACTAATTTCTACGCTTCTAATGTAACGCTTAAATACCCATGGAAGCAAAAAAGCACGTTCATCATTAAAGCCGAAAAAGACCCAATGTTAAGTGATAGCAAAAGTTTACCTTTTAGACGTCACAGTTTAAAACTCTTCTCTTATTTTCTTCTCTTCATCTCTGGCATCTTCAAACTTTTTGCTCGCTTCTCTTTCTTTCTCCTGCAAATCAACCTACTGATGTTGTGATGTAGGCCTTTCAAGGCAGGGGCAGTTCTGTCAATTTTTGATATCAAACATCCAATTTTCTGTTTGAAATATGCCTCAACATTCTTTCTCTCAGTAGGTGTCATGTTATCCCAAAGTGATCCACTCAATTAATTCAAATCGTACATTGACCTCTATAACAAACCCCTTTAAGCTATGTCTCTACACCATAACCATCATTGTAACATATTGGCGTCTGTCTATAACCCCTGTGTACATTGCCCGCTGTACCGACTCCCTTTAGTGCACGTCTCGACACCATATATGTCAAACTTGCGTCTGTGTCGAGAAATCCCAACATCAATTATAAAAATAAATTCAAGTAAATAGAGTTGGACTAATTCATTTGATTGAATGGGTGATTTGGGATCATTTAGGTCTCCATAACTGAACTTAAAGACATGATAAAAAGCAACTCTACACCACAATTAATTGAGTATTTCTTGTGAAGAATATGCTACACAATATCATACTCTATAGCATCATCAAAAGTATGTATTACAAACAAGCCACACATCTTTCTTTGGAATATTAAACTATCTGTTACACAATATCATACTTCGAAATAAATAATTATACTATGGTATCTTTCTACTGGATTATCAAAATGGGTTATCACATTGGGCTCTTTACAATCTGATTATGGACTGTTCAAAAGATGTTTAATATTTATGACGTTACAACCTAATTGTATCCGTAGCTATTAGTTAAGGCACCTATAGTCGATCAGTATACGTGCTTGTTAGTTTGATGCGAGTACCTGTACGTTGTTCAGATTTTCCATAAGATTTACTTGAATAGCCTATATGTAATTCAATTTCATAAATAATCTAACTTAACTTACAAAAATAAGCTTAAACAAACAAACGACACACAAACTAACATTTTTGCACAAACGACTCGATTTCGCAAGAAAAGCCAAAATCAAAAATATTATACCTCAGCTTAGTATTGCAACCCATACCCGTCTTCAGCTCAGTCAATTACCTGCAAAACAAAAACGAAAACCATGAGCTGCCACACACCAAAACCAACACCATCTTTATCACCAAAGTATATTGTTTATCATCACCAATAACGTGTATTTATATTTTTGACAATATTGAAGATAAAACCACCAACGGTTTTCCCCAAGCGATTGTTATTTTCTATCGGCCGCTAAAAATTAAATAAAGAGGAATTTGAATTGCTTTGTCAAACATAAGGAACTCGCCTTTGAATCTCGGACACACAGTTTCATGAGCTTCGTCACTTGTTCAATCGCTGAAAATACATCCAAAATTAATAGAAGTCATAATCAAAATAAAAGATTTAATTAGGGTTGATAAAGTTACACATCCAATTTTTCTACTTCTTAAATCCGTCTATAGAGTATTGTTCCAGAAATTTGTGGATTTGGATTTGGGTTATGTGTTAATTTGATCTGATGATTGAATGAATCTGTGAAAGGCGGTAGATCGGGGAGAGATCTGGAAGATGGTGGAAGTGGACAATGTATTTTTATTAACCTATTGAGTCGGCAAAATAGGTTATATTGAAAATATTTAAATATTGTTATACTAGAAATTTAAATATTGTTATATTGAAAATATTATTATAACCAAATTATATTGAAAATATTATTATAACCAAAATGGGGAGTCCGTGCCCTCAACAAATTTCTCAAGAAATGATATATAGTACAATATGCAGTAAGTAGTGACGGCAATGTTTAAGAAGATGAAGATAAGTCAAATAGTCAAGAGATTTTAGATTTTTCAACTAGCCCAATTCTAATATAAACTTATGACTACTTTTAGTCCACCCATTACCCTTATATATCCTTACCATAAGGCCCAATACAACTTGCATTTCTGTTATGTATAAACATTAACTTGTTTAATATTATGTTTTTATTAAATTGTTTAATATAATTATGAATATAAAAAATAAAATTAGGTGAGTAATAGAATCATAGTTGCCACTAAAAAAATATGGTGAGGCATGAGACATGCATAGAATAAGATGACGGGATATTATTGGTGGGTGATGAGGCATGAGAAGGTATGAAAATCATGAATGCTACTCCTAATTCCTTAAGATGCTTGTTAGACAATCTTTTATTTTAATTGGGCGACTCTATTTTACAAAACTAGAATCAATCCTCTAGAGTCAAAATCCATTCACATCTTTGACAACTCTAAGCCATAAATAATACTATCAAACTCGACTGAGGACTAATTTCTTGTGTTATAATGTTATATGTACCAAATCATTAATTTTGCGCATGTATTCTGTTAATTTAACTTTCATTTAATTTTGCTTTGGTTTTGTTTTCATTTTAACTAGTCCATACCTTATTATTATTATTATTATTATTATTATTATTATTATTATTATTATTATCAATTTGGTTGAATGTCATTTGCGGTGCAAAACTATTACTACGTATCAACAAATGGACAGTGTCGTCATCATTTAATGACTCAAAGTATTTGTATATGATGTTCGGTGGATGAAGGATGATACGCGATCTCACCAATTGTATATCAAAATACGGACTTTATCGGGTAGGTGTGTGCCATTATAAAAAAGATGTTCAGGACTATGAACTCATTGATGGAATTTGACATGTTTAATTAGAGGAGTCAAACTTTGATGTACTACGTATTATTTTTATGAGATCAAATTACATTTTTATTTAACATACATACTAATAATGATTGCCATTATAATGTGTAAGAGTTAAAAATGTAGTTGTAGCTAAAAAATTTGAGGAGGCCACAACCCCATATCTCATAATATATAACGGTATCTCGAGTTTTATCATTAAAGAAAAGGGAAGTAAAGTGGGAGTAAACATTTTCCTCCCACTTTTGAGAGGAAACACTTTACTTCCAAAATCACCCAAATCATATTATATTTACTCTCACTTTACTTCCCTTTTCTTTAATAATAAAACTCAAGAACACAATGTGAGAGTAAACATTTTCATTTTCCTTTCCTTTTCTTTAATGAAATAACTCAAGAACACAGTGTAAGAGTTAAAAATGTATTTGTAGCTAAAATTTGGGGAGGCCACGACCCCTCTCGGTCCCTCTTAAGTTTCGTCCCTGTATGAACAACATATAGAGCCTATCTTGATGGATTTCTTGATAGTTGTAGTCATGTTTTGACATACAAAGGGGTGAAATGGATGTGTATTTTTCAATTGACTATTGTTACACATTTAAGAGGAGAGGGTATCTTATATCAAGAGAGGTGTTTTTTTCGGAAAACGTGACAAAAGCACGCCACAACCACATCGGGCTTTATGTTTTCGCGTCCTAGGCCATCACGACTAGCCTAAACAGTCTCAAAAAATGCAACGACGCAAGCACGGTACCGAGCCTCGCGTTTTCCCCTTTTTTAGCATTAACAGTAGTAAAGGACGAATTTTGTGTGGTTTGTGTGTCAAAGAAAGGAACGATTTTTGTTTTTCCAATTGAGTTGATAACAAAACAAGGAATAAATTTTCTTATTTGTTTTTGTTTGGTGGCTGGTTTGTAGGTTGAGAGAAAACACAAAAGACATGCGCTGAGTGTGCGTTAGTTAAGACTTAAGAGTGATTATGGTTGTTATAGTTTTAGGGCAAGTCTTATATAATAGAGTAATATTAGGGTTGATTGTTTGGACTTGGGGTTAAAAATCCGAATATTGTACTATTGGGTTGTCTCAAATTTCATCCGAAAGTTTGTATTCATTTTGGTAAGACAAGAATTTCATTGGGAAGAGCATAATTGGACTGACATTTTCGTTAGATTATTTGTCATTGGAACATAAGTTTATTACTTTGTTGTTTTAATTTTTATGTAATGTTTGGACATGATGATCATCATCATCATCATTTAATTTGTCATTAGATTATTTTGGGCCTTTTATAATTGAAACTTTTTTCGACGACATTATTTTTTTTAATTTTTATATAACGTTTTTAACTTATTTTAATTATTATGTAATATTTTTTTATTATATTTTTGTGTGTGTATGTGTTTAAAAGAGGGGTGGGGGGGGGGGGGGGGGGGGGGGACTGACGACACCAGAAACTCGTATAATAGAAGAGAGTAGGTTTTTAGTGTTGTGTTGAATTATGATTTAATGAGAAAATGTGCTGATGTGGCAACATTTTCACGCATAGTAATGTACCAAAATATGTGCCTTTTGTAATTCCTACGAGGGTGGGTTGGTTTTAACTGATAAATCATGTACTTTCAATCTTAGAGCTTGTGCAACACTTTTAACATAATGTCTACAATTTAATTCATACACCATTAATTTATATTTTTATGTTTACTTTAAATATTAAAAAAAAAACAAATATATATATATATATATATATATATATATATATATATATACTAGCAGGGTACCCGCGCGTTGCGGCGGCGGGTACCCTGTAACTAAGTTTTACGGGTGACAGTCTTTTTTGATTATACATTTATCGTGATAACAAATTTATAGATGGTGAGAGTTTTAGGTTTGATTAACTTTAAGCAATAGCTTGAACATATAAAAACTATTAAGTTATTTGATCGATGCTGTAAAAATATAATGTTAATATCATCAAGTTTGGAGGTCTGAAAGTAGCTTGTAGTCGCATATAGATATGAGATGATGTAATACACTAATTACAATTTATATGAAATCAAAATCCAAAACTCATAACCACTTAATATTAAACGTGATCACGGTTACATTACGATATGATATCGGTTGTTTACGATGAAGCGTAATTGCAAGTATTTCAACATTACGGCTTAAACAATTATTTTAGCATTACAAAATAAACAAAAAAGCCCATTGATACTCTGCCCATAAATCGTAAGCCCATAATTTCGGACAATCCAACACCAACACATAACCCAAAATTACACTTAACCTACTATATAAAAGAAATTACCCTAATTCTTCTCATATGTAACCTTAATTTCCCATCCCACACACCAAACGCCTCTCTTTTCTTTCATTTCATAGTAGCCACCATACAAATATTTATACTCTCTCAACCACACAATCTTATATCATACAATCCCTTTACTTCTTTCTTTCATTCTTCGTGTTCGAACCGAATCACAACATACATCCTCCCTTGGTTTGTTACTTTGTTTCTTCTAATTGTTACAGCCCAAAACGTACTAAGACTCGAAGAACACAAAGACTACGGGTTAGCCTTTTATATTTTGATGGTATTTTTCAGAACAAAATAAATTGCGAAAACCAATATTAGCCTTTTATATTTTTATCAATAGTTGTAACTTGTAAATAATTATGGCATTAATGTAATAAAAAAAAAAAGTGAAGATTTATTTAGTAAATGAAGAAAGGGCATTATAGGAATTCTTCTTTCCAATAACTACCCCATGAATTAAGGATTTACTAATAGAAGAGAGTAGGTATTTAGTAAATGAAGATTTATTTAGTAAATGACGACACCAGAAACTCGTATAATAGAAGAGAGTAGGTTTTTAGTGTTGTGTTGAATTATGATTTAATGAGAAAATGTGCTGATGTGGCAACATTTTCACGCATAGTAATGTACCAAAATATGTGCCTTTTGTAATTCCTACGAGGGTGGGTTGGTTTTAACTGATAAATCATGTACTTTCAATCTTAGAGCTTGTGCAACACTTTTAACATAATGTCTACAATTTAATTCATACACCATTAATTTATATTTTTATGTTTACTTTAAATATTAAAAAAAAAACAAATATATATATATATATATATATATATATATATATATACTAGCAGGGTACCCGCGCGTTGCGGCGGCGGGTACCCTGTAACTAAGTTTTACGGGTGACAGTCTTTTTTGATTATACATTTATCGTGATAACAAATTTATAGATGGTGAGAGTTTTAGGTTTGATTAACTTTAAGCAATAGCTTGAACATATAAAAACTATTAAGTTATTTGATCGATGCTGTAAAAATATAATGTTAATATCATCAAGTTTGGAGGTCTGAAAGTAGCTTGTAGTCGCATATAGATATGAGATGATGTAATACACTAATTACAATTTATATGAAATCAAAATCCAAAACTCATAACCACTTAATATTAAACGTGATCACGGTTACATTACGATATGATATCGGTTGTTTACGATGAAGCGTAATTGCAAGTATTTCAACATTACGGCTTAAACAATTATTTTAGCATTACAAAATAAACAAAAAAGCCCATTGATACTCTGCCCATAAATCGTAAGCCCATAATTTCGGACAATCCAACACCAACACATAACCCAAAATTACACTTAACCTACTATATAAAAGAAATTACCCTAATTCTTCTCATATGTAACCTTAATTTCCCATCCCACACACCAAACGCCTCTCTTTTCTTTCATTTCATAGTAGCCACCATACAAATATTTATACTCTCTCAACCACACAATCTTATATCATACAATCCCTTTACTTCTTTCTTTCATTCTTCGTGTTCGAACCGAATCACAACATACATCCTCCCTTGGTTTGTTACTTTGTTTCTTCTAATTGTTACAGCCCAAAACGTACTAAGACTCGAAGAACACAAAGACTACGGGTTAGCCTTTTATATTTTGATGGTATTTTTCAGAACAAAATAAATTGCGAAAACCAATATTAGCCTTTTATATTTTTATCAATAGTTGTAACTTGTAAATAATTATGGCATTAATGTAATAAAAAAAAAAAGTGAAGATTTATTTAGTAAATGAAGAAAGGGCATTATAGGAATTCTTCTTTCCAATAACTACCCCATGAATTAAGGATTTACTAATAGAAGAGAGTAGGTATTTAGTAAATGAAGATTTATTTAGTAAATGACGACACCAGAAACTCGTATAATAGAAGAGAGTAGGTTTTTAGTGTTGTGTTGAATTATGATTTAATGAGAAAATGTGCTGATGTGGCAACATTTTCACGCATAGTAATGTACCAAAATATGTGCCTTTTGTAATTCCTACGAGGGTGGGTTGGTTTTAACTGATAAATCATGTACTTTCAATCTTAGAGCTTGTGCAACACTTTTAACATAATGTCTACAATTTAATTCATACACCATTAATTTATATTTTTATGTTTACTTTAAATATTAAAAAAAAAACAAATATATATATATATATATATATATATACTAGCAGGGTACCCGCGCGTTGCGGCGGCGGGTACCCTGTAACTAAGTTTTACGGGTGACAGTCTTTTTTGATTATACATTTATCGTGATAACAAATTTATAGATGGTGAGAGTTTTAGGTTTGATTAACTTTAAGCAATAGCTTGAACATATAAAAACTATTAAGTTATTTGATCGATGCTGTAAAAATATAATGTTAATATCATCAAGTTTGGAGGTCTGAAAGTAGCTTGTAGTCGCATATAGATATGAGATGATGTAATACACTAATTACAATTTATATGAAATCAAAATCCAAAACTCATAACCACTTAATATTAAACGTGATCACGGTTACATTACGATATGATATCGGTTGTTTACGATGAAGCGTAATTGCAAGTATTTCAACATTACGGCTTAAACAATTATTTTAGCATTACAAAATAAACAAAAAAGCCCATTGATACTCTGCCCATAAATCGTAAGCCCATAATTTCGGACAATCCAACACCAACACATAACCCAAAATTACACTTAACCTACTATATAAAAGAAATTACCCTAATTCTTCTCATATGTAACCTTAATTTCCCATCCCACACACCAAACGCCTCTCTTTTCTTTCATTTCATAGTAGCCACCATACAAATATTTATACTCTCTCAACCACACAATCTTATATCATACAATCCCTTTACTTCTTTCTTTCATTCTTCGTGTTCGAACCGAATCACAACATACATCCTCCCTTGGTTTGTTACTTTGTTTCTTCTAATTGTTACAGCCCAAAACGTACTAAGACTCGAAGAACACAAAGACTACGGGTTAGCCTTTTATATTTTGATGGTATTTTTCAGAACAAAATAAATTGCGAAAACCAATATTAGCCTTTTATATTTTTATCAATAGTTGTAACTTGTAAATAATTATGGCATTAATGTAATAAAAAAAAAAAAGTGAAGATTTATTTAGTAAATGAAGAAAGGGCATTATAGGAATTCTTCTTTCCAATAACTACCCCATGAATTAAGGATTTACTAATAGAAGAGAGTAGGTATTTAGTAAATGAAGATTTATTTAGTAAATGACGACACCAGAAACTCGTATAATAGAAGAGAGTAGGTTTTTAGTGTTGTGTTGAATTATGATTTAATGAGAAAATGTGCTGATGTGGCAACATTTTCACGCATAGTAATGTACCAAAATATGTGCCTTTTGTAATTCCTACGAGGGTGGGTTGGTTTTAACTGATAAATCATGTACTTTCAATCTTAGAGCTTGTGCAACACTTTTAACATAATGTCTACAATTTAATTCATACACCATTAATTTATATTTTTATGTTTACTTTAAATATTAAAAAAAAAACAAATATATATATATATATATATATATATATACTAGCAGGGTACCCGCGCGTTGCGGCGGCGGGTACCCTGTAACTAAGTTTTACGGGTGACAGTCTTTTTTGATTATACATTTATCGTGATAACAAATTTATAGATGGTGAGAGTTTTAGGTTTGATTAACTTTAAGCAATAGCTTGAACATATAAAAACTATTAAGTTATTTGATCGATGCTGTAAAAATATAATGTTAATATCATCAAGTTTGGAGGTCTGAAAGTAGCTTGTAGTCGCATATAGATATGAGATGATGTAATACACTAATTACAATTTATATGAAATCAAAATCCAAAACTCATAACCACTTAATATTAAACGTGATCACGGTTACATTACGATATGATATCGGTTGTTTACGATGAAGCGTAATTGCAAGTATTTCAACATTACGGCTTAAACAATTATTTTAGCATTACAAAATAAACAAAAAAGCCCATTGATACTCTGCCCATAAATCGTAAGCCCATAATTTCGGACAATCCAACACCAACACATAACCCAAAATTACACTTAACCTACTATATAAAAGAAATTACCCTAATTCTTCTCATATGTAACCTTAATTTCCCATCCCACACACCAAACGCCTCTCTTTTCTTTCATTTCATAGTAGCCACCATACAAATATTTATACTCTCTCAACCACACAATCTTATATCATACAATCCCTTTACTTCTTTCTTTCATTCTTCGTGTTCGAACCGAATCACAACATACATCCTCCCTTGGTTTGTTACTTTGTTTCTTCTAATTGTTACAGCCCAAAACGTACTAAGACTCGAAGAACACAAAGACTACGGGTTAGCCTTTTATATTTTGATGGTATTTTTCAGAACAAAATAAATTGCGAAAACCAATATTAGCCTTTTATATTTTTATCAATAGTTGTAACTTGTAAATAATTATGGCATTAATGTAATAAAAAAAAAAGTGAAGATTTATTTAGTAAATGAAGAAAGGGCATTATAGGAATTCTTCTTTCCAATAACTACCCCATGAATTAAGGATTTACTAATTACAATTAGGTTAAAAAACCACATTCATCTCTCCCCCATCCTCTATCAACGCCTCCACTATGTAACATGATAAAAACCGCCACTTAAATCATCATAAACGTTGTCTTCGCTGAAAAACATAAACGCCCAACAACTGTTAGTCACTCGCTTTTACGGTAGGCGGATTAATTAAATCAAAGAGCTTGAAACGTTTGGAGACTTTTATATGTTTCTGCAACATTAATTATATAAGATCTCCATCAGATATTAGGTTTGTTTTTTAACCGCATGTCAAAATCATTTTTGTTCGATTCTTTGCTTTTGAAATAAATTGTTTATAGTTTTTAAAATTGTTTTCAGTGACCAAAGGGTGACCAAGGGGTCTGTACACAGTCAATGAAAGCCAACATCTCGATAAAAAATACCATCATTTATTTGAAATTGAATGGTGATAGTAGCAGAGACTTTATAAGACAAACTATGGTATGTTTTTTTTTTAAAAAGTACACTCAATCTCAAAAGAGATATGATGAAAAGCATGAAAGATAGAGGTTGGGTTTTAGATTAGATGTGGAGTTGTTTGTGGTTGTGAATTATAAGTGGCTCGACTGCTTTTTCTTTTTCTTTCAAAATGTAGACTTATGGACTGATGATGGTATGCTTGGGCTGATGTTCAATGTAAAGTGAAGTCAATGATGAGTTGTGGTATAAAGGTTGTGGAATTATATGGAGGGTTGTACATTATGTTTAAGTAATTGTAATAATAGGTCTAGGGGTGTTTTAAATGCTATTTAATGTATAATTGTAAGATTTTGGTCTGAATTTTGAGTTATGCTTGTTTTTATTGTACACAATGCTTTGCTTGTTGTAATTCTGAAAAATACTTGCTTTAAAGTGTTGTAAACATTGCATAGTTTTTTGTACTTTTGAATTTTTTTGAGAGAGAGTCTTTTGTCTATTATATGTAGTATATATATATATATATATATATATATATATATATATATATATATATATATATATATATATATATATATATATATATATATATAAAAGGAGGCCATTACTATAGTGACCACTCTTAAAGTAAAAACAATAGGAACCGATCTAGACCATTGAATATACTATTGATGATGTCATTAGATCAAAATTAATTGAGTGGCATTGTAGAAATATAGTGAAATGGATGTCAACTTTCAAAACCTTTTAAGCTGTTTAATTAGTACCCCTAATGTAGCAAATGATTTCTTTGTTTGCTTCATTAATTAACTTACAAAAGAATGGCGATATTATTGTTCAAAAGATTCGTTCAAGCGACAATCTAGCAGATTTATTTACAAAGACACTCCCTACCTCAATATTTAAGAAATTGGTATATGGCATCGGAATGCGGCGTTTCAGTGAGCTCAAGTGAAGTGATTATGAGGGGGAATAATACGCACTGCACTCTTTTTCCCTTAGCTATGGTTTTTCTCCCACTGGGTTTTTCCTAGCAAGGTTTTTAATGAGGCGGTATCCAAAGCGTATTTTGAATAATGTACAATTAAGGGGGAATGTTATGAATATATTAATTATATTGATTGTACTTAATACCATTAATCATCATAATCATCACCTTTATGATTATTCTTGTAACACCTAATATGTACTTAATATCATTCATGTTAAGGTCCCTATAAATAGAGGTACCTAATGCAATGTAAAGACACACCAATAACAAGTTCCATCTCTTCCTCTCATACTCTCATATGTTCCTTTGCTTATTGTTCTTATTGTGCTAGTAGGCTTGTTATTTAACTCAATAAATTATGTCATGTCTAGAAAGGTATGGAACCGAAATGAAATCGACGTCTATGATGTTTTTGCATATAATGTAGCTTTAGAAGTGATGGAAAATGATGAGGATCAAGAGCCAAAGTCTGTTCAAGAATGTAGAAACAGAAACGATTAGCCAAATGGAAAGACGCAATTGACACAGAATTGAATTCTCTCTCAAAAAGAGAAGTTTTTGGACAAGTAGTCCGTACACCGAAAGGCGTAAAACCTGTAGGATATAAATGGGTCTTCGTGCGAAAGCGCAATGAGAAAAACGAAATTATTAGATACAAAGCGAGATTGGTGGCACAAGGATTTTCTCAAAGACCTGGAATTGATTATGAGGAGACATACTCTCCTGTGGTGGATGCAACTACTTTTCGATATCTAATTAGTCTGGTAATACAAGAAGGACTTGACTTGCGTCTAATGGATGTTGTAACTGCTTATTTGTATGGTTCACTTGACACTGAAATTTACATGAAACTTCCGGAAGGATTTAAGTTACCCGAATCAAGTGAGAAAAGTTCTCGAGAACATTATGCAATAAAATTGAATAAGTCCTTGTATGGATTAAAACAATCTGGCCGCATGTGGTACAATCGCCTTAGAGAGTATTTGTTAAAACAAGGCTACAAAAATGATTCTATTTGCCCATGCATTTTTATTAAGAGATCTGGATCGGAATACGTAATAATTGCTGTGTATGTTGATGACTTAAATATAATTGGAACTCCTGGGGAGCTTCCAAAGGCGATGGAATGCTTAAAGAAAGAGTTTGAGATGAAAGATCTTGGAAAAACTAAGTTTTGCCTTGGATTGCAAATTGAACATCTTAATGATGGAATTTTAGTCCACCAAGAAGCATACACGGAAAAGATTTTGAAAAGGTTTTACATGGATAAATCACACTCACTGAGCACTCCAATGGTGGTGAGGTCACTAGATGTTGAAAAAGACCCTTTTCGGCCTCCGAAAGATGACGAAGATATTCTTGGTCCCGAAGTACCTTATTTAAGTGCCATTGGAGCATTGATGTTTCTTGCTAGTCATACACGACCGGATATATCATTTTCTTTAAATTTATTAGCAAGATATAGCTCATGTCCTACGAGGAGGCATTGGAATGGGATAAAGCAAATACTTCGATATCTTCAAGGCACAAAAGACATGGGCTTATATTTTACTAACTCATCCAAAACAAATTTAGTTGGATATGCAGATGCAGGATACAGGTCTGACCCTCATATTGGCCGGTCTCAAACTGGTTATGTATTCACACATGGTGGTACTGCAATTTCATGGCGTTCCGTAAAACAAACAATCGCAGCCACTTCATCTAATCATGCAGAAATTTTGGCGATCCATGAAGCAAGCTGAGAATGTGTTTGGTTAAGAAATGTTATACTACATATTGGTGAATCTTGTGGTATTTTTGCTGGAAATGAGGGACCAACAATTTTACACGAGGACAACGCAGCATGCATTGCTCAACTGAAGGAAGGGTTTATTCAAGGTGACAGAACCAAGCACATTTCACCAAAGTTCTTTTTTACTCATGACTTACAAAAGAATGGCGATATTATTGTTCAAAAGATTCGTTCAAGCGACAATCTAGCAGATTTATTTACAAAGGCACTCCCTAACTCAACATTTAAGTCACGTAGTTATTATTAAATATCAGTAAAAGTCATGAAGATGCGAAAGTTTTACAAGCAAAACACTTATAAACAAGATCCTATTAAAACTTGAAAGATATCAAGGCCAAACCAAAAACAACAAGAATACACACAGTTGCACATTTATATATTTAACAATTATACATTACATCATATCACACTATTATTTCACAAAAACAATTATAACTATCTTCTATTGATTTCATCAACAACGTCACATTACTTATTACTATCAAAGTTTAACATATTAATTATTTGCATCAGTTACACTATATTAATAAGCTAATGACATACTCAACTTGTAAACAATTTTTAATCATGTTAAACCACAATGGATACCACATAATTTAATTATGTATATATAATTATATATAACTGCTAAACGCAACTAGCATTTATATCATATAAATCTAATGACAATATATAAACAAAAATAGTCAGATATATTCCACAAAAATATGTAAACAAGCTAAATTTATTTAAAGATTTACACAACATAATCAATTAACAATATAGCATAATCAAATACTCATGATAGGCAAAGGAGTACGTATGACACAAAATAATATTAACATATTAATCAAATACTTATGATACGAAAGAGAGTACATGTAACAGAAAATAGTAGTATTTGATCCTAGCATGTAGATAACATTTATATATACACGGTGCAAATTAAATTTATATGGTTCATATATTATGATTTTGCTTAACTGTGGGATAAACACTATAGTAAACAAAGAATATAGATCATTACGTAGGACATTTCGATACACAGAACAAAAAATAAAATATTTAGAGAATAACTCTACAAAGTACGAGGTGTAATATATATTATGCATTATTCTATCATCAAATTTTGCATGAGCAGACATGAATGTTTACTTATCAATTTTAAGCTAATAGAAATTTATACAGATATATTCGTTATTTGGATCAAAATATTAGACAAATAATGCATACCGTGTTGATAAATAAATGGACATCAAGACTTACCGATCAAGATCAAGGATTGCACTTTGAGACTATCGTGCTGATAACGTGTTAAATAACAAGCCTACTAGCACAATAAGAACAATAAGCAAAGGAACATATGAGAGTATGAGAGGAAGAGATGGAACTTGTTATTGGTGTGTCTTTACATTGCATTAGGTTAGGCCTGAGCATCGGGCCGGAACCGATCCCGTCCCGACCCGTCCCGACAAGCCCGATCCCGATTGTGGCCGGAATCCCAAACCGACTCCCGATCCCGATTGTGTTCGGTTAGTCGGTATCGGAATCGGTCGGTATCGGTTAGTCGGTATCGGGCCGGATTAGCTTGTTATTGATCGGAATCATCCCGTCCCGACCCGTCCCGTCCCGACCCGACTCCCGATTGTGGCCGGAATCCAAACCGACTCCCGAACCGTTTGATAGTCGGGATCGGAATCGGGCCGGCGGGTTGGTCGGAATCGGGCCGGAAAACGGAAAACGGGCGGTTATGCTCAGCCCTACATTAGGTACCTCTATTTATAGGGACCTTAAGATATTAAGTACATATTGGGTGTTACAAGAATAATCATAAAGGTGATGATTATGATGATTAATGATATTAAGTACAATCAATATAATTAATATATTCATAACACATTTATATTTCTTATAAATAACAATTACTAATATATAGAATTCGGTAGCATGACAAGGCTTGATACATGATTTTATCATTCTCATTTGATATCAGTTTAGAGTTATCTTTTTTCTTTTTCGAAACATTTATAATAAATTGATGCATATCCATTAATCACACTAATTCACGTACTATTAGTGTTTTCAATTGATGCATAACAATATAGACTTTACAAAGAACTGAGCCATCAACTTTTATCGCTTGAATCCTTCATTTACAATATATACCATACACCAAAATTATCAAGATTCTGTGATATTTAATTTACTAGTTATAATGCCCGCGCACGCGCGAGTTTTTTTTTTAATTTTTTGAAATAATTATTTTAAAATTTTAATCTTATTGTTAATTGCATCTTATCTATATTTTTTGTATTTATCTTCTAGGGTTTTTTTAAAAAAAAAAATTAAATAATTATTTTAAAATTTTAATTCTATTGTTAATTGCATCTTATTTATATTTTTTGTATTTATCTTCTACTTGTGTTGTGGATAAATATAAAATAAATAATCTTTTTTTTTTTAAATATCTTATCTATATTTTTTGTATTGATCTTCTACTTGTGTTATGGATAAATATAAAATTTTACCTAATAAGAAAACAATCTTTTTTTTTAAATAAAATTATTACTAAATCAGGTATGAATTGATTTTTTTGAAATGCAAAATTCCCAATAAGGGTTTTGTTTTATTATATAAAAGATTACATAACAACTAGTAGAACATTGATACACCACACTGATTAATTTATTAAATAGTTAATGTCATTTTTCGTCCCTGTGGTTTGCCGTTTCAATCATGTTTAGTCCATGCCGTTAAATTTCTTCGGATTTGGTCCCCGTGGTTTACAAACCCATACGGGTTTGGTCCCTTGACCGTTAAATATATGCAAAATAACAAAAACACCCTTAGTTATATATATATATATATATATATATATATATATATATATATATATATATACAAACCACAGGGACCAATCATGATTAAAAAAAAAATTAACAAAAAAATTCTAAAAAAATTTTCCTAAAAAATTTTCAAAAAAAAATTTTAATAAAATTTTTTCTAAAAAATTCGAAAAACATTTAAAAAAAAATTTTTTTTGACGAAATTTTTTTATTCTAAAAAATTCGAAAAAATTTCGAAAAAAAAAAATTCTAATAAAATTTTTTCTTAAAAAATTCGAAAAATTTTCTAAAAAAAAATTTTGACGAAAATTGTTTTTCCAAAAAAATAATTTGAAAAAAAATTTCTAATAAAATTTTTTCTTAAAAAATTCGAAAAAATTTCTAAAAAAAATTTCTTAAAAAATTTTCAAATTTTTAATAAAAAAATATAATAAAAATTTTTCTTAAATTTTTTTTTTAAAAACATTCTATTTTTTTTTTTAAATTACAGTAGAAAAATGAAAATAATATTTGGAAAAATTAAAATAACTTAAAACTAATTTTAAAATTAAATTTGTATTTTTCTGACTTTTTAAATATTTATTATTAATTAAAAACTAATTATTAATTAATAAAAACTAAATTAAATTAAGAAAAGTATTAAATGAAAAGAGAAAAATCTGAAAAAATTACTAAAAATATTACAAGATACCAGGAACCTAAGAAAAATATAAAAATGAAAATTGCATTTACAAAAAGCTGAGAATAAGCTAAATAGCTTAAATAGAAGATATCACTTCTATTATTTTGGTCTTTTTTGGATTTTTCTTTTTCAAATATGTTTATATACTATTTATAAGCAACTTTAATAAAGGAAGTTTGGTTGAGTATCAAGAATAAGCAAATGGTGAGCTTATGAACAAGACAGAATAAGCCAATGGCTTATTAGGATTTGGAATTGCTTGAATAAGCTACACTATTGAGCCACAACCCAAAATTAACCAACAACTAACAATAATATGAAGAAATAAGCACAAAAGATTCAAATGAGCACTCACAATAAGCCAGGAAGGGCAAATAAGCACTTGGCTTATTGACAGACCAAAATAGGCTAAATGGGCAACTTGCAGGCCTGTGTGGGTTCCACACAATGGACCAGGGATCCAATTTTAAGCCTGAACTTTGAATATAAGCTATATGGCTTTCAAATAAGCCAAGAGTTAAGACCAAACTTCCACAAATAAGCCAGATAAGCACTTATGAAAATGGGACAAAACCTGAGGTCTCAGAACTCTTTGGTGAAATGAACAACTTAAAAGCACTGATTACTAGGTCTAAATAAGCTCACAAATACAAAATAAGCCCTAATTCAACAACTTGGCTTATTTGGGTTTCCAAAAAGCCAAAAAGCTAAGGGTGGGTCCCACTAATGAACAATTTATGGACTTATGAAATTGGTGGTCTTATACTGTTGACTCAGTATACCTGAGTGAAATAAGCAATCTTTAAAGACAAAATTAGCTATGCTACTTAATACTGAGATCCAATTTTATTCCAAATCTAAAAAGTGCTACTAAAGAGCTTTTTAAAAAGCTAAAAAGCAAGACCTATCATTTTGATTTGCACCCTGGAGGGGGGTTTGAACTTTGACCAAAAACACAAAGGTGCCCTGGTGCAAAGTGAGACTTGACCCTGCAGGCCTTTTCACAAGCTTGAATAAGCACTTAGAAAAAATCCCAAAAATAAGCCAACTATGGATTTTCAAAAATTAAGAGGACTTTAATATCTGAAAAGCTCAAGGTCTGAAAGTTACTACAAAATTCTTGAAAATTCTTTGAATTTTTGGTTTTCTGCAAGCACTAAGAAATTTGACTTTTTGATTTTTGCTTTTAGTTGACTAAAGTGAACTTTGATCTTGATTTTTGCTTAAAAAATTTTCAAATTTTTAATAAAAAAAATTCTAAAAAAAAATTTAATAAAATTTTTTCTTAAAAAATTCGAAAAACATTCTAAAAAAATTTTTATTAATTTTTTTTAGAATTTTTAATAAAAATTTTAACATTTTTTTTATTAAAAAAAATTAATTAAAATTTTTTTTTAGAATTTTTTTCGAATTTTTCAAGAATTTTGTAATATTTTTCAAAATTTTCAATAATTTTTTCGAATTTTTTTAATTAAAATTTTTTTTTGAATTAAAAAAAAAAATATTAATTTTTTTCCAATTCAGAGGGCAAGATTAGCACTTCAACAAATATGCAGCCATTTTTTTCGAATTTTTTTTGTCAAATGACAAAAATACCTTTCAGAGGGACCAAACCCATATGGGTTTGTAAACCACGGGGACCAAATCTGAAGAAATTTAACAGCAGGGACTAAACGTGATTGAAACGTCAAACCACAGGGACGAAAAATGACATTAACTCTATATTAAAATAACAAAATAAAAAATACATTGATGCATATCGTATTATTGATACTTCATTGATTTCCAGTTATAATACATTGACACACATCAATTTGTTTTCAAATATACATATAAAAAATTATACAAATAAAACTAAAGCCTAAGTGATATACATCAAACAAATATATATTATACAACTGATGCATATCAGTAATACTTACTGATTCATTTATCTAATAATTCAATATTAGTATATCACTGATGCATATTACTACAACTGATGCATATCAGTAATAGGAGGTGAATGGATCTAAGATACGATGGCTGGTCTTCTTGTGGATACAGCGGTGGTGGTCGTGGTGGTTACGCGAGGTTGGCCGGAATTTCAACCCGTATAAACAAGAGCAAATCAGTATAAACAAATACCAAAAAATCAGATCTAAAAACAAATGTACTCCCATATAAACAAGAGCAAATCTGTCTTTGTACTCCCGTAAGAAAACAGCATAAGCGAGAAACTGTATAAAAACAAGATTCAAGGTTCGTGTTTTGTATGTTTGTGCATCAAACGAAAACGAAATAATAAAATCCTTACACGATCATCTTAGCCGAAACCATCTTTAAGAAACGACATGCCCGTCGGCTAGATTCCTATTAAAAAACAAGACGTACGTTGCATCGGCGGTTTGGGTAACCCGTATTCAGGGTCGGTGGGTTGTGGTGGCATGAGTTCGATGTTGTGGCGACATAGGATCGGTGGCGTTTTCAGATCGTGTTGTGGTGGCATAAGTTTTGTTAAAGAGGATGAGTGATAATAAGGGTAGCGGGGAAAAGTCAAATATTTATTATACCCTTTTCTTTTATTAATTATATAATTTTAATTTAATTTTTCATTTAAAGATAAATGACACATGTCAGATTTTGATTGGTTCCTATTGTTTTTATTTTAAGGCCGGTTATCACATGAACGCAAATATATATATATATATATATATATATATATATATATATATATATATATATATATATATATATATATATATATATATATGGGAAAGTTAATGTGAGAACTTTTTTAAAGTTGTAAAAATGAGAACTATCCTAAAATACAATTAAAACATTGATACATAACCATTTTAGCAAAGATGCACCAAAATATTATATATTAATACAAGTTAACATTAAATCGACTAATAACCAACTCATACATGAGAAACGGATTACTGATACACAATTAAATTTTTGATACATATACATTAAAATCTCAAAAAATTAATTTCTTATACATAAATTGATACACCTAATACACAACAACCACTAAAAACTTGATACACAATACTAAACCTTGATACACATTACACGTTGAATCAAAGTGTATCACTTAGTTTACGTTATTTTTCATAAGAAAACCCAGCAAATCTTTAACAATTTTAGTTGTAATTAATTATGTTTTTATTTTCTTTTAAGTTGAGTGTCATTTGTGAGATTTTGGTTGGTTATCATTTTTACAACTTTAAGAAAGTTCTCATTTGATCTCAATTATATATATATATATATATATATATATATATATATATATATATATATATATATATATATATTGTCTCTCTTGTATTAAATCTAAACGCAAATCATAATCCAAATCTTAATCCTAAACCTTAAATTTTATTTTTGTCAGAATATACAAAGTTTATTACAAAACATTCATTTAAATTTAATTCAAATGTACAATAATATACTCCCTGCGTTCCAAATTTATTGTCCTCTATTGATTTTTTCGGTCTTTTTTTTCTCAACTTTGACTATAAATATTTTGTTTGTGTTATACAATTTTTACTAAAAATTATACCAAATGAAAATACATTTTAAACTCAATCCGTTCATATATGGTGTATCAAGTATTATGTAATAAAAATAAAAATATTTAAAATCAAAGTTAAAAAGTAAAGACCGAAAAAATCATTAGAGGATAATAAATTTAGGACAGAAGGAGTAATACACAACTTTACCTCTCATATACAAATGAACATGAGATGATCATCATCCAAAAAGATAAAGTACAAAGTTCTACTTTCTTCTTTAGGCATTTATTCTTTCCAACCCAGATTCATTTATGATCCAAAGCTATAGTATTGTCCTGTTAACATTTATTATCCTTGATCTGGCATTACATCATTAAACTATTTTTCATAAAACTGCGAGCCAATTTAGGGAATGAGAAAATTAAAAGCAAAAGGAATGAAAAGAAATATAATGAGCATTCCTCTTAAATTAGTAGGTAATAGCTCATTACCCACTATTAGATTGCATTATATCATACCAAGCACAATTTTTCATTATCTTTCTTATTCCTCACCTTCCATTACCCCTACCAAACATGCCCTTAATTTAATATAGATCACGGACCCGAACGTTATACGGAGTACTATGTTATAAGAAGTACGTAAATATACACTAAAGTTCAATATTCTTCTAGTGGCCATGTCATATCTTGTAAGAAGTTATCGCATATCACAAGTCACCCAAAGTTTTTTTGTTTAGTGTTATGTGAGTTACCTACTAATCTAGAGGTTGTAGGTTTAAGCTTCGCTGAAAACATTTATAAAATAAATGGTATATGCGTGAAAAAAAGTTAACGTTCTAAAAAAACGGCATATCAAGTCTGCAAGTAATAAACTTCACAAAATCAAAAGGACCACTTTGGTGTCATCCTATTCGGTATCATTTAATAAACTGACAAATTGTAAAAGAAGAGATATATTTAAAAGTGACTTTAAATGAGCAAATATTTTATGACCTGTATTTTATATTAGGATTTTCTAACTTGTGCCCTTAGGGGTGGAAATAGTGATGCAAAAAAAAAAGTGATCAACATATTTTTAACCAATCAAATGCCAACAACATATTTCATAATTCAGCATAACTTTTCTTCATTTTTTAGTGGCAATAGTGATGCAAAATTAACCAATCATATATTAAATGCCAACTTTCAGTTTTTTGGGTTGATGTGCATGCCGATGCGGCATATCATGACCTTCGACCATGCCGAAATGTTGATGCCGAGCTTGTGGTTTTGGAGCATGCCGATCGGCATCTCATGTCGAGCCTCCATGACCCTCCAATTGTCACCCCCTTATGCACATAATAAGAGTAGGCCCTTGTGTCATTTTTTATAGATTCTTGTCATTTTACAAATTAAAAAAAAATATTTTTTGTGTCCTTTTGTGAATCCCTGAATAAAAAGGACATAAGGGCCTATTTCTTATCATGTGCCTAAGGGCACATATTAGAAAAACCCTTTTATATTTGCGTGTACATTTCTCTTTATAACATCTTTAAGGTGAATAATAGTTTCTTTTCATGTAAGCACATCATATTATATGTCATTTTATTCTTGAAAGTAATGGTACAAATGCACAATTTGATGTCGAGCAAGCTATTTTGGCTCACACAGAGAGAATCTTTTATATAATAAAAGAATTACGGAGTACATCATTTCGGAGTGTTTTTGTAAATCCCTTCTCAATGTAAAAAAAATTAGGCCAATAGGAGAGCTCGATTTTGCCACATAAGCAAAATCGAGCAACGTGATTGGCCAATAAAAAGTTAAAATTAAATTGATTTTGGTCAAACTTTAATAAATTTGGTGGAAAATTTGATTGAGGAAAAAAACATATAAAAATATATGTGTCAAATTTATGAAAATTAAAACTTAAAAAAAAAAGAGGGTAATTAATAAAACATTAGTGGTTGAATGTTAAATATATTATATGGGGTTAAGTGTAAAATTATAAATCTTCATGTTTTTTTATAACTTTAGATAATAAAAAATAACCCTTACACTTTATAACCCCTACACTCTATAATATGAACTTTGTTTACAATTACATGAGTATTAGTACTGGCTTGAGACTTTCATCAATTAAACTTACAAAATTCTACAAATATACGAATTAGGTTTAATATACGTTAAATATTTTAAAAACAAATATTTGTTTTAAACTTTCATCCATTAAAATATTTTTTACTATGTACGTTAAATAAGGACTCATGTTATCCTATTTAAAAATTTAATCTATGCATACACGGATTTGAATATTAAATACGGCTAAATTATTATTAACGGTAATATAAATATCAACGACTCATGTAATTATTATTTAAAGTTTATATACGGATATCCTGAAAACATTTTTGAAAAACAGAGTCCACAAATTTTAACCCACATAAGAATCAGTTTTTCCATTCCTCTCTTCTCTTCTACCCCACATAACAAAGCCTAAACATTCGTTCTTTCAATTCATGAGATTGGATATTCATGATGTATTGCAGTGATGAACAAATGTTTATATTTTAATTCACGAATATCCAATATCACCAGACATAACAATCGCATCCATCTTCTATAACCCGAATCAAACCATACCTTCCCAAAATCAAACCAATTGGAGAATCAAAAACGAATATTAAAACGTATAAAACCGTACAAAAACGTATACAGTTGTTGATGTTTAAGCTTAAAAATGTATTAATGACTGAGATTAGGTTTAAGTTCAGTTTTTTTTTTTTTTTTTTTTTTTTTTTTTTTTTTTTTTTTTTTTTTTTTTAATGATCTTTTGGTGATGGGTTTAGCTGATAAAGTTTGTTAAATTTGACTTTGTGTTTTGTTGAAGTTTTGCTTTTGTGGGTCTTTTGTATTGTTTAGTTGATATAAGTTGTGAAATTTGTTCAACTTAATGGTAGATTATGTTGAAGTTTTGATTCTTATAGCGTTCGGGCATAATAAAGTGGTGGTTGGTATGCTTTCTGTATATGTTATGATGATCTCAAGTAAGAATCTCCCTCTATTAATAGTTGTAAATGGAGTTTGTGTTAGAATTTGACAATCAAAGTACACATATTGCGGAAGCTAGGATCAAGTAATAACACGTATAAAGATTAACTAAAACATAAATAGAAAACATACCCGATGCACTTCAAATAAACCTTGATTCTTGTACAATTAGATCAATGATAAACCCCTTACCGTTTTTGTTTATCGATCTCTTGATAATTACTAAAGTAAGTAATTACCTCGTTCTTGTACACACAAACTACCAACGAATAAAAGTTTGATGCAAGTAAACAAAACACTTAATTTGCTTTGGAAAATTTCGATCCTAAAACCCTTATGGGAGTGAGGATCGATCGACCAAGAGAAGAAACAAGGAGAAGAAAACTTTAGGGTTTTGTGTGTGTGCACAAGAGATGTGAAACCCTAATCCTTGGCCTTGTATTTATACTAGATGATTCCTTGGAGCACAAGCAAAGGTGGATCGACCCATGGTGTGGGCTTCGACCGGCCTAGGCACCCTTGGGGTGTTTCTAGATCCTTCTTGACTCCCAAGTTACACTCTAGTCCTCGTTCTCTTGTCCCTTAATAATAATTAATACTTACGTTTAATATTAATGATTATTTAGTCCCTTAAGTGTTTATAAATATATATATATACGATACATTTAACATATATATATTTATTTACATTATTCTTGTTTGTAAAGTGTGCAATCCCGAGGTCTCGGGTTCGATACTAGACATTTACTAATTAATATTTATACGTAACTTTTAACAGTTTG
This sequence comes from Artemisia argyi, assembly GCA_030686995.1. Lineage (NCBI taxonomy): Eukaryota > Viridiplantae > Streptophyta > Magnoliopsida > Asterales > Asteraceae > Artemisia > Artemisia argyi. The sequence goes on from CM060690.1 coordinate 151,129,837, forward strand.
TATAAATAAGTTTTTAGTGTTTTTGTGTACTTTAAGTTAACTAATTATTAGGGGTCACTAATGTTGTCAAGTGAGTTTCGACAAGTTTTCATAATTTCGTAGGTCTTGGATGCAAACTCTATAAGATTTGACACAAAGATTCAATGGCATACGTGATATATATTTTGTTTAAAATACAAATTGGGTGTAACACAATGAGTATATTTGCAATTATAAACTCATTATATAGTGACTATCTGAGCTGCAAAAAGATTTCACGTCGAATATTTACTCTACGGGTAAATTGTGTATATCCTTATAAACAACTATTTGATTGGAGCATAATGGAGTGTTGTTCTTTATACGAAAGTGATTGGCACACTTTTGTTTTTTTATCGAGACAGTCACGATACAAGCAGTTAAAGCAGTTTATACTAAAGATACAACTGTTTATTGTATAATGTGGAGTGTCCCAATAAAAATTGAGAGTGCTGCCAACCACTTCCCTTCTTCATATGATATGGGGGATGCTTAAATATCACACTTGAAAAAAGATTATGCATTGCAAAGTAACTTATGTACATTCTGATATAATCTGAATCATTAAACAACCCATTGTAATACTATTCTTTTGAATTTGAATTTGATTTGGATATATAACATCAACGAAAATAGTTAAGGTTAAAGTTGAATCAAATTAACTCTGAAAATTTAAACTGGACACTTATTTTGAGACGGAGGTAGTATAAAGGTTCGGCTTTTAGCACATTTATCTTAAATTAACAATTACTCAAAGAAAAAAACATTATAATTAAAATTTATGTCAAAACCCCGTGCGTGCACGTGTATTATAACTAGTATATGATTAAATAGATTAACATAAATGCAAAGAAAAAAGAAAAAAATTACTTTGATTGACTTCAGTGTGAAAAGAATTAAATTATATGATCTCCCAACGTTTACGATTAAAATTTTAAGCGTCTTTCATCAGATAAAGAAAAAGAAAAAATAGTTAAACGCCTTGACTACAAGTCTACAAGTCAAAGAGCATAGTACAAAAAACTTTTCCGTATTCATCAGTAAATTAAACTATTTAAATATTCAAAAAAAGAAAGAAGGTATAAACGCTAGTCTAATGCATATGAAGAAATAAAAGTGATCCCAAAACACGTCATTTTCCAAACCTCGTGAAATACATACAATAGTTTACAGTACTATCACTTGACTTTTCTAGTAACTTTTAACACAAAAAGAAATGGTTAATTCAATTTATTAGCAATATACTTTTACTACTTTATAGATTTAAATAACGAAAATTTTTTATTGCCAATATAGTTATTAAAATCAGCTAATTTTTTACGATATAGTAAATATGTTCATAGGCTACTTGGTAAACCGTTAACCAAGCTTATTTGGCATTTTATTTTTATTTTTTTATGCTTAGGTGTTAGCTTATGTGGCATATGCTTATGTCATCATCACTACATATTCTCCGGCAACCACCATATTTTTTGATAATTTTTCCGGCGATCTTCATATTTTCCGGCTAACTCAATTTTCCGACAAATCATCAATTTTCCGGTGAGCTAAAGTGTGATTTGATGAATCCAAAACATTATGAGACACGAATAGAAATACAAATGGTAAATAATAGACTTGATTCCTAATTAATGGATCTAATGAAACAAATATACAGATCCAATGATAATACTCAAAATCCTTCAACTTGTCTTCACCAGCGCCACCAGCAGATTCTGGCGGGACAGAATCAGATTCCGGCGACATCAAAACACAAGCAATCACCATCCAGTTACCTGTGGATCTTTCTTTAACCTTTTTGAACAAATGAATCTTTCTTTGACTAAAAACAACTACTCATTCAATTTGACTAAACAACAAAAGAAGTAACTGAGATTTATAACCTTGAAAACCAAAACCACCGAAAACTAAACAACCAAAACAAGAAACAAGATATACATCTTTAGTAAATACGTAAATTAACCCATCTCTCTCTCTCTCTAAAAAAGTTTTCTTCTCCTTCTCACTAGAAAATAAATCCGATATAACTCCATAAATCCGATCTCTTCCATCTAAATCCGGCGGTCGGTCTCGGCCGGCCGTCCGGAGATCTTTTGTATTTTCTTTTGCTTTCAATAATAATCTTTACCCACAGATCTGTCATCTCCCAGTTGTCGCCGCTCGCCGTTCGCTGCCGCCACCGCCCGGACTTCTCTGCTCAGATCTATTGCGGTCTGCCATCGATGGTCTGATGCTGCCTTGGGTTTTGGCTTTAGATCTGTTAGGTTTAGGTATGGCTCCTTTAAGGATGCCTAGTTTTATCTTCTTTGTATGTCTTTTGTACTTTATGTATTTTTGTCAAGCTACACCTTTATATAGTTGTATATGCCAAAAGCTCACTCGGGTGATTCCCCCCACCCTCGTATGGTGTTGCTGTAGTTTGTCACAACTATTATGGTGTATGTCTTGTTTTGTCGTAGCTTGTTACTGATGACGTATAGCCTATATTTGGGCCACAAGCCCAAATGATAGACATTACTTACACCTAAGCCCACTACGAATGGGCTACCATGACAATGGTACGGGCCGTAGTATTATTGCTTTGGGCTCATAAAGCCCAAAGGCCCAATCTAACCCACCGGGTAACGATAAGGATTATCTATTCAAGGAATAGATATCCTTACTTTGGATAAGCACCACGCGTGCGAAGAGTGAGGAGCAAGAAACACGGTTTCTTAGCCCCTATATATAGAATCACACGATTCTCATTAAAGGTACGATATACAACCCTAACTCTTCAACCAAACCCTAAATCGATTACTTACTCTCACGCCGGAGTCTAATCGGGGGAGACAATCCCTCGATAAGCCTAACGGTGTTGTTTATTTTCTTAGTGCGCAGGTAACAAAGTACTAAGAAGCTAATTGATATAAGAGCAAAAGCCCAATAACCAGGTACGCCCAACTTTTGTATCAACAAGTGGCGCCATCCGTGGGACCCTACTAAAAACTAGAATGACGAAACATAAGAATTCGAGCCAGCGGACTCCGCAGCCAGAAAAACGTGACCATCTGAGGAAGAATCAACAAGATCCAACCTCCATACAAGTCGCTGGGACAACCAGCACACCTGGTCACCACGAGGCAGGGACAACCCAACCTCCCCCAGCGGTAGAACTACCCAGGATTACTTTAGAGGTCCCCAGCGTTGAGGAACTCCAACGCACCCTCTTCACCACTCCTCATCAGGCTACACCCGCAGTGAACAACACTGTGCCGCCAGGCGCTCCTGAACGGAACAAGGCGCCTAACACTGAGGAAGAAATTCTTGCAACAACTGAGGACGCACCGGATCTGACTTTGGGGAACTTTGTATCCCAAAATTATGAAACATTAACTACCCTCATGCAAGAAGAAGCAACAAGAAGAGCAAACACGGACCTACAAGCCCGACTTAATTTTGGTCCAGAACGCGAACCATCACCACCACGCCACCCGCGAGGAAGACGTACAGAACGTACCTCTGTCCATGATAGATTAGGTGCGGTGCCTGACTCACAAAATTCTGGAGACAGCGGTAGGCGCACCAATGTCCATTCCAGACTTGGCAGTCGGGGAATACACGATCGATTAGGGCCTCAACATTCGCCAAGCCAAGGATCTTCCAAACCTGAAAGTAGGCGAATACAAGACAGATTGGGGAGGAGGAGATCCCCAAGCAGAGATCCCTCAGGCTCTTCTTCTGAAAGAAGCCGGCTCAAGCGTCGAAAGCGAGACTACTCTTCTTCCAGCGATTCCTCGGACAACGAGGACAAAGAAACAGGACATTGGAAGTCAAGAGGAAGACGTCGCGAGGAGGAAAACGAAGATATGTCCCTCCCATGGCGACGCCAGAAAATTGACGCGTTTACGCGACGCATCAGCGATTACTCAGACCACAAACGCAGGCGCATGCCCGCTAACGTAAAAACATATGATGGAACAGGTGATCCTGACGATCACCTAAAAATTTTCGAGTCAGCCGCAACAATCGAAAATTGGCCACAACCTGTGTAGTGCCACATGTTTAATTCCACGTTAGTAGGAAACGCGCGCACATGGTTTAGCAAACTCCCACGTAGGAGCATTGGTGGATTTGAGGAATTACGGAAAGCATTCCGCCACAACTTCACCCAGCGAAAGAAGTGCGCTAAAAACCCTGTGGAGCTAGCAAGAGTGAAACAGCGCCAAGGGGAATCCACCAGCGCTTTTATGGAACGTTTCAAGGATGAGTGCATACAAGTCAAAGCATGTCCCGAAATTCTAAAAATTTCAGGGTTCATGAATGGGATCAATAACCCAGAACTCATCCGGAAGCTTAATGACAAAGTTCCACAATCCTTTGACGAGTTAACAAAGCGCACTAGATCCTTTATACAAGGAGAAGAAGCTGCTGCGGATAGCAAAAAAGGATATTCAAACTATAGGCAACAAGAACAGCCGCGGAGACAATCCAATGATCAGAACAACAACCGCAGCAGGAACTATCGCAGTGGAAGAGACAACGACAAATATACTCCTCTCACTAAAACTCCGAGAGAAATATTTGTAACAGAAGGTGCGAACTTCCCAAAACCACCACCAATGCGCACAGCAGAAGCAAAGCGCCTAGGTAGTGGATACTGCGAGTACCACGGCCAAAAAGGCCATTCAACTAACGAGTGTGTTCAACTAAAACAACTAATTGAAAAATTAGTTAGAGAAGGCAGGATGGACCACTTCGTGAAAAACATTAAGGATGGAAAGGATAAGCAGAGAAACGGGGGCAAGAAAGAACCACCAAAAGAAAAAGCTGATACTATCTACATGATACAATCATGGCAACGCAAGATAAAGCAAAAGGTCAGCCATAAATTCTCCCCAGAAAAAGAGATATCCTTCCCTACCATAGCCGCGGACAACGCAGTCGTGGAACCTCTAACCATTGAGATACATACGGGGGGACATGACATCCACCGCATGTACATTGATGGTGGAGCATCCGCAGACATCCTGTACGATCACTGTTTCAAAAGGCTGCAACCTGAAATCCAAAGTCAGTTGATACCAGCCACAACGTCATTAACAGGATTCACAGGAGAAAAGATTTGGCCCATGGGGCAGTTACGCTTATTGGTGGTCGTAGGAGATGAACAACACTCAACCGCGACATGGATAAATTTCATGGTAATAAAGTCTCCTTCACCATACAATGGTATAATTGGAAGACCGGGAATATCATCCATGCGCGCGGTACCATCCACAGCGCACGGAATGCTTAAATTCCCAGTGGAAGGAGGGGTGGTCACTCTCTATAACACAACAGTACCACCAAGAGAATGCATCGCAGTAACAACTGAAGCGAAGACTATTCCAGAACAGCGCACGGAAAAAACGCCAAATTTAAAAGTCGCTATTCACCCAGATTATCCGGAACAACAAGTTTCGATTGGAGGATCTTTATCTGACAAAGGTAAAGCAGCCGTATGCGCATTCTTGCAAAAGAACCTAGATATCTTTGCATGGGAACCAAAGCATATGACGGGAGTACCGCGTTCTATCACAGAGCATAAGTTACAAATCCGACAAGGATATCCTCCAGTACGACAAAAGAAGCGCGGCCAGGCCCCAGATCGTGCAAAGGCTATTTTGGAAGAAGTACACAAGCTAGTAGATGCAGGAATCATGCGCGAAGTATATTATCATGACTGGCTCTCTAACCCAGTTATGGTAAAGAAGAGCGATGGCAGTTGGATGATGTGCGTGGACTTCACTGACCTCAACAAAGCATGTCCGCAAGACTGCTACCCACTGCCAGAGATAGACTGGAAAGTCGAATCCTTGTGCGGATACCCCTTCAAATGCTTCCTAGATGCATATAAAGGGTATCACCAGATCCAGATGGCAGCGGAAGACGAAGAAAAAACAGCTTTCCACACCAGTCAAGGGGTATACTGCTACACAAAAATGCCTTTTGGCCTGAAAAACGCTGGCGCGACATACCAACGACTGGTGGATACAGCCTTCGAAAAACAAGTAGGCCGCAACTTGGAAGTCTATGTTGACGACCTTGTCATCAAAAGCCATACAGAGGACGAGTTGGTGCGCGACATCGAGGAAACATTCTGAACGTTGGGGAGGATAAACATGAAGTTGAATCCCAAGAAATGCACCTTTGGTGCAACGGAAGGCATGTTCCTCGGATACTTGATAGAACCCGATGGAATTAAACCGTGCCCAGAGAAGACAAAAGCTGTTATTGACCTCCCCTCCCCGCGCACACTCAAAGAAGTCCAGTCACTAAATGGAAAGTTAGCAGGGCTGAATCGCTTCCTATCTAAGTCAGCAGACAAGTCCCTCCCCCTCTTTAAAACACTTACGAAGTGCACAAAAAAGGGAGACTTTCGCTGGACTCCCGAAGCAGAAGAAGCTTTCCAACAACTTAAACACCACCTGGCATCTCTTCCCAAACTCGTCGCACCGCGACCAGGGGAAGAACTAATCATGTACTTATCGGCAACCCATGGAGCAGTTAGCGCAGTACTATTGACAGACAGAGACTCCGTCCAGACACCCATATACTTTGTAAGCAAAGCCCTAAAGAAAACAGAGGTTAACTACAGTGCTATGGAAAAGCTGGTCTTGGCTCTAGTGTTCGCATCCAAAAGACTGCGCAGATACTTTCAAGCGCATCCAATAGCGGTAATCACTGATCAGCCAATTAAACAAGTTATCTCCAAACCGGATGTATCAGGACGCTTACAAAAATGGAGTGTACTGCTAAGTGAGTATAACATCTCGTACAGGCCGCGCACTGCAATCAAAGGACAAGTCTTAGCCGATTTTATCGTGGAGAAGCCAGATAGCGACAGCCTGACCTCTGCAGCAAAAACAGACCTACAGGAACCGTGGACCTTGTTCACAGATGGATCCTCATGCGCAGATGGATCAGGCGCAGGCCTTATTCTCACAAATCCAGAAGGTATGGAATTCACCTACGCGCTACGCTTTGAGTTCACAGCCACAAACAATGAGGCAGAATACGAAGCCCTACTAGCCGGACTGCGCATCGCAATCCAAATGGGTGTTCGCAACCTAGAGGCAAATGTAGATGCGCGTCTAGTCGCTAACCACGTGTTAGGGGAATACGAAGCCAAGGATGATCACATGATCCAATACCTGGAGAAGACAAAATCTTTGATTAAAAACTTTGATAGGTTCACAATCAAACAGGTACCTAGAGGAGATAACAGGAAGGCGGACGCACTCAGCAAGATTGCATCCACAAGCTTCGCACACATCTCAAAACAGGTATTGGTGGAAACCCTAAAAAACAAGTCAATCTTGGATATGGAGATATCAACGGTGATAGAGGAACAAGATCCTACGTGGATGACACCTATCATCGAATTTATTAGCAAAGGAATCCTACCCCAAGATAATAAAGACGCTCGAAGAATACGGCGCACAGCGCAACGATTCGAATTACGCGACAACATACTCTATCGGCGATCTTTCTTACAACCATGGCTCAGATGTGTTGGACCCCTCCAAGCAGACTACGTACTCCGCGAAATTCACGCTGGGTCATGTAGTATGCACTCAGGACCACGATCCGTGGTGGCAAGCGCTCTAAGGTCAGGATACTATTGGCCAACAATGCACCGCGACGCACGCGATCTAATAAGAAAGTGCATCAATTGCCAAGTACATAGGCCTATTTCGCGCCGACCACAGCACGAGCTAACACCAATCACCTCACCATGGCCATTTTACAAATGGGGTATTGACATCGCAGGACCTTTCCCCGTCGCAGCTGGAGGAATAAAGTTCCTCATCGTAGCCATAGACTACTTTACAAAGTGGATCGAAGCAAAAGCAGTGGTGAACATTACGGGAAACCAAGTCAAACGCTTTGTGTGGGACAATATTGTCTGTCGCTTCGGCCTACCAGGCGAGATCGTATCAGACAACGGAAAACAATTCTGTGATAACCCATTCAAAGATTGGTGCGCACAATTGAACATCACACAACACTTTGCTTCAGTCAAACACCCACAAACCAATGGCCTAGTTGAGCGCGCTAATCGCAATCTAGGCGAAGGCATAAAAGCGCGCCTTGACAGACATAAAGGAAGATGGGTAGATGAGCTCTCGCACGTCTTGTGGGCGCATCGCACGACAATCAAAACCAGTACTGGCGACACGCCATTCTCCTTAGTCTATGGAACAGAAGCCGTCATACCAGCCGAGATAGGAATGCCAACTCTACGCACAGCAGAGGTCAACGTCACAACAAATGACGAGGAACGGCGCATAGACTTAGATATACTGGAAGAAAGACGCGAACGCGCAGCTATACGTAAAGCAAAGGCTAAGGCAAAAATGAAGAAGTATTATGATGCAAAAGTCAAAAACACTTCATTCAGACCAGGAGACTTTGTTTACCGCGCCAATGACGCGAGCCACGCAGAAGACACAGGCAAGCTCGGACCCAAATGGGAAGGACCTTACGAGGTCACAGACGCGCTCGGCAACGGCGCATACAGGTTGCGCGATGTGGAAGGTCACGACCTAGCGCGCACTTGGAACATCTGCAACCTCAAAAAATGTTACTTTTAGGCTACGGCCCTTTCACAAACACACTTGCATCCTACGAGGTGCCCAATAAGTGTTTGTCTTTCTTTTTCTTTCTAGGAATTGTCTTTTCTATTTTTTCACTTACTTGCAAGTATTAATAAAATGTTATGGTTTCTAGCTAACTCCATAGCACATTTTACTTTATTGCATATATGTCAATATTGTTTATTTTATATTTCCGCCTACATGGCGTGCATGCACCACTTAAAGACCCACGAAGGCATAAAGGATGAGTTAACCTACTAATTTACTCGTTGAATAAGAGGGTTGCAAACCCATCAACATTGGATCACGTATCCTTGCTAAGCGCCTTACTATTGAGACGTCAAAGTAAGTTTCACATGCGCACCCCACGACGGATGCGCATATATCAAGTACACCGTACGAGCTTAGCAATATAACGAGCCAAGACACTTGGTCAAAAATAAAACTTAGCAAACAATGCAAGTATACTTAAGTTACGCACTTAAAAGACTTGGTCAAAAATAAAACTTAGCAAACAATGCAAGTATACTTAAGTCACGCACTTAAAAGACTTAGTAAAACAATCAAACTTAGCAAACAATGCAAGTATATTTAAGTTACGAACTTATAACAAAATGTATCTTATTCCATATTTATTAAATTACAAGGAAAAATACATAAGTTTACAAACAACCTATATGCTATGGCGATGATCATGGCTCTCTTCTGGAGCGGCGGAACTCCCCGCCTCCTTCAGCTTACTCAACGTTATAGCATCCTTGATCGACACAGTTGGAACACTCACGGCAACGCCATCAGATCGAGGAAGGTGCGCAGCACCGATGCCGCACATCACAGCCTTGCCCTTAATACCCTTCTTTATGGCAACCCTTTGCTCGTGACGCTCTAGCACCTCCTTCAAGGGGACCTCCTTCTCCAGTGCAAAAGGCTTGAGGATATCACGGGGCCGCGCAAAAACTGGGACTTGAAGCTGCGAGATATCAGGTTTTAGATAATAATCTACCTCCTCTTCAGCATTCTCCCCAAGATGACGCTGCAACGTCAGACCCGCCATGAGCACATCTATGGGGTCATCTTGGTCGCGCTCCAACCTCCCTATATGCGGCAACTCAAGAACCTTCAGCCCTGCCATCGCCTGCACCAGCTCGTCGTACGCCGTCGAGCTATAACCAGGAATCTCCGCCAAGTCTTTTTCCAACAACTTGGCCTCACGGAGCTCCTCCATGGCCTGCGAACGGCCACGCGCCATCGCGCAGTGAACAACCTTCCCAAAGGCTTCCACCACCTCCGCAGACTCCAAAGTACTCAGAGCTGCCAGACGAAGCCCATGGCTGATCAACCACCTGCATTCACAAAGTGATAATAAGGTAAGATACACAATAGAGCGAACAAGCAAATTTAAAAGACAAGGGTGTAAGAATACCTGCGCTCGGCTATCATAGACATAAGATGAGGATACAGCTCCTCGTCATACTCGATGCTGAGGGCGCGCAGCTTCTCCTCATACATCACGAGCGTTTTCTCCATGCGCCCCTTGAACTCTTGCAGACTGGCATAATGCTCGGCCCTTTTTTCCTCAAGATACGACACAGACCACGAAGTCTTTGCCTTTATCTGCTCGAGCTTCGACCTCGCATACTTCAAGTCAGCCAAGATGCTCATCTTATCTTGGGCAATCTTCTCAGCATAGGCCCTTGAGGCCCCCAGCTCCACATGCGCATCAGCCAACTGCGCACGGAGGGTCACCAACTCCTCCTCCTTCTGGGCCAGAGCACGGCTCTCCCCAGCATACTTTTCCTTTAGCTGAGCAACAAGCTCAACTTGGCGGGCGGTAGTCGCAGCCAGCTCATCCATCAGCTGCTGCGCCTCACCACCATCAGCAGCCTCGGTATTCCCCTCCTTGTTTTCGTTCTGCGGAGAGGAAACCTCATCATCCTTCGCACCGTCATCCCTACGCGACAAAGACAGTAAATAACAATTACAACAAGTAATTGACAAAAAAAAAAAAAAAAAAAAAAAAAAAAAAAAAAAAAAAAGAAGAAGAAAAAGAGAAGAAATGCACACTTACAGAAACGGAGAAGCATCAGCCTTCAACCGTGCGCCGGACGTCGAAGTCTCTTCCGCGTTCGACCCTGCGTCTCTGATGACGTGTCGACGCCTTTTGCTGGTGCCACTGGTTCCAGCCTCTCCCTTGCGCTTTAAGTTCTGCGCAACCTCTTCCCTCAACACCTCCTCAGGTTTCAGGATCTGAATGCTGTCAGATGACCCTGAGCGCGTCTCCTCGTGCGCCACCTCCAAATCAGGCACCGCCTCCACAGTTGGGGCCACAACTACTTCAGGCGCAAAACTCTGGACGGGCGTCACCACAAGTGGCGGCGTGTCCTCAGGGACCGTCGCAGGCAGAACAGTCAAATACGCGGCAGTCGCATCAAGCAAGGGCTGCTCCCCTTCCCTCAGAGGACGCACCCCTATGGTTACCTGCTTTGGCCTATCCAGCTTGACCACCGCGAACAAATCCATCTCTGCGCATCAAGAGAAACAAGAAAGACAAAAAAGGGATCAGTTATTAAAAGCACGAAGACAAGAATAAAAGACTTACAAAGCATGAAGAATAAGGGATGAACACCCACCCCGGCCATCCTCACTTAAAAAAGTGGGAACCTCATCTGCAGCACCAAAATAAGCGCGGCTCAACCCCACGTGTACCAAAAACTCCTCCGGATAGGGGTTAATGGCCAGTCGATTGGCATCTAACGTTTGCGCGTCAGCGCGATTATAGGAACCGGGTGCGGGGCGCCCATCCCTTGGTAAGGTTTCCTGAGTATAAAACTCAAAGGGAGAGGGAAAGACTGCGTCATCCACCCAAAAGAAATACTCCCTCCAATTTTTGAGGGCGTCAACCTTTTCCGTATAACACTGAAGCGCCCCCTGGCGCTTCGCAAAGGAAACCCACCCATTTGACCACGTCGTGTGGTAAAAGGAGCGGAATAAGTCTACCGTTGGTTCTATCGCAAGTAAACGACAGTTCACTTCAAAATTCGACACCTTCGCCGTACCTATACAGTGCAGCTGAGAGATGTGAAGGCGATAGTGATTGAGCAAATCGCTCAGAAAAATGGAAATGGGTACGCGGTAATTCGCATACTCAAAAATTTTTGTGTATAGACCTATCTTCCCTTCGGGGAAGTCAGCTATACACGCATCGACATCTGGAGCCTCTGGATGTACATCCAAAGGCACAAAATAGTCGGAAGAAAACTGCGTGACGTCCTCAATAGACAACGCGGAGCGAAAGTCCTCCAATTGAGCAACCATTTTCATCTTTAAACAAAAGTGAGACGCACACAAAGATTACCTACGAGGGTTAAAAGGTTTTCTTGCAGAAAAATGCTCTAAAAAGGAAGAAGAAGATGAATAGTGGTTGTATGTGTTTTACTGTGTGGTTAAAAAATGGGGCGGCACCCTTATATAGGGTGGTAAAACCCTAATTTCCCTCCACGTGGAATCCACTCACAGTAAATGGGTGGCTAGAAGATCAAAAGGTACATGCACTTTTTCCGAATCCCAAGGACTACGTGGACACCACCCCCGACTTTCGAGGCATCCATTTCGAAATTATTAGGTGCATTGCACCTACAAAAAGGCGGTAAATTTTTTTTTCAACCCCCCGCCACGCTTACCGCTGATGGTATTAAGTCTAGTACCCACGGCTATGCGCCGCGCGCACTAGACTGGGGGGACATGATGACGTATAGCCTATATTTGGGCCACAAGCCCAAATGATAGACATTACTTACACCTAAGCCCACTACGAATGGGCTACCATGACAATGGTACGGGCCGTAGTATTATTGCTTTGGGCTCATAAAGCCCAAAGGCCCAATCTAACCCACCGGGTAACGATAAGGATTATCTATTCAAGGAATAGATATCCTTACTTTGGATAAGCACCACGCGTGCGAAGAGTGAGGAGCAAGAAACACGGTTTCTTAGCCCCTATATATAGAATCACACGATTCTCATTAAAGGTACGATATACAACCCTAACTCTTCAACCAAACCCTAAATCGATTACTTACTCTCACGCCGGAGTCTAATCGGGGGAGACAATCCCTCGATAAGCCTAACGGTGTTGTTTATTTTCTTAGTGCGCAGGTAACAAAGTACTAAGAAGCTAATTGATATAAGAGCAAAAGCCCAATAACCAGGTACGCCCAACTTTTGTATCAACAGTTACGTTGTGTATGTTCGATGTAACTTATTGTGTACAAATTTCTTCCATTTGTGAGGTGTGAAATGAAATATCTGTTCAAAAAAAAAAAAAAAAAAAAAAAAAAAGATCTCAGGCTTTATTCATTTCAAGACAAAAGATATTTAAGATCTATAAAACTAACCCATCATTGATCTTGATTTGGAAACAAAACAAAGCACAACTGCCATAATTACCAACATACCAACAATGGCCAAAAAAAGTTAACCTAATTCAATACCAGCACCACGATCATTCGATGAGGAAGAAGATAACACCGGTTCACAGGTTTTTGGTACACGGGTTTTGAATGGGTTATGATTGTTTGACTGGGTTTCGATTTTTTTTTTAATTATTATTATTAGTATTTTTTTGTACATAGGTCTTCAGATCTAGGCATTTATAGGGGAAGTTAAGTAAATGAAAAAAAGTTTAGTAAGAAAAAAGTTAAAAAAAAAATGAGTTAGAAAAAATTGAATAACCTGGAAATTATTTTAAATGTATTTAAATAAGGTGGATATTTGATAGGTCATATTTACTATATCGTAAAAAATCATCCGGTTTTAATGACTATATTTGCAATAAAAAAAGTTCGTTACCTAGATCTGTAAAGTAGTGAAAGTACATTGCTAATAAATAGACATAACCCCAAAAAGAAAATTACACTATGTCATGATACTTACAGAGTCGAGGATCAGTAGGATGCCAAATGTTTAAGAATGTGTTTGGAATTATCAGCAGAATACAATTTTGTAAAAGGGATTAGGTGTCCGCGCATTGCTGCAGGTGCCGAGTGGTGCTGTTTGCTAAAACAAATAGCGTTGCACTCTCAAAATATGCTTCGGAAACATCGTATGAAATAATAAAACACTACAATAACTAAAGTTATTGGACATAAAAGAACCAACAACAAAATGGCTAAACATATAACTCTTGTGATTGAAAAAATGACCGTGTCCGTCTTCATCAAAAGCCCATTCCATGTTTTCAAACCATCTATCTTCATCACTGTAGAATGATATTGAATCAACCATACAAGTAACTGTTGTGCGAGATATGTATAACAGATTACAAAGATGAGCTCCTATAATTAAGGAAAGATAAGTACAAATATACATTTGAAATTTAACACTATGTTTCCGAATTTATTTTTTGGAGTGAAAGGAGATGGTTTTGGATAGTAATAAAAAAAATGTGTTCAGAAGGCAGTAAATTACACCAAAATTACTCTCCTAATCATCTTCTCAAATTGGGATGAAATGGAGTGAAGTTGATTTTAAAACCTTTTTTTGCTTGCATCCTCATCTTTTCTTTCCAAGTCGGGAACACAAGATAACAAAAAAAAATCATTTATTATTCCTCTCCTATTTACTTCTCTCTTTTTTCCCTCTCCAACTCGCTTCTTTCCGTTTTATACTCGGGAACAGAGTGTAAATACGCAATTGCCTAATATCCCCTTTCAAGCAAATGGGTGGTGGACCAAGATGTATCATAGAATGAAAATGTTCAAACTAAGCATACGGAAGACTCTTGGTGAAAATGTTCGCCACCTGAAGCTTGGTTGAAATGAACTTTCATGTAAATCTTACCTAAAGCGACAAGTTCTCTAACAAAATGATAATCAAGATCAATATGTTTAGCACGCTTGTGAGAGACCGGATTTTAAGTCATATACAAAGCACTTTTGTTGTCACATAGAGGATGAGTAATCCTAACTATCTCAGCTGTTGTGTTTGTCATTGCCATATATTCTGACTCGCAGCTTGATCTAGATACCGTGGGTTGCTTCTTGGTGCTCCAAGAGACGAGGTTGCTACATAGAAATATGGAGTAACCATAGGTAGAACGGCGAGTTTCGAGACAACGAGCCCAATCAGCATCAGAGTATCCCAAATTAGTGCTGGAATGTGGAGGGCAAAAAATGAGACCAAAGGTAATTGTGCCTTTAACATGCCTTAAGATGCGTTTGATAGATTGAAAATGAGCATCGGTGGGGGCATGAAGGTGCTGACTCGCTTGATTAACAGCATATGAAAGATCCGGTCTAGTGAGGGTTAACGTGCCCTCACTAATGAGCGATAAAGATAACAATCCAAATCATAAACCATCTTGTTCGTACACTGGAGTTTCAGATGGTTGGGATGACGAGTGTACAAACATTTTGCTGAAGAGTGTACGGACAAGATAGTTGATGAAAAGTGCCATTGTCTTCAAAAATTTTGCATACTGTATTGTTGACAAATTTAGTGCCACCATCGCTTTGAAAAACTTTTATTTTTTTTGGAATACTGTGTTTGCACAAGCTTGATAAATGCAGTTAAGACAACAAAAACCCGATTTTGTTTTTAAAGGATGAAGTCATGTATAGTGAGAGTGATCATCCACAAATATTACATAATAGAGTTATCCATTGAGGAAATAGAGTCCCCCCCCTACAAGTCATAATGTATTAAATCTAAAGGATGCATAGAAAGTTTTGGATTTAATTCAAAAGATAATCTTTATCCTTTGTAAAGTTGACAAGGTTCACAAACAGTAGGTTCTTGCAATACTGAAGTAACATGCAAAACACCTAACTTATGTAAACTAGAAATAACATCAAAGGAAATATGTCCTAAATGATTATGTCATAGCTCAAAGGAAGCCTTGTTGGAAACACGAAAAGACGCAACTAATGTTGTGGGGCCATTCCGAAGCACATATAATCCATCTTCACAAAGTCCTTGTGCTATCAGCTGTTTCCTTTCCCTATCGTGAATATAAAAAAATGGTTGAGAAAAAAGAACATCAGCCAGATAATCCATGGTGAGTTTATTAATGGATAACAAGTTTTTGTTTAACGAGGGACGACCAAAACATCACGTAATATAAGATTTTTCAAAACCATCGAACTTCTCATACGAGAAATAGAAAGTTTGTTTCCATTACTAAAGGTTACATGCATATTACCCGAGTAAGGAGCTGACTGAGAAACATTATCCATGGAGGGAGTCATGTGTGTGGTCGCTCCAGTTTCAACATACCAATATGGATTTCCTTGAGTGACATGACATTGAGAATGAATGCTTGTGCCAAGTTTGAATCCGAAGTGGGTACATTAGATGCATAGGTGTAAAGAATAGGACAAGAGGATGCATAATGTCCATTGGTACGACACAATTGGCAGTAAGGGGACGTCGACCCCCACATCCTCTGTCACCGTTAGGGACTACCATGAGTACCAACACCGCGCGGGTAATTTTGTTGATGACCCTTGTTGTTGTTGGAATGATATTGTTGAGATATAAAGGCAGCAGGAGGGGGTGGTGAAGCCATGTAGAGATTGCAAAAACATCTCATGACTTTCCACCTGAGACTGTTGAGGCAAAATTGACGAGGTCCCTTAATGTTTTAATGATGACAAATAAACCTTCGAAACACATCAAATAACAAACGTTAGACAAAGTTCTCCCGATCCAAAACTGCTCCTGGCGCGCTGCCCGCGCGTTGACGCGCGGGCGACCCACCAGGCTTCTAATGTTGTCAGTTTGAAAGTCGGCTTTCCCCTTACCCGACAAATGTGGATCTTTCATTACAGGTATGAATATGATAAGTGCTTCATTAGGAACGCTCGAAACGGGTTTTAGACTTAGAGGGATTTAAAATCACGAGTTCTCGTTTTTGATAAAACACCAACTTAAACATTTTGTCAAATGCCTCTAGCCAAGGATTTTCTAAACATAGGGAGCTTATATATTTCACGTAACATCAAATGAAAGTGTTCATATGCTCATAACTCGTGCTTACGTCTTCTCTAATCACGTAACGGGTTTACTCCCTTATTGGTTAAACTAAGTCAAAGGTCACTTTGCGTAAACGCATCCTTTCTGCTAGGTCACTGAATTCACCAATCTTCCTCTGACTTGGATTTGAACATAAAATAACCTAAGTGTCGTAAACACAGACAAGTCAAGCAATGATAGTGTATTGTCTCATAGAGGGTACAAAAATTGACCTTGGAGAAATTATCTTCAGGGACCTCATTGCAAAGTTGGGTGGGAAGTCTAGGCAAAAACTTATGTCATACCCTAGATTCATTTCCTGCGCCCTGCAAGACTTGCTGGGGTCCGAGTATGTTAAGGCTGATGAAGTAGGTTTTGAGCCTGATGTCTCACACAAGGCTAATTATTCTCGTGACCCTGATGAGGGTACACCTGTCGCCCTGACCACGTATATGCTTACTGCTATCCAGGGTGACAACAAGATCTCACCAGTTCCCTCTCCCACCAAGAAGGTGAAGAGGAAGAAGGGACATGGGTCCAGGAAGGTGGCTCAACCCAAGTCACTCGCCACTGAGACCTCTGTCCCCCAGCCTGACACAAGGGGGCAACAACAACAGACCCTGACTGCTGACACCCTCAGGGTCATAACCGAATCATTGACCCCAAAACAAAGGCCAACGAAGGGCACTGAGACATCACACTCAGTGTCCTCGGGCAAACCCATTCCCAAAGGCTCTGCTGACATAAACAAGTCAGTGGAGTTGGAATCAACCCAACCTCCACATCCTGCTAAAGGCTCTGGAAAATCATAACCATGGTCTCAGGGAGCAAGGAGTCCTAAATCCTCGGTGGGGCAGCACTACTCCACTGAGAAGGGGACCCACATCACTTCACATCCTGCTAAAGGCTTGGGTAAATCACAACCCAAGCATCAGGGAGTTACCGCCCCTAAATCTTTGGCAGGCCAGCGCAAGCCTGTTGGAAAGGGGGGCAAACACACTCAGGTTCCTGATGAGGACATTCGCAAATCAAAGCTTTTGTCTGAGGGCACAACAACTCTTCCCAAAGACTCAGAGGGACTCTTACAACCCGCTGATAGGGACACACCAATCACGATTCCTAAGGATGAAACTGGGAAACACCAATCAGTGTTTGAAGGGGTCACGGGGGACAAAGATTCAGAGGGAAAAAGGCCACCCGCTGATATGGAACCCAAACCCACTCCCGGAGGTGCCCACAACTTGGGAACTGGCTCTAAGGACCAGGTAGATAAAACCCAGTCTACTGGATTAGAGGGGTCAGGACCTGGCCAAGACGAAGGAAAGTCTTCTTATGAAGAGGAGCCGGATAACCTTGTTTTACAGATTCACTCCATGGCTGATGCTCAGGCAGCCCTGTTCTCAGATGATGACTTCCACAGTGATAAGGAGATTTTTGAAGTCGGAGATGATATGGTGGTTGAGGAGACAGTCCCTGAACCAATCCCTCAGTCTCCTCAACCCTTTGACACTAAAGCTGCTGAAACTCACTCCGAATCAGAATCCTCAGGAGACGATCAAGCTCCTCTCACTGGGAAGTTCTTTACTAAGTTCATCAAGAGGGCGACCAATGCCTTATTCAGGGGAGTCACTAATCAGGTTTTTGACATGCACACTAAGCAGGCGGTTCATTACTTCAACCTGAAAGATGCAATTAAAGAATTTAATGACGATGTCAGGGAGCAAAATGCCTCAGTCTCCTTCTCCCTGACACAGATGGTCTCCCACCTTAACAAGTTCCTTGAATCCCTCAACAAGCTGAATACAGGGGTTTAGTCCATTCAAGAATCAGTTAAGGATGATCCTGAACTCACCAGAAAGCTTCTTCAGACATCAGAGACCTATCAACTCAATTCAGTGCATCTCACTGAGCTACTCAACCTGATGAAGTCCTTCAATCTTCAGGCTCTCAGTAGCTCGGTGGAGGCTGTCAAAACCTCCCTTGCTACCTTGGATCTCTCAGTGGCAGCTCAGTCTCAAAAGTCAGCATCTATTGCTTGGAGTTTTGGTTCTCGTTTGACAGCAATGGAGAATGCTCAGGCATCCCTTGAAGCTAAAGTATCAACAATTCAGAAGGACACCTCAGACATGAAGTCCATGATGACTGAGATCTACCAGGCCTTCAAGGGTTCCTCTCCCTCTGCATCAGTCACTCCAACCCTTGTCATTACTGCAGCTCAGGCAACAGTTGAGGGGGAGAATGTCACTGATGCCCCTTATACTGAAGCCCAAGATGAAGCTACCGATGTTGCTTCAAGAGGACAACCCTCTCACACTGAGGGGGAGCATGTCAATGAGGCCACTCCAATCTCATCAGTTCAACCACAAAAAGAAACAGTCTCTTCATCTCGTCAGTAGGATAAAGGCAAAAGCATTGCTACAACACCTGAACCTGAAATAGTGCTGAAGCCTGCCTCCACCATTGTCAGATAGGATCCTGATGAACCAATCACAGTTCCATTTGAGATCAATGGGGTAGTCCATTACCTCACCGATGCTCAAATTCAAGCCTACTTGGAGAGAGATGAGATACTTAAAATGGTGGCTCTTGAAGAAAGGATGAGCAAACCTGAACTCATAAAGGTTGTTCATGAAGAGGCTGAGAAGATCAGTTTGGCAACTGAGGAAGTAGCCACTGAGAAAGCTGGAGCTTCCTTGAAAAAGGCTCAGGAAGAAGAAATGAGCACCCTGAAAAGGCAAAGAGAGGAAAAGCTCAGGAAGGACGCTCAGATCAGAAAGACCAGGATTGAGAGGTACACTTGGGTGATGAAAGAAAGACTGAAACTTGAAACCATCACTGACATCAAAATCCATTGCAACACCAAGCCTGCAATTGTCACTATCTTCAGAGGGCCAGACCAAAGAGTAATGGACGTCCATGATCCATTCAGGTTCGCTGACTTTGGCATCTTTGAGCTGGATGAGCTTCGACCAATCATCTCCAAGAAGTCGAATGTGGTGGTTCCTAGTCTCTTGAAATCACTGAAGCTCAGGTATGAAAGATTGATGGAAATGCCTGAAGCTCTTGGCATTCCTTCTATGCTTCCAACTTCATCTACTCAAACTGCTCTACCAAAGGTCTCCAAAAGGAAGAGGAAGCAAATTGAGTTGGAGCCTGAGATCAAGGTCCTAGGATTGGATTGTGACAGGTCTCTTCTTGAAGGAATCACCTTCATGGACAATGTGGTGTTTGAAGTCCCTAAAAGAGGTCTGTGCTTTACTGATGAGTATGGAAACCCTGCTTTCCAAAGATGGTCAGACATTGACAGGGCAGGGATTAAGGCGATGCTTGTGTACCTGATGCTGGCTTCTCCTGTTAGGTGTGCTGAAAACGTGAGGTTCTGCCAGGACCTTAAAGCTAAGATTGAGGAGCACCCTGAGAAGCACCTCCTGAGATCCAAGAAGGCAAAGCTTGATGCTCTTGGTTATCAATTGAACATCTGAATCTGCAACCAACTATCTTTTTGTTTTTGTATTATCAGTAGGATCTGTAATAACTATTAATAAATATTGAAGTTCTTTTAAGTTATCAATGTCTTACTCTAATTACATTAACACTCAGTGAGAGATGAAGACCCATGCCAACTCATACTGAATCATGAGATACTTAGGCTATTTGTATATCCAAATAGGGGGAGACTGTTGGGTCACTGAATTCCCCAATCTTCTTCTGACTTGGATTTGAATATAAAATAACCTAAGTGTCGTAAACACAAACAAGTCACTGAGTGAACAGTATCTCAGTGAGTCATCTTCATGATGCTTAGAATGAGTCTATGAAGAAAGGTTCACCATTCAGTGAGGCGGAACTCAGTGAGTGTCATCTAAGCCAAGAAAAAGGTTATGGGTTCGGTGAGGATGACAATGACTCACTAAACCCCAAGACTCCTCAACAACTATTAAAGTACTGAAGACTGATGACCTGAAGACTGAAGTATGGGCGGGACAAGACGGGAAATTTTGAACGTATCAACAGGTGTCCTTTTCAACCTGAAGTCAAACTATCCCTGAATGGCATAACGTCAGGATGGTGTCATTACTGTGCATCAGAAAGGCACATTGTCTTTTACCCAATATAGTCTATTGTAACAGAGACAAAATATGTAAGTATTTTGTCTCTACTAGTTAGGTCATCCTTTTGTCTTTATCAGTAACGTTGTAATTTACTTGTGTATAAATAGGTAGCATAAGTGAGGAGTAAAAGTTGACAAGTTTGTGCGTTTAATGCTAAGCATTCACAAATCACTTTTACTCCTCCGAAGAACAACGCAGTCTCTGAGATAGCTCAGTGTGACCTTTTAGTTGTCACTCAACTTAGTTTGAGTTTAGTGAGGAGACCTTACCATACTTGTCATTTCAATCCCAAGTGTTATTCCGCAAACACTTGGGTATAATTCTTTTGATTAACTTCTAATAAGAATTAAACGTTGAAAAAATATTGTGTTTTTCCTTTACGTTTATCTTTGTTGTTAATCTTTTATATATGAGATAAAACGCCATGAAACTTGGTTAGGTTAACTCTTTAGTTAACTTTTAACTTAGTAAAAGGGTCCAACACTTCCCCGCATGGGTTATGCTTTACATCAAGGCAAAGCACTTAGCTTGTTTGTACCAAGGTGTTAGTTGAGTACGTCAAGTCGTGGAAAGTCACGAGTTATGAGATTATGGATTCTTGACGTTGAGTTACTTGAGATTATAAGTAACCTTTGATGATGTCATGGATGAACAAGTAGTTCAAGACCATGATGGGTTCCCTTCACTAGAGGTCCATGTCATAGAAGAAAGAACTTCTAAGACAATTATGAAAGCTAAGGGAAATCTGATAAAACAAGTATTAGGAGAGATGAATAAGCTAACCCTTAGGTTACAAGTTAGGAATACTTAGGATTTTTCATGACATTTCCCAAAATCCCAATTGCACATTTTGAGTCATAAAAATGATATGGACCATAGGATGTTGAGTCACTTAGAAAGACAATGATTGCTTGATCTTTATCAAACTATTAAAGCTTGGTTAAATTATGTGCTAAGGTATTATGTGAAAAACATGGGATGAGTTAGAACTAACTTGATTCCCAAGATGTAGGAAATGTTGTAGATTTTATGGTAACCTTTACATCATATAGGTGTTTTCTTTGAGAGGTTGTGTTAATCTATGGGAGAGTAATAAACGGTGTTTACCCATTTAGGAATCTTGGTATGTCATGACTTGTTGTTAGTAACTTGTGGATAGGTCATTCATATAATTGGCATTATTAAGGTATTGAATATGATTGCCTTGCGTATAAACGTTGTATGCCTTTTCATGTGTTGAATAAGATTGCGATAGCAAACATAGTATACAATCTAGACTTTTGATTAGTTTTCTCACCCTAGTATTAATTATGATCATATTCACATGTTTATTTGTGAAACTATGTGCTCTTATTTGAACATGCATTATGCTTACTTGAGTATGTGACATATTGATGCATAATTGATAAATTGGTCCCATAAATAACTATATGATGATGTTGTGCATATGAGTGCTTGATTTTATTATTTGATATACTTGTATGATTGGACTAACCCATGTTGCAAGTATCCAAATGGTAACCTAAACCATTTTGGACTTCTACATGTGAGAATTCTTTGGTTGTTGCGTGTCGTGTGTTTTATGTAGCTAGGCCACCACAAAGGTGAGACTCTTGACCCATGGATCCCCGCCTTGGAGCAAGGGGAGAAACAATCTACGGGGAGCTATGTTCAAGGGGGAGTACGTTCGGGTGCATTTACAAGTGACTCTATTTTTCCCATTGATTGGAAGTCCCGCCTTTTTGATTCGACAAAAGGGGGAGAAACAAAGCAAGTGCCATGAAGACCAACTCAAGATTAAAGACAATGGCTTCACCAAATTACAGGCAAGGTCAAGACGCAAGCTACATCAAAGGCGCGCTTTGTCTTCGCTACAATTTGTAATTTCATTTGCTTTCAGATTTTATTTGTTATCATCAAAAAAGGGGAGATTGTTGAGGCAACATTGACGAGATCCCTTAATGTTTTAATGATTACAAATAAACCTTCGAAACACATAAAATAACAAACGTTAGCCAAAGTTCTCCCGATCAAATATCTGCTCCTGGCGCGCTGCCCGCACGTTGACGCGTGGGCGACGCGCCAGGCTTCTGATGTTGTCGGGATGAACTTTGAAAGTCAGCTTTCCCCTTACCCGAGAAATGTGGATCTTTCATTACAGGTATGAATATGATAAGTGCTTCATTAGGAATGCTGGAAACGGGTTTTAGACTTAGAGGGATTTAAAATCACGACTTCTTGTTTTTGAGAAAACACCAACTTAAACATTTTGTCAAATGCCTCTAGCCAAGGATTTTCTAAACCTAGAGAGCTTATATATTTCACGTAACATCAAATGAAAGTGTTCATATGCTCATAACCCGTGCTTACGTCTTCTCTAATCACCTAACGGGTTTACTCCCTTATTGGTCAAACTAAGTCAAAGGTCACTTTGCGTAAATGCATCCTTTCCCGCATGGGTTATGCTTTACATCAAGGCAAAGCACATGGTCTGTTTGTACCAAGGTGTTAGTTGAGTACGTCGAGTCATGGAAAGTCACGAGTTATAAGATTATGGATTCTCGACGTTGAGTTACTTGATATTATAAGTAACCTTTGATTCTCTCGTCTCATAATCACAATTTTCTAAATCTTTTCTTTCTTAATGACAATTTGATTATCTTTTAATCACCTTCTTAATCACTCTTTCACAAAAAACAAAGCCTCCAAACCTCCCAACATCTTTTTAATATTCCCTTACATCTCTTACACCTTTATACCTTTTGTCTCCCACACTTTCCCACACAATATTCTCTTTTACAATATTCCTTCCACTTTATACATTCCCCACATATTCTCTTATACATACGCACATACTTTTCTACATACACATACTTACACATACTACTCACATACACACACCTTTACATTCAAAATACACATACTTCACTCACATACTCCTCTTCACATACACTAGGCTCCCCATTAAATGATCCTTTCATTATTCTTTACACATACAACTCACTCTTACACACATCCCATCTTTACAACATATTCCTTACACTCTCAACACCTTTATTTTCAAAATACGCACACTACTCACAACCATCTTATTCTCTACACACACTAGACTCCCCATCACATCCAGCTCTTAAAAATTCCCTTACATACATCTCTTCACTCTTACACAATCCAACTCATCTCTTATATTCCTTACACACTTTTCATCCTAACCATCCATTTCAAACAACACACCTCAACCATCCATTTCACCTTCCTCCCTAACAAATGGAATATTCTTAAGCATATTCTCCTCCTAACCCAACCATGGTTCACTTCTAACCCAACTATGGTTAGTTCTCAACTCACCCATTTCTTACCCAACCTTGGTTACTCCTAACTCAACCATGGTTATCTCTTAACTCTTAACCAACATCCACCTATTCTCTCCAAGTTGAGCATATCCTTGGAATATTCCCTTCTCAACTTAACCATGCTTTCTCTTCTAACCCAACCATGGTTTGGTCTAACCCAACTTCTCTGATACACTTCCTTTCTAAGCAAAGGAATATCCCACGACATATTCTTTCTCTCTTTTTTATGCCATGTGAGGAATACCCAAACTACCCCTACCAAATTATCCCTTCTACTCTTCTCTCTTTGATAATTGGTTTTACTTAAACCATTTTTACAAATTGGCTATTTGAGTTGGTAAATCTTAGAATGATTAATGTCAAGGTTTGAATGTGTGAAGTACAATTGGGGGTTTAGCAAAGTTAGGTATTTAAAAGATCAACACCCAAATTTGGGAAAAATGTTACAGCAATCCTGACGCGCTGCCCGCGTGTTGACGCGCGGTGACGCGCCATTCTCAGTAAATTTTTCCTAAATTGGGCCTTTGCTTAAAAATACCCCACCTTTCCTCTTGTATTCCTCACCCCTTGATAACATTCTTTATCTCTAATTTCTTTTCTCTCTACCCTCTAAGTCTACATCTTGTGTTCTTAATCAATCACATGTCATCTTTGAAAGAACACATCTCTTGCAAGGGAAGAATCACAAGTACCTAATCCACTCTTATGATTGTGTCGAGGGTCTTCTTATCTATACCCTTTCTATTACAATCGAGTCACTAGGTTAGGTTAGGGCTTGATTGAACAAATTATCTTTCATTCATTCAATTATTTGTAAGGGAAGTCTTGTGTCTTGGTGACCAAGCCTAGATCATTGGGGATCTAGTTGAGGTTTGATACTTCCGGTGGGAAGTCTTGGTAGCGGTCTTGGTGACCCTTAGGTGAAGTCGAATCGCGAGATTCTTTTGGGTGGTTTCCGAGGGCGGAATACTGTGGGAGTAACTCCTTCTTTGTAAGCATCAATATTAGGGAATATTGGTGGAGTGAATTGTAACGGTATATATCATGGTGTCTCTTTACATGCTTTATATACTTTGTTTGTGTTTGTGGTTGTGATTATTGTTGTATAACCACTTGGTGATCTTTGAGGCTTAAAGTTAATAAACTTTGAAGAAGCTGAAAAGACCGTATTCACCCCCTCTACGGTTCTACAATCTCATGACTTTCCACCTTAGATAAGAGATCTTGAAAAACTGACTAGGGTCTTAAGGTTCGAATAGATGTGGAATATATTTCAAACGAGGCTCACAAGCCACAAAGAAACCAATGTAGTTTATCCATCTCATCAACCGGTTGGCCTATGGCAGCAAGTTTATCACAAACACTTTTAAATTTGCAACCATAATTAGAAACTAAAGACGTACCTTTTTTCATCTAATGAAGAGAATCACAAAGAGAGTGAATTCGTGCAACAAGTATTCAAAATGACAATCATTATATTATTTAAAACCTTTACTATTTGTGAGTTTTAGAAACAAGTATTGAAGTTTACTCAGATGATTACTTAGCTGTCTTGTACCAATCAAGTTAAGCATGTTAGGAACATTAGATTTTGACTTACTAGTAGTCTCATGTATATCTGTATTTAGCATTTGGATAATGGAACTGTAAGAAGGTTTAATAAATAATGAATTGGTATATTGGGTATGATCATTTTCATTTGTACTACTGTGTTCTATATTTGCATGTTTAATCCATGAATAATTTAATTATTAATTGTCCACTGTCGATCAACAATATCAGAGTATTGTAGAACTAAGACAAATGTGGGCGATTGGTAATATTTACTGGATGAATATCAAAGGATGTGTCCGCCAAACTCGTATGTTATTCACTAGTTGGACTACCCCAACCTACGAGCATTCACTTTATGGATCGACGTCATTAAGTGAATCTCACAAGTGGTTGTATTTTAATCGTCCTCAGACTTGAGATGCAAGTAGGTCTTGCATGTTTGGATTATCATTTCTTGATATAGTTAAACATTTTTCTGAATATGGTAGTTATAAATGCTATTTTTAGAAGTGATATGAAGCGCATGAATGACACGTGCAATCAAAAGAGAATTTGTTCCTCCACATGTCACTGGAGTTAAATACTACTAGGCCTCTCGATGAATTGATCAGATGTTTGCATGGCCGTGCCCAAAGTAAGTCAAGGTGAATCTTGTTTACATCATGGTAATCTTGTTAATTCAATATCTATATCGATAAACAAAGTAGTTAAACATTTGGAATGACTTTGATTCATATATATAGTTTAACAAGTATTTGAAACAAAAGGATGATTAATAATAAACTATTTATACTAAGACGTTTACGAAACTACACTCAGGTATTTCTAGGAGCATTGGCGTGTTGCTAGACGCTAACCTTTGCTTGTACAATTAGTTGTGATTATGACATTCGCAAGTGGGAGCAATTGGGAAATGCTCATATGATATTAAATAGTTATACGGCTGAAAATACGTGAGCCTATGGGGTCACACACATATACATCGAGTTATCACCATAATAATGTATTTAATATATTTATTAATAAATATTTTATTTATATTAGTTGATAATTTATGAATCGCTTAATGGTCGATAATTAATCCGTTGGACGCATTAATTAACTTGATGGATCTAAACACATACCTTGTGTTAGATAGATACTTTGAGTATTTACTATGTAGCACGCGGAATTACTACATAGTATTTAGAAGATGTATATGAGTGAAGTGTATGAGTTGTATGTGAATGAAACAATGTGAACACAGAGATTAACCAAACTTTAAGCTTCAATATTATTAATAATAATACGAGTGATCTGAATATCACTAGGGTTACACCTTGAAGCTCTTGCTATTGATACGTACATAAACCTAAACCTAGGATCTCCTTTTATAGGACACAAGAATTCCTTTACAAGATAAGTATAAGACTAACATAATAGAATATACAAAAGATCTTTTCTATACTTATCTAATACACGGTTTCCTAACAATTATCCTGTAAGCAGTGGTAATAATATGTACTAGCAGTGTAATGAGTTTCCACTGCTAGTACATTCTTCAGCAGTGTTTTCTTCCAGGCTTAACAGTGGTAACTGTTAGTATGATTCTGATAGGTCACACTTTATGTAAACACAAGTATTAGAATGATAGAGAAGAGATGAGAATGAGAGATGGTTGATTAAGACAATAAGAGAAATAGAAATGAAAGAGTTTTCTTAGAATTATGAATTAACCAACAAGTTTACTAGTCACATATGACTAGTATATATAGGGAAGGAGTAGGGCAACACTCCCTTCCTCCCTATCTAGTAAAACGAGATGGGCTTAAGGCCCATGGGCTTGCTACATAAGCCTTAAGATTAAATAAACATACAAGCCTTAGCAACCTATTACAAGTAAATGACCGAGACTTGATAAATAGTAAGACTTTGATCCCAACAATCTCCCCTTAAGGGTCGGTCATCACGGTTGCTTGATGTCTTTGTCTTCAATACTGGTGTCACCTTAGTAACAACTAGTAGCATATGAGTTGAACCCGGTGTCTGCCCTAAGGTTGAACATATGGAGGGCTATTTCTTTTCACCCTTTTCTTTACTTTTCTTTTTAATTCTTCAACTCCTTCTTTCCCTTTCATTCTTTTCTCCTTTTATCGTATCATACCTAAGGACTTCTAATTCTAACTATTGGTGATGTCCTTGGGTAGATCCCTCCGGCTCTGGCGGATCATAGGACGGTATTTCCTATCTTAATCACCTTATAACTCCATGATTATCCGACAATAGCCAAGAAACATTTTATTGAAAAATCTCTCAAAGTGTTTGTGATAATCAAACATTTTGTTTAACACTTTGAGAGTTTTATGTTTACTTTAGAAGGGCTCCCCCTTCACATGTGCTCATAAGTGTTTAAATAAATTTGCACATGCGGGAGGAACAAGCACTTTTTGAATTGATCCACTTTCAGTGAACCCGACCAATTCGAGACACGCTTACATCACTAGTTAGACTAGCTTGAATTTATTATCCGGCCTGGTCAAGTCCACAGAAAGTTTCTCGAAACGGTACATTTCTACTAAGACAAATCCTTTTCGAGACACGCTTACGTGGCTAGTTAAAGAGTTCCATTGTCAGCTTTTAGGTAACAACTAGCTCTAGTAACTAACTTGATGTTATTACCCGTCGAGAATAAGTCTTTTCGAGATTACTAACTTTTATGTTTCGTCAATTCCTGGGTCAATTCTGAGTCTAGCTCGCATGAGATTTGACTTAAAGCAACATTTAACTTTCATATTTTAATCACTTTCACTTTTCTCCCCCTCAAAAATAGCATATGAGATGTTGTTTTTGATAAACTTTTGATTAAAATATGCTTTTTGAGTCTTATGGGGAGATATCAACAAGAATTTTTGGTTTTCAAACGATGAGTTTTTCAAGTGCTCCCCCTCAACAAGTGAATACTCATTGAGGTGAAATACTTGTCTTTTGAGCAGAATTATGAAAATCAGAAAATGTTTGATTAATTCTACTCAAAAGTAAGAAGCCTTCGCTCCTTATATAAGGATTGAAGCACTGATGCGTACCTTAGGGTCCTTTCATTACAAGTGCGGGTTGTACACTGTTATGTGTGCACAAGCCACTAAGCATGATTCTGACAGAACATTTTGTTTAGGAAATACTCCCCCATCAAAACTCGCATATGTTTTGAGAATTTTAAACTTTTGAAGCGAATTGGGGAGTAAAGATTTGAAAAACAATCTTGAGCAAAATTTTGAAAAGTTTTGAAAAACCTTTTGAAAATTTTTGAATAAATTTTGCTCAAGATTGAGAAGTTTTAGATAAGCTTTTCATGAAAACTCTTGTTTTTAAGGATAAGTGCACGTTTGGTTTTAAAGAATGGTTTAGCAATGCACTTTTCTTTCTTTGAAACCCGAGTTGTACACTGAAATGTGTGCACAAGTCGTTGTTTTCATACAAAATTCGTTTTCTTTAAACAAAATACTCCCCCTCAAATAATGAATTTTATTCGAGAGATAGTCTTCTTGAGCAGAATATGGGATGTATTTAAGAAATACTTTTTTAAAAATTCATGAGATGATTCTGCTCAAGGTTTTAAAAAACACAATCAAGTATTATACAACAAAGAATGCTTGAATATCAGATTAGACAACAACCTTGAGGACTGAAAACCTTTGTTTACCAAAATTTGAAATCCATTAGTAGGTTGTGTCAATCCGATTAACAGAATTTAAATTCCAACGAGGATTGAAAAATTATTGTTTCATTTTGATATAACACTCGTTGAATCAACGGAAATTTAAAACTCTTTTACTTTTGAAAGTTGTTTGAGACCCGGAGTCTCTCTTTTGAGTTTTAAAAAATCTGAAGAAGAAGATTTCCATCTAAAGTTGAACTTCATGGGTTCTTTTTTTTGAAGATTTGTTTTTGTGATGAATGGAAAACTTCCGGTATTTGGGATTTTCAAATCAGAGTCATTCTTTTATTGTAGCCAAAGCATTCCAGATTTTGAAAATTCAAAAGGTTTTGAACGACTTTGCTTTGGTTTCCACTCTTGCTTTACCGGTCTAAAACAAGAGTGCAGAGTTTGGAAAAATTTGTTTCTCACCATTTTGAAACCTTTTCCAAGTTTAGCCTTTTGACACATTTAACCCTTTGTCCTCAAAATATGTTCCATAAGAAACATTTTGACAATTGTTGAAGTTTTGACTTTCAATGGGATGACATGTACTTGCTCACAGAGAAAATGCATCAGGCATAAACAAGTATACAGATGAATCAAGAAACTCATTCTAAATCTTCCTAAGAGCTCAGAATTCTCAGATTAACACACAAGATAACAGATTAATTCATTCTTTCACTCGAAATTTCCCAATTATTATCATGGTTTGGAGTTATGATTTGAGACTTTGCACGCATGTTAGCATCAAAATGCAAGAATATTGTACAAACAAACGCCCTAGTAGTAGCAGCAAAGACATCGACATCTTAAACCCTAAATCACATGATTTCAAACCTATGTTGTTTCTAATCGAGCAAACACACCAATCGAGCATTCTTTAGTGTTCTCTAAAGCTATATGAAATAATTAATTAAACTAAACACATAAAAGAAAATGCCTTGATCGATAATTACATGAACCCTAGTTTTTGATTATGCCTTTTTGACCATTGAAAACATTTGAAAAATTTAGGGAACGATTAGATAACAACAATGAAGAAATTAGAAACTCACAATCGAAAAGAAATCGAGGATAAAAAATTGTTAGTCTGATTATGTGTGAAACTTTTGAGAACATTTGTGAAAACATTGATGCGAGCATGTTTTATTTTTTCATGCAGTGTCCTTTTACCTAATTTTAAGACTTTTGTGAACTTTACTCATTAAAGGTTAACTACTTTTCCATTTGAAGTCTAAACATGGTTAAATTGGAATCCTTGCCGAAAAAAACGAGTTTTAATCCGAATGATGAAGAAACATTTTATCCTTGAAGAATAATGATTAGGTGTGCAAACTTCATGATTTTGTGAAAAAATTTCTCCCCCTCAAAACATGTTCCATTTTGACAATGTAAAGCAAAATATGTTTTAATGTAGGAACATAGTTTTGAAGATTAGAAGTTTGTACACAGAGAAAGAAGATTCTTTTTGCAGTTTTTGTATTTACTTTATGATAGAATATTTACAAAAAGAGTTTGATGTTTGACTCTCTTAGTTTTTAAGAAAGTTTTGCAAATCATATGGAGTCAAACACCGCATACCAATATGGTGAACTAAATCAACAAACCTTGATGGAGGTAATGCCTTTGTAAACAAGTCCGCCAATTGGTACCCTAATTCAATTGTACCCTTCTCAACATGCTCCTTTATGAAATGGTGGCGGAGAGCAATTTGTATGGCCTTGGAATGATGAATGGTGTTGCACGAGATAGCAATAGCACACTTTGAGTCGCAGTACATTGAGATCTAGTCAAATACATAGCCGTAGTCCGTGAGCTAAGTTCTCATCCGAATGACTTAAGCACAGAAAGCAGACATGGCTACATTGACTGTATCCCTTTGTAACTAAAGAAGATTTGTTGCGAATCAATGTGCCTTCTGTGTCCAGCTTGTTTTCCAAATCCATTTAATTCCAATGATGTGTCGAAGGGTGATGTTGTTAGAACGTATGCATATTAGATGGATCCAAATTGCGAGAAGACGACTCTATTATATCAAGAACGGTTGGAGTTGGTGCAAATGGATTGAGGAACATATTTCCGTCATAATCTGCAGGTTGTGGTACTGATTGTAGTTATGGATCTTCAGCTGATTGTCTAGAGTTGGAAGCGGTTTGTCCTGCTGTTGTTGGAGATTCACTTGGAGGACCGTCTTTCTCAACAGTGGTTGTTGAATATTCTCAGGGTGTGCAGCGGAAATTGGTGAGACTTCTTGAGGACGGTTTTCAATTGAATCATCAAACAGTTGAGCAAACAGGGTTTCCAATTCCTTGCGAGAGAGTGACAGTGGTTCAGCCAAAGAATCTGGAAAGTTTAGACGGTTGATTGCGGGTCCTAAGCTGTTTTGCTCAGAAGCCATAGCTGAAGTGCTTTAAACGGTTAATTACGGGTCCTAAGCTGTTGTGCTCAGAAGCCAATCCATTAAGCTCGGGTCCGAAACTGATTTGTTTCGAAGCCATTGCTGTTATATCTGAAAAGAAGAAAGAATAGACAAAACAGAGAACATGGATCCCCAAGTGTAATTGGGTTCCGGATGTTAGAAGCATAAAGATGTAGTGTCAATTATCTTCTTAACACTCGGACACACTATATCAATGATTTCCTTTCTCGCCTCAGGGATAGATGTTGTGGATTTCACATTAGTTTTGGTGCAAATGTCTAAAATCTTTCTTGTAGGAATCCACTTAAGACCAATTGATTTGAAAATTCTACCCGTGGGTACCCACCTAATGTTAGATCTAGGAGATGTTTTCCTTTTAGATGCAGTGGAATGAAATGTGGGAGCATCACTTCATTGAGAAAAACTACGTCCTATATTGATCCACTTCATAGGTTTCTGACTTATGACTTTTGGTTCATCGGGTTTGTTTGTCTTAGTCGATTGAGCCTTTTCAAGTGAATTTCCTTTTTGAAGATATTTTAAAGCACCAACAACATGATTATTTACGCAACTACTCTTAGAAGCTAGCCAATTCCTATTAGTTTGTTGAGAACTCCTAGGTTTTGGTTTGCTACTACTAGCAGTGTTTTATACTACAGTGGAAGGCATCGCATGAGGTTTAGAACCTAGAATTCCATCCTTTTGAAGTAGCGCCTTTTTCCTAGCCTTTTCTAGATCATAGTTCTTGTACATGTCATATGTGTCATAAGACTCTTTACTTTTAATGCTTGTTTTAGACACTGTTTTCGAACTAATCCTAGATGAGCCAGGCATAATCACGTGTTGAGACTTAGTAGACACAGATGCATTTTCCTTTGGCCAAGAATGTGGAGTGACTGGTTTTGTCAAATTGTTATTCTCAACAACTTGGGAGGCAAACTGAGATTTTGAAAATTTAAGTCTTTCAGATTTAAATGCAGTAGGTTGTCTAACCACTGATTGTTTTCTGTTTGTTTGAGAAGGCGGTTTCCCCAAGATTGATGGTTTTGCAAACTTAGTATCCATACTCTGGCCAGTCAGTCTTCTTAATTTATTTTGAAATGCAGCATGTGCAAACACCTTAGCTTGAATTTGACCTTTTAAAAACTCATTTTCTTTAACTAATGTATCCACACGTTTCCTTTGTTCATTCAAAGATTGACCATTGTTTCCCGAATTTATAGATTCGTTTTGCATTTGAAGTTCAAGTGAGATGCAATGTGCCTCTAGTTTTGAAAAATCTTTATGACACTGGGCAATGGTCTTTTTGAGAAGAAGGTTTTCAGACTCAAGAGTTTGGTATGATGTTTCAGTAATTGGATTATCAGGTAAGGACTCAGACTCAGAATGTATTACTAGACATTGAACAACATCCTGGTCAACCTCTCCTTCATTACTGAAGTTAGGTTGCTCAGATTGTTGTTTCTCATATGTAGGCATAATATGATCAACAGTAGATTGTACCTCAACCATTTGCTCTTTGTCAAAGTTCGGTTCTTTGTCATAGATGGGTATGAAATCTTCCTCATCCATCTGTCCTTTGTCAAGGTTGGGCTCTGAGTCATAGAAGGGTATGATCTCTGCACAATCTGCATCTTTATCATTCCCCAATCTGCTGTTGTCATCCTGCACTTCTGATTCTGTCCCTTTGCTTTCCATGACAACCACATTAGCTTTCAATGAATCATCTTTATGAACTTGCTCTTCTTGAGTCTGCTGTTTACTTCCATTGTCCTGTACATTCAATTCTCTTCCTCGTTTTTGCATCTCCAGTTCTTTGATAACACTCAGATGAAGTGATCTTTCATTGAGCACATATTCTAAGCAGCTCAGTCGTGAAACAAGTTGATCTCTAAAATCTTCAACCTCCACACTAGTGATGTTCTCTCTCCATACATTGCTTTCATATTCATAGTGTATAAGAGCTTTAAAATCCATGGTCACGAACCATCTGAACTGTGTCCTGAGTGCTCTAAATTCTATCATGCAATCACTTCCCTGTTCAATTAGCTTTTCTAGTTGAACGATGTTTTCTTGGAGTTTCCTTTGGAAGGTCATTTGGTTCATTTCAGTTCCGAAGAATGCAGAAAAGGTACTCGAGGAAGGAAACCAATGATCTGAGAGAATCTTGCATTGAATCTTAACCGATTCAAAATGTACTAAACATTTATCAGTAGAATTGATGGCTCTTTTCTCAGCTTCAGTCATCTTTCTCTCAAATGGGTCTTTAGAGTCATCAGATGCATTTGTGTCGTATACTGGGTCAGTATCATCCATGACACACAAATTATCTTCCAATATTTTAACCTCATTGCCTACATTAACAACATCTGCAGTATTCCCAATAGTCCTTTCAGCATTCCTTCCTTGTCTATCAACTCTTTCACCTTGCACAACAGCTTGATTCCTTATGTTAGAAGAAGAATGAAGACGGTTGTTTGTCTTGTTGGAGATTTTGCTGAGGGCACGAGCAATAAGTGCGAGTTCTTGATTCAGAATTTTGAAATCCTCATCGTCATCTTCATTGGTTTTTGAATAGTACACTGCATCACTGTTGTCATATGGAACAAGTTGAGTTGAAGTCTGCTGCGGAGATGAATCATATTGGATCATGATATTAGAAGTAGCAGGTTCTTGAACATAATCATGATGTGACATTAACATGACATCTGCTGTATTGGCTTCCAAATCTGCATATTCATCATCAGATGGAATATCTCCCATGACACTTTGCAAAACTGCATTGAGATTACCCCCTTCAACTTCCATTTGACTAAGTGTGGCATTGTATTCAACATTATCGTCAGAGAGTGAGGTTGAATCATAATCTTGATCTTCCTCTTCTGCAATATTTTCCGTATATGCCAAGAATGCCATGCTTGGTTCGATAAGATCTTCTTCATCATCAGTATCTTCCATTGTGTTTAACCATTCAGAACTAGCCGTCATTACGCCTTTGCCTTTCTTTGTAGATACTTGACTAAGCTTCACTAGATTTTGCAGTAGAGATTGCACATTATTATGTAGTGTAGCAGGATGGTACTGGGGAATGAAGAAAGGCTCAGGTGCATTCGGAGGATTGAAGAAGAGACCATTTGGAGTGTAGATTAGTGATCCATGGTCAACATCTGGAGATGGTGGAGCAGGGAGAATGGTCTTCAGTGGATTCATGCTTAAACAAGATTTAAGAATTTGCTTCATTCTGATGTGATGAAGTTCTTCGGTACGATGCAAAGCTTCAAGATATTTCCACATTTCATAAGCACTGTCTTGAAAGTCCATATTCATGTAAATTGAATTGGGAAGGGCTAATGACATGGACCATGCAGCCTGATGGTCAGCATCGTACTGAGCGAGTTCAGTAGCATTCAAGTCTGCAGTAGTTTGTAGCCTCATAATCCCTGTTGAGTCAGCAAGAATTATCATTTTGTATGGACCATCTTGAATGGAATTAAGCATGAGATCTGCAGCAGGACGATCTGTGAGCCATTGTAGAAATCTCCGTTTCCAAACAGTATACGTTCCTGGTAGCAACATTGGAGGCCTTGATTCATTGCCAAAGAGCAGAACATGATCAATGAGGGAGCTGTGACTTTGTTGTAGATGAAACTGTTGCTGATGATACTGTAGCCGATGATACTGTTGCTGATGAGAATATTGGTGAGGAAGGTAGTTGGAAGAAGGTACTTGAGACGTTGTAAATGACATTTCTCTCCCCCTTGATTGTTGCGACGTAATCGAAATAATCAAGCAAATTGTCACACACAAGGTCGAAATATTGAATTCAGATTTTCCCTCCAAAATTAATTTGAAAAATTTTCTGTTCCAAAATTTTGAAAATCACTATAAAATGCCATTCTAATGTCACAGGAAAAATTTGAGTTTAAAAAATTTTGCCGCCAAATTTCACCGAAAAAATTTGAATTTTGGGCCAAAATTTTCACTGTTAAACCAAAATTTGAATTTCGCGTAAAAATTGAACGTTTAATCTCCTGTAATTTTTTTTTTATTTTTTTTTTATTTTTTTTTTAAATTTAAGAAGATAGTAAGGAGAGATTTAGAAAGAAACTTGTGTTATAGATGGATCTTGTAGAAGGTATAGATGTAGCCAAATCTCGAAAACATGCAAAACTTGTAATTGCGAAAAATTGTCACTTGAGATTGCAAAAATTGAGAGATTGCGAAATAAAGTTTTTGAAAAATAAGTGATTTCGAAACTTTTGCTGATTGCGAAAATGTTGGAGATTTCGAAACTGAAGATATTCTCGAAAATAGTGATTTCGAAAAAATGAGTTTTCGAAAATAGTGATTTCGAAAAAAAAATTAAACTAATAAATTTCGAAATTGTCCAATTTCGAAATTAAGCCCAAAGTCGAAGTACTTTTCTTTCTTATACAAGAGAGAAAATACTGAGTACACGATCTGAAGTCGATAGGAAGCAACTTCTTGTGATTTCGAAAGTTGGTCAAAAAATGAGATTTCGAAATTTTGGCAGATTATTGTTTTCGAAAGAAAGCAATCCAAAAAAACACGTTTTTAATCCAAGATTCTTGTACTTCTAGCTATAAAATGATGAAAACTTGTAGAAAGTTGCAAACTTGACAAACTTTTTCAAAGTTTTGAAAAATTCGAAATTAAGTACAAAGTACGAATCTTTGGTTTTTGATGAAAAAGTTTGAATCTTTTTGTTTGTATTGATTTGTAGCACAAGTTTGTAAGCAAAGATGTGATAAAAACCAAGAAACAAACAAAAAAAAAAATACAAAAATGTGACAGATAACGAGTTAAAACAAGTTATATGGATCGAATTTCAACAAAAAACAATAACTACACCTTCTTCTAACGAATGATACCACTTGATAGGTCACACTTTATGTAAACACAAGTATTAGAATGATAGAGAAGAGATGAGAATGAGAGATGGTTGATTAAGACAATAAGAGAAATAGAAATGAAAGAGTTTTCTTAGAATTATGAATTAACCAACAAGTTTACTAGTCACATATGACTAGTATATATAGGGAAGGAGTAGGGCAACACTCCCTTCCTCCCTATCTAGTTAAACGAGATGGGCTTAAGGCCCATGGGCTTGCTACATAAGCCTTAAGATTAAATAAACATACAAGCCTTAGCAACCTATTACAAGTAAATGACCGAGACTTGATAAATAGTAAAACTTTGATCCCAACAGATTCCCAACAATCCTCCCCAAGCTTATGATTTCTGAGCAAATTACTAAGTTTCTTGGAATCAACCTTCTTCATTGATGATGGGGGATTCTTCCAAACACCTATCTCCTTTTCCTTAACTCTTTATCAGCTTTCACACTTTGATCATATATCCTTTACAACAGATCTTCTATGATTTCATTCCTTTCCCAACATCTTAGCTTCACAGATATCATGACAGTATGAATCCCTGCTCTTAAAGGATATTCTTTCTCAGCTATCATAAACACATCAACACCAGCTTGTGTAGACACATGATGTACTGCATTTGAGTCATAAAACTTCCACAAGGTAGATAAGTTGTTGGCTTCAAATCTCTAATGTCTGTCAGTTGAATCAGCCTCATATAGTCTTTTGAATTGAACCCATAACTCCTTAGCTTTGGCTTCAATTAGTTCACCTTTCTTGAACTGATCTTGGACTATCTTTGTAACACCCCAACCCGAAAAGGGCTAAAGTGTAATATTATGGGGTCAAATCAGAACATAAGCAAGCGGAATACATTAGTAATACAAGTTTCACAAAATAGTTCAAAAGAAAAGATAAAGGACTAATTCTAAACATTACAACTTCCAAACTAATTACAAACTAAGAACCAAAAGGGAATCTCTAAGTCTGTTCTCTAATCCATGGGAAGTTATCAACGGTGTAGTTCACTAAGAGCTCCTAAGTACTCTTCACCCAACCCAGCTTCCTTTTAAAACCTGCCGCAGGAAAAGAAATGCGGCTGAGCTTAAAAAGCCCAGTGAACAGATATAAATAAATGAAAACTAATAAACAAAGGAAAACGAAAGCGAATGCAAAATGAGTCCAAGCAAACCTGCTGAGACAAAGGTCAAGGAATATGGAACATATAGTAGGACTAACAGAAAATAATCAAAGGAAATACGAATATGTAATATCAAACGAATCAAATGAAAATGAAACGGATCACAAGTGTAAGCAATTGAAAAACAAACATAGGTTAATTCACAATAGAGAAGACAAGATAATAAGGATCATATAAAAGTAGAACTAACAGAAATGCCCAACAATATATCAAATTATACATAGAGTAGCTAGCTCAATGTACCAAATGTGAAATGGAGTGTATCGCACACACATACCCATTCACCAAATTCAAAACGAAACAAAGTACCTAGGATGCATCCGTACGCTCCCTGCAAAAACAAATATATATGCACAAAGCTCTAGGCTAAATAAACATATACAATAATAAATATAGGCCTGAATAGCTAGCTTA
Source organism: Artemisia argyi (assembly GCA_030686995.1). Taxonomy (NCBI): domain Eukaryota; kingdom Viridiplantae; phylum Streptophyta; class Magnoliopsida; order Asterales; family Asteraceae; genus Artemisia; species Artemisia argyi. Next base: position 151,168,110 of record CM060690.1, read on the forward strand.
AAGGGAACGCTGTGGACTAAAACCCACCTCCACAGATAGTGTCAATACCACTGGTGCATCAGTGGCAAGGCCATGGACTCCCCATGACTGGCTACAAATTAATCAAATAATGGGCAACAAATAGAGTATAGGAATGCTATAAGAATAAGAACTATAGCATGCAACAAATAGCAAGCAAATCATGACAAAAATGGATCGATCAAATATGGATCATACAAAGGAATTATAGCAATGTCCAAGTCGAAGGTCGAAATCAATGATTCATATCATGAGGTTCAAATTAAAGGTTCATAATACCAAAAGGGTTCATAGCAAAGGTTCAAAATTTGAAGTTAAATAATCAAAAAAAAAAAATGTTAAAGAAAGTCATGAGAAATCTTAGAGAATAAAACAGATTAAGGACTTTAGAAAATTATTTAAAAACCTTTTTATCGTAAAAGTATTCCTTTAAAAACACATTTCATAAAAGAAATAAAACCTTCATATAAAACTGGTATCGTATCGTAATCACATAAATCATTTCAAAAATAGTTTTTCTCAAAAGCCAACATGTTATATTTTTAAAAGGGTCATCCTACGAAATTATACTATCAAATGAACCAAGGATATCAGGCGTATAAAGATCATAAATCATAATAGTGGCAATGGAACGGATCATGAGTCATAAGAAACCTTACTGAAATGTTAGAATATCTGTACCTTAAACCATAACGAAACCATATCATAACATAAGAATAGGAAGTCACTCCTTCTTCAACGAATCTACACGAGTTAATGATCGGCTTATTATTAATACTATTTTAAATCAGATTACTCGTTATAGTCAGCTTTCCATTTTTAGTAACTTTATATTTTAGGTAACTTTTCACTTTTAGTAAGTTTCCATAATTAGCAAGTTTCCCAAATTAGTACATTTCCCGAAATAGCAATATTAGCCATTAATGATACCAATTAATACTTAATTTAGTTAAATACTCAAAAGAAAACATTATTAGTAGATTAGAGTTAATTATGACAATGTTGCAAAGTTTAAGGTTTAAAGTGTCAAAATAGCAAAGTGTAGGATCTAAAGTGTCATAAGTCAAAGTTCTAACTTTATTATAAAAATCACAATTTAACTATTCGTATTAAACTCCATGCATGCTATTTTCCCTCGTATAATCTTATTGACGAAATCTAGCCGAAATCGATTTCGAATTCTTCCTTACTTGTTTTAAATCTTTCGAAACAACTAAACAACATGTTTTAACTCTCTTTGAAATCCAATCGAACCTGTTACAATCGTGGGTTCCTCTTTTATGTTGAAAGCCATACAAAACAAACATGGTTCCAAGACCCTTTTATACATTTGATTATATACATCGGTTTTTATTAAGTTTTATGGTCGATGGACTCATCAGATAATCGAACCCTTTTTACGTTTTAATTTCATTTGAACCCATACATATACGTGTTCTATTATTCGATCAGTTACAAGTTTAATAGCCGTTAAGTCGAAGCTAAGAGCAACTAGACAACCGTGACAAAACAGAAACGAACATACAAGTTTATAGGTCGAATGTATGAGTCGAATGACAAACATGTAGGTCGAACACATGATGATTTCTATTCGTTATTTTAGGTGACAAATCATGATTTTATGAGTTAGATTTCATGTGGGTTCCCATGGGTATATATATATATATATATATATATATATATATATATATATATATATATATATATATATATATATATATATATATAGTGTATCTTTATTTTCAGAACCCTGTTAAGTGCAAGAACTGCGAGAACTCTAATTTTGCATTAGAAAACATGCATGTTCATATAAAACATGTATGTTTTCTTACATACACCTTAATACACATACATACATAACATACATGTTCATATAAAAACCTGTTAAGTGTAACAAATCAATGCAAATTTTTAGAACCCTGTTAAGTGCGGGAACTGCGAGAACTCCAATTATGCATTAGAAAACATGCATGTTCATATAAAACATGTATGTTTTCTTACATACACCCTAATACACAGGCATGTGTATTAAGGTGTATGTAAGAAAACATACATGTTTTATGTGAACATGCATGTTTTCCAATGCAAAAGTGGAGTTCTCGCAGTTCTCGCACTTAACAGGGTTTTGAAAATAAAGCTCCCCTATATATATATATATATATATATATATATATATATATATATATATATATATATATATATATATATATATATATTATCACAGCCAAATTTCATAACATGCATATGATATTATTTTACCATGCTATTAATCCCATAACATGCATAGGATTTCATGAGCCAAAATCTATTATTTCATGTGTATGATATATTAACACAACCGACTCTACATATTATTCATATTTTTATTTATATATATGTATATACATATATATATATATATATATATATATATATATATATATATATATATATATATATATATATATATATATATATACATACATATATATATATATATATACATATATATATATACATACATATATATATATATATATATATATATATATATACATATATATATATATATATATATATATATATATATATATATATATATATATATATATATATATATATATATATATGTACATATGTACATATATATATATATATATATATATATATATATATATATATACATATATATATATATATATAGAATCTAGTTCAAATAAGATCAATCTTAAAGTTGTAAAAATAAGATCCAACTAAAATCTGACAAGTGACACTCTCGTTAAACTAAAATTAAATTTTTAATTGAGTACAACTAAAATTGTTAAAGTTCCGATGTTTTTTTTTAAATTGACGAAACCAAGGTGATACACTTTGATTCGACATGTAATGTATCAGCTTAAGGTGATACACTTTGATTCGACATGTAAATTTATAGTTGTGTATCACTAATCCAAACTCATGTATCAGTTGGTTATTAGTTGCTAAAATGTTATTTCGTATTAATACTTTATTTTTTGTGTATTATTGATAATATGGTTATTTATAAAATAGTTTTGGGGGTTGTTTAGACTAGATCTTATTTTTACAACTTTAAGTTTGATCTCACATTAACCCTCTCCTATATATATATATATATATATATATATATATATATATATATATATATATATATATTATCACAGCCAAATTTCATAACATGCATATGATATTATTTTACCATGCTATTAATCCCATAACATGCATAGGATTTCATGAGCCAAAATCTATTATTTCATGTGTATGATATATTAACACAACCGACTCTACATATTATTCATATTTTTATTTAGATATTCATGTGTATGAGTTTATGCTTATTTTAATCCCATTCGAAGACCACAGAACCCACCAGTCGATTATAGTGATTTAACAAATGACAACCTGTTTTCATAAGCCACATAGCATGCGTAAAATTCCAATGGAACAAACAGACCCACACCAGCCGATTATTTATAAAACAAGGGTCGAATTTTCTGCTTGTATACGCTGATTTAATTTGTTACTTAGGTCGTTATTTGTATGTGTTTAATCAAGACTTAATGTGTCGTATTATATAGAAGCCGAGCAGAAAATACAACAACAACAACAACAAGAGTCGACAAGGAGAAAGTTGTATAGAACAAGGTTTGGATACTTTACCCTTGGAGCGTGCTACGTAAATAGAAACCAAGAATGGAACACCCAGAAGGACTAGCCGATACACCACCCACAAACACCTCTCAAACCACCTGTAACACACGAACCAGAAACCCTATTCGAATGGAATTAACCCACGTCCAATGCCCACCAAACTCGATCAATAACCTCCTGGAAACCTTGACAATCGAACTAGAATGAATATGAAGAAGACTAACAGCCGTATGCTTTTGTTTAAGGTTCTAGGGTTTGTAGTTTTTATGAGATGTGATAAAATATTCGGTTACAATGATAAGGAGGAGGAAACGTGTATTGTGATAGGAATAGAAGATTTGCCGTATATTTTGTGATGGTGATTGACTCTTTCCAAGATTAAGAAGATCATGGGCTTATCTTTTGATTCAGCACATAACTAAGTTAATTTCGGCCCATAGAAAATTATTTAGGCGTGTACATGTCTTATGTATATATGAATTTGTAGATTTTTTTTTTTATCATAAGGTTTTAAAGGTTCCAAATGTCGCGTACGTAACGCATAAATACTTTAGGTTATAATATATAGAAATGTCTTGCGTTATTATTCGTCTTTCAAAAAAAATTCAAAATTAGAGGGTATTTTGGGAATTTTAACTTGTTTAAAATTTTCGGGTTTTACAATTCTTCCCCTCTAAAAAGAAAATTTTCGTCCTCGAAAATTGAAGTCGCAAAAGTTAGATGGAGACGTAGCAATTCACAAAAGAATATCACCATTAACCTCGCGCTCGGGGAGGTTCATCCAAAATAATCTTCACAAACCGAATACTTTCTCATGACTCGATCCTGACAGACTTGGATAGCCCCAGGCTCTCCACAAAACACAAATCTGATCCGAAGAATACGAAATGAACATGAAATAGCTGATAGTCGAAATCTTATAAAGAGATACATGAACATCAGATGAATCTGGAATAAATACGGGAGTGATACTAGTTGGTAGAAAATTTCACGAATCAAATCGGGTTCTGAACGTACTAAGGGACTTGCAAAAAGAAATCAGAGGACCATATATCGAATTTTCAGAGATACCAAAAGTCTCCTAAAGATGTTGGTGACCTATTCGTACTAACGATTCACAAATCGAATTATCGAATCGTATCAAAAAGTATACTGGGATAGGAAAGGATAACTGCACGGACAAGAATGAATCTAAGGACTAACATAACACGAACCAAATCTCCCTTAATGCCAACATGTCTAACTCTTCCGTACGGAAACATCATACGGAACACACAATTTCCTGTCTAAAATTCGAACTTCCTCTTCTACAAGGTCAGCAAATCCATCAGTCATAGTAACCAACTCCAAACATTCAATGAGTAGCTTCTGGACTTAATTCAACCTGAAGGTGTTCTACATCTCCGTACGTATACTATCTAAAATGAAAAACTTGTCACTTGCATGCCATCGATCATAATGAGCAACCACAATCAAACCACACACTTGTCAACTTCCTGCTCAACACTTCTTCCAAGTCCGAATAGTTGTTCTGTTTATCCATCAGCCTGTAGGTGAAAGCATTACTATACTTGATTCAGGCCCCTCAGACCTTCAGTAGTTCTCCTTGGGACTATGAGGGAAAAACGCGAATCTCTGACACGATCACTGCAGGTATGCTAAGTAACTAAAAAATCTTCTGCCGAATGATTTATGCCAAACTTGCTAACTGAATACACCTTCTAAGAGGCAAAATGAACTGACTAACTCAAACGATCTACCATAACTCGAATTATGTCATTCTTCTTAAGTGTGCGTGGATATTTCGTTACCAGGTTCATGAAAATTTCTAATCCTACTTAGATCCCTTATACATCTTAGTACAACCAATAGGTATAGAAAGAGTAGAAATGTATCTCAATCATAACATATTTCTTTCCAGTCTTCATAGATCATAGTTCGTCATCTTACTTCTGAGCTTCCTAATATCTGTAATTGGATTCCATATCCATGTAAGTTATGTCTCTAAATCTTGAGAGCAACACCACTGCCGCCAACTCCAAGTCACGCATTGAATAATTCTCCTCAAACTGTTCTAGTTGTCTTAATGCATAAGCAATAACTTCCCCGGGTTGCATAAGGGCATAACCACGTCCCTTCTTGTATCGTCTCAAAATTGATACTCACAAAAAGGTATGGAGGCTAATTTCAAATTCAGCTTCCCAAAACTCCGTTCTCATGTCGTGAACATCTTCCAACCAATGTCATGCTTACAAAATATACAAATGATCCTCATATTTCCACATAATACGAAAATGATTATCATGTTTCTTCTTCGTCTCTAAACATACTAAGATGTCATATTGTGACAACTTTGTCTAAGTACTCACGAAAACACGATTCATCACGTCTATAAAATAGTCAAAGCATCAGCTAATACTATTAGCATCATTAATAATAATAGAGACCGTTACGAATACGAAAGGAAATACTAAGAATACTTCAAGCCATAAATCCATCTAAAGGAAAAATCCACGTACTAAAATTGATTAGATACATCGTCGATTCAAGGTAGGGAAAAATGGTTTCTAACAGAAATACGGTTCAGCTTTCAGAAGTCAATACAAGTCTCCTGCTCTCATCCTTCTTCATTGCAAATAAAACTGAAGCACTCCAAAGAAATACATTAAGACAAACAAACCATTTCATAGCTTTTGGTTGCCACTCCTCCAGTCCTCTCAATTCAACTGGTGCTGATTCAACTGGTGCTGATCCATAAGGAGTTTCAAAAACAGGAAAAACGTCGTTCTATACAGATAGGGTACTGTCTCAACAAACGTTACTATCCTCATACACTTCTCAAGGATATCCTATGATCCCCATAAGTTCAAGTTATATGATGTAATTATTATCACATTGGCCAGGCGTCATAATAATTGCATCATATAAACATGCCTTTATTGAAATCATATTCTACCTCGAGTCGCGACTAAACAATTTCTCAATACCATGTCCATTCAACTTCACACTCCGGTGGAAGATCTTAGGGGTTCTTTCAGGGATTACATCGGAAAGATTCAGATTACAAAATGACTCTCAAAGTGAGATTTATCCCACGGTGTACAAGAATAGATGTTAGGAAAAACTTCACAACCGCGAAAGTAACGTACGAGTTTCCAGGGTAGCAAGGATAACAAAGGTTTAAAAATCAGAAATCATGATAGAAATAAATCAGGGTGGTTCAATATGTCAAAGGTGAGACGTAGTATGACATTAGTTAGCATCTTGATGCTTAGTCAACAATTCCATACCATAATAACATCGAATTTGACTTCCAAGGAAAGACAGATCAGCATAGCGAATCTTACCATTCAGAAGTATGGGAAAACATTCCTATACTCGTGGTTGATCACCACAAGATTTCTCATAGGAATAGAACTGGATAAGGCAAAATCAAATAGTGTAGGGAGACTTAGTTAAGCTTAGCAAAAGTAAGAGAAATCACAGAATGTGGCAAACACATCATGGTCATACATATTCTCGGAATGCTCGAAGGGGAATCTAAATGTTTAGCCAATGAATTAGAGGTTGAAATCAAAATAGAATGAAACTTATGAAATGTCAAACATTACCGCAGAATTCTCAATGTGTTCTAAACTTACTTGGTCACTAATCTCGTGTTGTGTAAAACAATAGGCTTCTAATCTCTAGAAAGAGAAATCTTAAAAGGCTCAACTAAAAGCAAGGCACGAATCAGAGTGATGCGGAAACAATGATACTTAAACAAATGCCCTATAGTCTACCCCATCCTCACCGGTCTTAACTTAAGTTTCAGAGTGGAAATCCTAAAACAAGTTCTTAAAGGTTATTCATACCTCCTATGGTGCAAAATCTAAGGGCCTAATACTCACAGGTCATAGCCTTATCTCTACGGGTTTTGAATCCGCCGATCAACCTGTCTCTGATACCATAATTGTAACACCCCAACCCGAAAAGGGCTAAAGTGTAATATTATGGGGTCAAATCAGAACATAAGCAAGCGGAATACATTAGTAATACAAGTTTCACAAAATAGTTCTAAAGAAAAGATAAAGGACTAATTCTAAACATTACAACTTCCAAACTAATTACAAACAAAGAACCAAAAGGGAATCTCTAAGTCTGTTCTCTAATCCATGGGAAGTTATCAACGGTGTAGTTCACTAAGAGCTCCTAAGTACTCTTCACCCAACCCAGCTTCCTTCTAAAACCTGCCGCTGGAAAAGAAATGCGGCTGAGCTTAAAAAGCCCAGTGAACAGATATAAACAAATGAAAACTAATAAACAAAGGAAAACGAAAGCGAATGCAAAATGAGTCCAAGCAAACCTGCTGAGACAAAGGTCAAGGAATATGGAACATATAGTAGGACTAACAGAAAATAATCAAAGGAAATACGAATATGTAATATCAAACGAATCAAATGAAAATGAAACGGATCACAAGTGTAAGCAATTGAAAAACAAACATAGGTTAATTCACAATAGAGAAGACAAGATAATAAGGATCATATAAAAGTAGAACTAACAGAAATGCCCAACAATATATCAAATTATACATAGAGTAGCTAGCTCAATGTACCAAATGTGAAATGGAGTGTATCGCACACACATACCCATTCACCAAATTCAAAACGAAACAAAGTACCTAGGATGCATCCATACGCTCCCTGCAAAAACAAATATATATGCACAAAGCTCTAGGCTAAGTAAACATATACAATAATAAATATAGGCCTGAAGAGCTAGCTTAAAGGGAACGCTGTGGACCAAAACCCACCTCTACAGATAGTGTCAATACCACTGGTGCATCAGTGGCAAGGCCATGGACTCCCCATGACTGGCTACAAATTAATCAAATAATGGGCAACAAATAGAGTATAGGAATGCTATAAGAATAAGAACTATAGCATGCAACAAATAGCAAGCAAATCATGACAAAAATGGATCGATCAAATATGGATCATACAAAGGATTAATAGCAATGTCCAAGTCGAAGGTCGAAATCAATGATTCATATCATGAGGTTCAAATTAAAGGTTCATAACAGCAAAAGGGTTCATAGCAAAGGTTCAAAATTTGAATTTAAATAATAAAAAAAAAATGTTAAAGAAAGTCATGAGAAATCTTAGAGAATAAAACAGATTAAGGACTTTAGAAAATTATTTAAAAACCTTTTTATCGTAAAAGTATTCCTTTAAAAACACATTTCATAAAAGTCATAAAACTTTCATATAAAACTGGTATCGTATCGTAATCACATAAATCATTTCAAAAATAGTTTTTCTCAAAAGCTAACATGTTATATTTTTAAAAGGGTCATCCTATGAAATTATACTATCAAATGAACCAAGGATATCAGGTGTATAAAGATCATAAATCATAATAGTGGCAATGGAACGGATCATGAGTCATAAGAAACCTTACTGAAAGGTTAGAATATCTGTACCTTAAACCGCCAACGAAACCATATCATAACATAAGAATAGGAAGTCACTCATTCTTCAGCGAATCTACACGAGTTAATGATCGGCTTATTATTAATACTATTTTAAATCAGATTACTCGTTATAGTCAGCTTTCCATTTTTAGTAACTTTATATTTTAGGTAACTTTTCACTTTTAGTAAGTTTCCATAATTAGCAAGTTTCCCAAATTAGTACATTTCCCGAAATAGCAATATTAGCCATTAATGATACCAATTAATACTTAATTTAGTTAAATACTCAAAAGAAAACATTATTAGTAGATTAGAGTTAATTTTGACAATGTTGCAAAGTTTAAGGTTTAAAGTGTCAAAATAGCAAAGTGGGCTGGATTTTGGACTGGGGTGAAGTATTATTTGGGGAGTAGTAGGAGTAGTATGGTCCGTTTGGTTTATTGAAATATTAGCACAAGGACTAAAAATGACACATTCTGAAAATTAGGGACTGGAATTGACACTTTTCCAAACTTGATTCAAAGGGTCATTCTTGCCATACTTCAATGATACAAGGGTCTTTGAATTTTATTTTCCACTTTTAAAGTTCCCGGGGACCAAATGTGACAAGTTGCCAAACTTCGGGGACCAAACATGTAATTTCCACAAATATTTTACCCAAGGACCATTTTTGACACATTTTGATTTTCCAAGGATAAAAATGATTTTTTCTTTCAAAATTATCCCACCAGGGACTAAATCTGCCAAATGCTGAAACTCCAGGGACCTTTTATTGCAATTTTGGATTTTGAGGGGTAAAAGTGTAATTTTCTCAAACTTTTTCACCCAATGACTTATTTTAATAATTTTTGACTTTTCTTTGCCTTGGGTTGACTTTTCTTTCATTTTAAACTTCCAGGGACTAGTTTTGCCAAATTTTGAAACTTGAGGGACTGAAACTGCCAATTGTGCAAACTTTGTTCGTTTTTCATTTGTTTTTAAACATTTTGCATCTAAAACATATAAAACACACTTTTGGGATAAATTGTGTATTTTGATGCGTTTTTGGGTGTTTTTGGATGTTTTGGCAGTCCAGATATTATAAAAATAATGAGTGTTTGAGCACTCATCAATCCCCCACACTAAATTATTGCTAGTCCCTAGCAATATTTTGAGAAAAACTTGATGGATTTGAAGCTCTTTACCAAAAGCCATCACTTCTGGAGTAGCCAGGTGTAAGAACTGTGGCACACCTGATAACCGTGTGATTTTGAGCAAACCACCAGCTGTCAACGGATTTGATTTGTCTTTACCAGGAGCCGTTTGCTCCTGGACTAGCCAACTCTTGATGGAATAGTCAACATCTTGGTGAGCTGATTACCAATTATGGTTTTTCCACGGCCTTTACCACAAGCCATAATCTTGCGACCTAGCCAACTCATTAGCTTTTGAGGATGATGGGGAGTTGAGGAACCATATAATTTTGGGCAAATTGCACGCCATAAACGGATTTGAGATATCTTTACCAAGAGCCGTTTGCTCCTGGATTAGCCAATCCCTTTTGTCGTTTAGACATGGCGGACTGATTACCACAAAAATTTTGAAATAAAGTGAAAAAATTTTTGAAAAATTTGGGCCAAAATGGGGGTACTTGAAAGTATTTTGCGATAAAATTCGCTAGAATTTCCCCCCCACACTTAGAAATGAATATTGTCCTCAATATTCAAAGTCCCGGCTATTATGCCGAATCTATGAACGTAAAAAGATAATATTCGAAGCTAACTGTGGAATTTTGTTTTGTATTTTTCACTTTATTTATCTGTACATACAATCACACTTTTCATTTTTTTTTGAGCTTATATACATATATACATTTTCAAATTAGCGGGGGGTTGGCCATTCCCCCACACTAGGGTGGTAGAAAGTAGAAAGAAGTCAGAAATACGGGTGAAAACCCGTATATGTTGCTAGTTTTTGTTCACCGAGTCGCTAGCTTGACTCGATCCCCGAATTTAATTGTCCTTGGGGAAAGTTTGGAGATCCGGGACAACCATGGATGGTATGTCCTCTCCAAAGTAGTGCTTTAGACGATGTCCATTCACTTTGAAATTGGGGCCGTCATTTTGAGATAACTCGACGGTGCCATAAGGATAAACCTTAACGATAGTGAATGGACCAGTCCATCGGGTTTTGAGCTTTCCCGAGAAGATCTTGAGTCTAGAGTTGAAAAGAAGGACTCGATCACCAACGTTGAAAATGCGATTTTTGATTTTTGAGTCATGTATCTTCTTTGTCTTTTCCTTGTAGATCAAAGAGTTCTCGTAAGCTTGATCACGAAGTTCATTTAATTCATTCAGTTGAACTTTCCGATGATCACCCGCAGTTTTGAGGTCAAAATTGGCATGCTTGAGAGCCCAACAGGCTTTATGCTCAAGCTCGATCGGAAGATGGCACGCTTTCCCGTACACAAGCTTGTATGGCGTACACCCAATGGGTGTTTTATACGCCGTACGGAAAGCCCAAAGTGCATCATCTAATTTATCCGACCAAGATGCACGATTTTCCCCAACGGTTCTTTCCAATATTCTCTTTATGCCTCGATTGGAAACTTCTACTTGTCCACTTGTTTGAGGGTGGTACACAGTAGAAAGACGGTGAGTTACACCATACTTTTGCATGACTTTATCAAATTTGTCGTTGCAAAAATGCGTACCACGATCACTAATTATAGCACGTGGAGTTCCAAATCGAGCAAAGAGAGCTTTCAAAAATTTCACAACAACTCGGGCATCATTAGTGGGTAAAGCTTTTGCTTCAACCCATTTTGACAAATAGTCAACAGCCACGAGTATATACTTGTTTCCATGAGATGATGGAAATGGCCCCATAAAGTCGATGCCCCAAACGTCAAATATTTCACAAACTTGGATTGCATTTTGTGGCATTTCATTCTTTTGTGAAATATTCCCGTGACGTTGACAAGCGTCACAGGATTTGACCAATTCATGGGCATCCTTGTAAATCGTGGGCCAAAAGAAAACGGAGTCAAACACCTTTTTGGCGGTGTAATTTGGATTGTGGTGGCCCCCCGTGGGACCAGCATGGCAAGCATTAAGAATTTCAGTGGCTTCTTGACCATATACACACCGCCGGATGACTTGATCCGCAAAGATTTTAAAGAGGTAGGGGTCGTCCCAGAAATAATGTTTGACATCCTTAAAGAACTTGTTCTTTTGTTGGGACGACATCCCTTTCACAATGAAGTTACCCGCAAGGTAATTTGCAAAATCGGCAAACCAAGGGGTAACAGAATCTCCACGGAAGGAAACCGCATTGAGTGTCTCGAGAGGGAATGTTTCATTAATTTCTTTCCTCTCGAAAACATCTTGATGGGGGTTTTCCAAACGGGAGAGATGATCAGCAGCTAGGTTCTCAGCTCCTTTTTTTATCACGAATTATGATATCAAATTCCTGTAGGAGGAGAACCCAACGAAGAAGTCTCGGCTTTGCATCTTGTTTTGCAAAAAGGTACTTCAAAGCCGAGTGATCCGTATACACTATGCTTTTGGTAAGAATCAAGTATGGCCGGAATTTTTCAAAAGCATACACCACAGCTAACAATTCTTTTTCGGTGGTGGTGTAATGGCTTTGAGCCTCGGTCATAGTTTTGCTGGCATAGTGTATAGGCTGAAAATGTTTTGTTTTTCGTTGCCCCAAGACTGCCCCTATAGCATAATCACTAGCATCACACATGAGCTCAAAGGGCAAGTCCCAATCGGGGGCAACAAGAATCGGTGCCTCAGTAAGCCTTTTCTTTAATGTTTCAAAGGCTTCGATGCACTCAGGGGAGAAGATAAAAGGAGCATCCTTTTCGAGGAGATGGGTCATAGGTCGGGCGATTTTAGAAAAATTTTGAATAAACCTACGATAGAAACCGGCGTGACCCAAAAAGCTCCTAACACTTTTCACAGTCGTGGGATGAGGCAATTTTGCAATGACGTCCACTTTGGCTCTGTCAACCTCAATCCCGTTTTTTGAAATTTTATGGCCGAGGACAATGCCCTCCTTGACCATAAAGTGACTCTTCTCCCAATTTAGACATAACTTTGTGTCTTCATAACGTTTTAGCATGCTGTCTAAATGGGAGAGACATGATTGGAACGAATCCCCAATGACCGAAAAATCGTCCATAAAGACCTCCATAGTTTTTCCAATCATGTCGGAAAAAATGGCCACCATACATCTTTGAAACGTGCCCGGAGCATTACATAAGCCAAATGGCATACGTTTATATGCGAAAGTTCCATAGGGGCACGTAAAAGTGGTCTTTTCTTGATCTTGCGGATCAATGGGAATCTGAAAGTAACCCGAGAAACCATCGAGGAAGCAATAATACTCATTCCCCGCTAATCTCTCGAGCATCTGATCCATAAAGGGCAGAGGAAAATGATCCTTACGGGTGGCGTCATTTAACTTATGATAGTCAATGCAGACGCGCCAACCCGTAACCAAACGAGTTGGAATTAACTCATTCTCCTCATTTGTGACAACAGTAATGCCACCCTTTTTTGGAACACAATGGATTGGGCTAACCCAAGGACTGTCCGAGATAGGGTAAATCAATCCGGCATCAAGAAGTTTTAAAACCTCTTGTTTGATAACCTCGTGAATTTTTGGATTCACCCTTCTTTGTTGTTGGACTGCAAGTTTGAAGTCGTCCTCCATTAAAATCTTATGAGTACAGAATTCAGGGTCAATGCCCTTGATGTTGGAGAGACGCCAAGTAATTGCTTGTTTATGAGACTTCAAAACTTTTATGAGAGCAGCCTTTTCCTCATCACTTAAGTCTTTGGCAATTATGACGGGTAATTTATCATCACCCTCCAGAAATGCATATTCAAGATGAGGCGGCAAGTCCTTAAGTTCAACCTCGGGAAAGTCATCAGTTTTCTCAACATTTTTGACCTCCTCTTTATGAAGTTGTTGTGGTAGAACAGGAAGATGAGAGGGATCTTCGTTTAACAATTTTTCAAGCAGGAGAATATCCCTCTCGAGGTCGATCTCTTGGTTATTGACTCCATCGGGAATCGAATCACTTTTGAGAAACGCCTCCATTTCTTCTAAGATGAAGTCACTTCCCTCAAACGGAGTGAGGGAAGGAGAAGAATTGGCTATGATGGGATGAGAAGATTGAGTGAGATTTTCACTCGAAGAATCATCAATGAAACATAAAATCTCTTGAGCATACTCCTCAGCAGCAACATCGATGACATCTATTTTGTTCACCGATTCACAGTCATAATTGGAGGAGTATCTCGAAGTTTGATTTAGGTTGAAGGTTATGGCTTCCGTTCCAACACGTAATGTGATCTCATGCTCAAATACATCGATAAGAGCTCGCCCAGTTCTAAGAAATCCCCGCCCAAGAATGAGAGGGACCCTAGAATCGGCATCAAAGTCAACAATCACAAAATCTGCCGGAAAATAAAACTTCCCCACCTTAACGAATACGTCCTCGGCAATGCCAATGGGACGAGAAATCGAACGATCGGCAAGCTCTAAAGTCATGCACGTGGGGGTAAGTTCGGGAAGAGAAAGTTTCTTCCACACAGAATATGGCATTAGGTTAATGCTAGCACCTAGATCGGCCAAGGCGAAGCAATCAACCATACCCGGGAAAGTACAAGGAATTAGAAATTTCCCAGGATCTCCAAGCTTTTCAGGAAGCTTTTTCAAAAGAACGGCAGAGCAATTCTCATTCAGAGGAGTTTTTGCCATCTCAAAGAGTTTCTCTTTATTACTCAACAGATTTTTGATTGTTGATGCAAACTTGGGCATCAAGAGAATAGCATCCGCGAAGCTAATGTCAAAGTGCAAATCTTGGAAGATTTGGAAGAACTTATCCATTTGGTGATTAGCTTTTTCGCGGAGCTTTTGTTCACTGAGACGTGATGGATAGGGAATAGAAGTTTTGGATTTAGGGTTGTCCACTGGAGTTTCTGGTGGTTCAAAGACAACTCCAGGATTACATCTGGTTTCAGGAATAACCTGAGGTTGGACGTGTGTTGTACTTCGTGAGCTAGGATTTTGCACTTTGTCCTTTGTCACCTCAGGCTCACGATTCACTACCTTTGGAGGTGAGGAAGAAGAGGTAGTATGAATCGCGGGTTCATCATATGAAGCACCACTTCGTGTTGTGATCGCCTTAGCATCGCCCCTCGGGTTAGCGATCGTGTTGCTCGGTAAAGTAGTACCTGAGCCCGAGGGTCGATCATTTAAAGACTTCTTGATGTCAGAAATCTGGCTGACCAGCAACTTGTTCAACTCTTCTTGGGACTTCATGAATTGTTTCAACAACTCGTCAGATGAAGGCCCGGTTGGAACAATGGCTTGATTCGGATTAGGAATATTTGGAGCTCGATTGTTCGGATTGGGACCTTGATTTTGAAAATTACCCTGATTAGGGTTGTTGTTTCCATGAAAATATCCCTGATTGAAATTACCCTGACCTTGGTTCCGATTAAAGTTTCCTTGATTTTGCTGTTGGAAACCTTGATGTTGGAACCCTTGGTTTTGATTGTGAAAACCGTGACCCTGATTGAAGTTACCTTGGTTTTGATAACCTTGGTTCGCTCTATTTTGATTTTGGCCACGGTTTTGGACATTTTGGTTTTGATTAAAACCAGGAGGTCCAGGATAATGATGTTGAGGACGATAGCTAGGGTCCATAGGAGGGCGATATTGATTGCCTCCTTGATTTTGGGACCCGGCTACAACATGAGCTTCGTATGGAGTACCATCAGTAGCTGTGCAATTGTAGTAGGCATGCGGCCCACCACAAGTTACACAAACTTCCACTTTTTTAACCTCAGCAGGTGGAGGATGTTGTGGAAATGAAACTTTCTTTGTTTGGGCGAGAACCAAAGCTTGGATCGCTTCAGTGAGCTTGTCAATCTTAGCATCCGTGCTAGATTGACCCACAGAAGATGAAGTGGAAGGACCCGCATTAATTTGGGAAACAATCGGTTTGCTTCGTGTAGAGCGGACCTTAGACTTGTTTTCTATGATTTGCAAAGCTTCTTTTGTGGTTCTACTCAAAAAGTTACCTCCCGCGGAGGCATTGAGAGAATCCTGATCAGCTTGGCTCACGCCATTGTAAAAAGTATCGAGTTGCATCAACTCAGAGAAACCATGATGTGGACACTTGCGAAGTAATTCTTTGAAACGATCCCACGCTTCACCAAAAGATTCATCATATTTTTAAGTGAACTTGGTGATTTCATTCTTAAGACTCGTGGTCTTGGAAGGTGGGAAGAATTCATTCACAAACTTTTTGACAAGATCTTCCCAAGTCTCAATAGATCGTGGAGGTTGTTTTTCAAGCCAAATCCGGGCTTGTCCCTCCAAGGAGAATGGGAAGAGAAGAAGTTTTATTGCTTCACACGGGACATTTTTGTACTTGATGGTCGATGTGATTTTATTGAACCATCGAATATGAGCATGAGGATCGTCCCTCTCAAAACCGTAGAATTGACTTGAGGTTACAAGATTGAGTAACCCGGTTTTGAGCTCAAAATTATCAGCCACGATGGCTGGGACAATAATGGCATCTCCGTAACCCTCGATGGGTGCTTGGAGAAGCTCACACATGGGGCGGTCTTCCGCCATGGTGACAGTGGGTGTGGCAACAGTACGGATCTCAGATCCGACTGTTGGTGCTGAACGTCTACGAGGTCTTCTAGGTTTTCGTACAAGCTCACGTAATGGGCTAGTAGACCTAGAAGAACGAGTGCGCATGCACTGGGAACAAAAACCAATCAAAACAAAATCGAGGCAAATCAACAGTGAACTTAAACCAATAATCACGAGTGAATGGATTCTTTAAGAAAGGTACACCACTCACAAGGATACAAAGGCAAGTTTTTATCTTTTGTTTGGGAACTTATTATGTTCACACCCCCAGTTGGTAGGTGTTCTGTCTTGGTTTGCGACGGTTGGTTTTTATGTAGAATTATTATTCACAAGAAAAGACGGATGTTTTTGTGTTTTGTGTATGGGTTTAAAAACTTTTGGAAAATATTTTTGGTATCGTTTCGTTTACCAAAATCGTTTCTCTTTAAGAATCACCTTAAAGAAAACCGATTCAGAAAACGTTACGATCTGTTTTGTTGTTTTTAATTTTTTTGGTGTTTTAACACTTTAGGAAAAATGTTAATGACTTTTTTGTGTTTTGATTTAAAATTTACAAAAGTGGTGGTATTTGTACAGTGAATGAGGTGCGATAACACTAATCTCAAATAACGCTATAGAAACGCGCACACTTCCCCGGCAGCGGCGCCAAAAATTGATTGATGCTAAACCGTCAACTTATATTGACCAAGTAATGGTCAACAAAGTCAAATAGCCTAGGTCAATACTCCGGGTAATATAAGGTATCACCAGGTCGTTAAGTCCCGTTGAAGTGTGAATTGTAACTTTAGCGTATTCGTGATCGTGTGATTATTCACAGAAAAGGGTTATGATCAGAATTATTTGGAAATTATTAACAAATATAGCTTAGGAAAGCTACGTGATTGATTACGAGAATTTAGATTACAAGGATTTAAGCTAAAACCTAAAAACATACGTTTTAATTAAAAAACGTATACAGACGAACAAAACAAAAAGTACAACTGATGATCAGAGAGGGTTACAAGTGTAAAATTAATATTTTTACAATTCTAATAATTAAAGAAAATTTTAAGAAAAATAAAAACTAATTTTACACTATTTAATTATTTATTATTAATTAATTACTAATTATCTATTTATTACTAATTAAACTAATTAGAATTATTTAAAAATACTAAAAAGGCTTAGAAAATTAAGAAAAATTTTACAAATCTAATTAACCATCATGGGAATCCTAAAAAATTATAAAAAGTTAATTTTATGTATTTTTAAGCTAATTAACTAATTATTAATCTAATTACTTATTAATTTCCAACTAAACTAATTATATTATAAAAAATAGAAAATGAACAGTAAAAATTCTAGAAAAATTTATAAAAATGTTTTAACTAAAATAAAAGCTAGAAAAATTATAAAAACTAGGTTATACTTTATAAAATCTAATTATGCTATTTAATTAATTAATATTAATTAAAACTAAATTAAACTAAAATTAATTATAAAAACCACTAAAAGACAAAATAAAAATCTGGAAAAATTTCTATAATTACTTTAACCTAAAATAGAATTTATAAAAATATAAAAATGATATATTACTTATAAATAAGCTAAAAAGAAAAATAAAATGATAAATCCTATTAAATAGAAGCTATCACTATAATTAAAGTTGATTTTTTTGGTTTTTTCTTTTTCCAAACTGATTAAATAATAAAAACAAAAATTTTTAACAAAAACACTTTTACTGTAACCCAAGAAATAAGCACTTGGAGTGCTTATTGATGCCACAGTTGACTTTTGTTGACTGTGGAAGGTATTTAGCTCAAATGGGAAGATGTGGGGTCCACAATGATGAAATATGGTTTCTCTGAGTTTAATGAACAAAGTTAAGCAAGATTTAAGCAAATAAGTGGCTTCAATAAGCCAATAATCACAAATAAGCTATTGAGTTATCACAAGTCTGAGACAGTTTTGGGACAGACTTTGGGCACAAAATTAAGTAGGGTCCACAAGCCTAGGGGTCAAACAAAGGGTCAAAAGGTCAACCCTGGTAGGAGGGGGGTTGTAAGGACCAACTTATAGAGTGTGGGACCCACTGGGTTAACCACAATGAACCACCAAAGTGGGGTGGTGAGACTGAGCTGCTGAGACAGGGCAGTTGTCTTGCCCTGCTGGTCTCTTTGAGGCTTGGTGGGACCCACTAAACAAATTCCACAAAATCTAAGAAAAATCCTAAAAATCAACTAGCTGGTAGAGATTAAGCTTGTAAAAGCTCAGATCCTAAATCCTTATATCAAGCAATTTAAAGACCTCCAAAGTTTGAGCAAAATGACTGAAACAGCTTTTGACTTTTTGGATTTTATGGCTAGGTTGACTTGTATGATCTTTGGATCAAAACTACTTACTGATCATGATGTATTAGACTGACTTAAGGTTGAATTGATCAATAATATCACAATATGAACTCAGTAGCATGAACAAAGAACACAAAAATCCAACAGATGACAGATTGGGTGAGGTTAAAGTTTATTTTGACTTTTCTTTATGAAATTGACAAAGTAGCTTTAGAACTAAGTAATTTAGAACCTGGGTGAGATGTTTGAAACAGAAGCTACCTCAATAAACCACAAGAGCAACTCAGAAAGGCTTAAACCAAACACCCCTAGTCTTAACAGTTTTGATGTTTTTCAAGGCTTATGAGTGATTGACTCCACAAATCTGATGCTAAATTATTTAATTAGCTATCCTAACTGATTATATACTAACATTAACCACAAACCACCAACAACTAACTAGTGAGCAATTATTAGAGTTACACAGTGAACATGCAAAAGTTAGCCTCTTAGGTATCTAATGAACAAGCATAAGCTTTAACTAAGATAATTCAGCTTTTTAAATATTAATGAGCTTATGTTACACAGAAACAAAGATCACACCTACCAATATTCCATTACACCATTTTATACTAAACATGACAGTTAGAACAAGAGTTTAGAGCACAAGTAAAACTAATCAACTACCAACTATTTTTACTCTAAATAATCAGTAATAAACTTGAAATAAACTTAACAACACAACAACAAACAGCTTAATAACTATGAATCATCAGATAAGGAAAAAGTTAGAACTAGCTCACTGATGAGTATTTAAATACTCATCATTTTATACCAATCTGAGCTGCCAAAACATACAAAAACACTCAAATATGCATCATAATACTTAAAATATCTTAAAGGTGTGTTTTATATGTTTCAAATGCAAAATATGCAAAAACAAATAAAAAACGTACAAAGTTTGCATAATTGGCAGTTTCAGTCCCTCAAGTTTCAAATATTGTCAAAACTAGTCCCTGAAGGTTTTAAATGATAGAAAAGTCAACTTAAGTCCTTGGGAAACCAAAAATATTCACAAATGATCCCTGGATGAAAGTTTACACAAACTGGCAACTTTTACCCCTCAAGTTACAAAATTGGCAAAAATGGTCCCTGGGTATTCAAAACTTGAAATTTATCAAATATACCCTTGTACTATGCATGAATTTACAATTTGGAACTATTTTGATGACTTTGAGGAAATTACAATTTAACCTCCTAAACTTTGGAAAAATACATAAATGGTCCCCGGGGTGTTTAAAATTGTAATAAATGAAATTAAGGTCCTTTGGTTTATCTAACTTGACTATATTGGTCCTTGTGATAACTTTGGAAATTTACAGGTTCAACCCTTTATGAAATCAGAAATTACAAGAAAGGTCCTTGGGCTTTAAAATACTACAAACCAAACCGGATCCTTATTATTATTAAAACCAAATCCAAAACCAAACTAATCCAAATCCAACCCTGGTCCAAAACCCCCAAGCCCACCAAACTAGCCCACTTTTTATTTAAATAAAACCCGGGCAAAACTACCCACTGTTCACCTTCCCTCTCCCACACCACTGAGTCACCATACCACCCCGTACCCACAGTTTTTTCACCTCCAAATCACCACCACCTACTCTAAACTTGTCTCCCCACCTCACACATGCTCCCAAACTTCATTAATTGCAGAAAAACGGCCTCAAGCAACCACAGAGACTTTTGGCGCCAAAAAGCCATTTAAATGGCTAAGATCATTTCTGCTCAATCAAAGGCTGTGAATTAAAGTGGGATTTTATGAGTGGGCAACAAGGACTTCAAAGAGTATAAAAAGAAGAAGAGAGGCAGAGGAAAACTTACTTTGGGCTAGCCTTAGTCTCGTAGTGTAACTTAGCTTTATTGCTTTCTTAATTTAAATGTCTTTTTACAGTTTAAATGTTGTACTGATCCTCAAATTAGTATAATGGAACAATCTTTTAAGTTTAATGTCAAGTTACCTTTAAATTTATGTTTTCTCATGTGTACCATTTTAAATTCCAAGTCCTTTTAATTTCCTTGTTGATTATGGTTGTTTAATGGATAGCCTAAGCTCATTTAGCTCCTGACAAAGCTATTTGAACTTTTAGAAACCTTTAAACATTTATAATTTTTAAATCTCAAAAATAGATAAAAAATGAAGAAAATAGAAAATAAAATAAAAAATAGTGTGTTCATGGTGAAAAAGCTTGGAGCAGGGTACATTTTTGATGGCCCTTTGGTTTAGAGCTTCTTGGGAAGCTGTAGGTTAACTTGTGGTCACTAAGTTATTGGTTCTCAGGCTTTATCAATTTGTAAGCATCTTTTGTCCCATTTTACATTTCACTGTTGTAGTCTTTTATCTACTTTGATTTTTATCTTTTCATGTTAATTTGTTGTTAGTTAATGATATTCTAGCATAAAAATAGGTAATTATGTTTTGGAATTGAATTTGTGCTTTGAGTCCCATTTGACTGTCACTTTACATATCTTTGATAATCCTAGGCTAAAACTGTGTGACTACTTGTTAAAGCTTAAAAAGATTTGAATCCTGACATATTATGATCTCTGGATTGGATAAATTAGGTTTACACAGTCAAATGTCATGAAAATCTCATTTGAGTTTCATTAAAAGGGTGTTTGGATTTAATGGCCAAACTGAGTTATGGTTTGTATGAAGTGTTGTTATTGTATGATGTATGTTCAATATGTCCTAAGTAACTCAGTTGAACCTTAATCAAGCATTGTCACATATGAAAAGTCAATTTGACACTTGATCCATCATATTTGTTCACTGTAAGATAATTAAGTCCTACAATCTTGCATACTTATTTAAAAGTTGGTAATCTTTGTTTATTTCATGTTTATTATGTCTAATATAACATAATCAATTATTAAATTCAGTTCAAAGTTCACATAAGTCAACTTTGTTCATAATCATAAAAAGTCAAAATTACCTAAAATCTGTTTTTGAATTAAAAGTTTATTTTCACTGTGCCTTTGTTATTAAGTTTTAAGCTTAATCCTTTTAGGGTATTTTTGTTTAGTTGCTAATCTTGTTACTGTATTTTTGTTGATTTTTATGTTCCATGTTTAACTGCTTAATTTAGTGCTCTTTATTGCTTATTTTTGCCCTGTATCCTGGCCATAAGCTCAACATCACAAGCCTTCAGCTTGTTGATCATTGGACTTATGGCTGTGTTATTTGTTGTTATGTGAAACCTTACTAGCTAGTTATTATTGGGTATGCTTATTTTTCAGTCTTCTGCTTATTTGCACCTTATTATCACTCACCTTTTTGTCACAATCAACTCACTTCATTGAAGCAAACAGTGAAGTGAGCTGATATTCCAAAGTTCTTAACAAGCCCCTCAATGGACTTGAGCTTGTGATTCTTGGCTTTGTGAGAAGACAAGCTGTCCAACTCAAGGTCTCAATATGAGTTGAGCTTGTTGAGGCTTATTTGATAAGTCATTAGAAGCTTCTTGTTTGCTCAATCACAACAAGTGACTGTGAACACAGTCACTTTGCACCATTTCCTAGAAGCTCCTACAAGCTCATTTGAGATCCATAGCTTGAGTGGTCTAGCTTTTTGAGAAGCTAAGCTACCCAGCTTCATGATCTTGTGCCTAAATTTCATGTTGCAGTCCATTTGGTAGGGGTGCAACAAGCTTGTAACTTGTCCAAATTTTGAAGAGTGCACTGTTCATCAGCACACTCACACTTACTCACTCAACTTCATAAGCTTTCAAAAAGCTTAATCCTTAGATTTAGCAGGTAAAATTTGTTTCTTTTGGAAGCTTACCAACCAGTCTATAAGTCCTAAGGTTTTAAATCCAATTTGTAGCTTATTAATAAGGGCTGCAATGGGCTTTTTGTTTGTCCCATGTTGATAGTGTATACTGAGACCAGTCATACTCAGTCATATTGGATGATTTCCATAAGCTTCTTACAAGCTCACTAGTGGACCCCACTAGGTGAGCTTGGGCTTTTTGGAAAGCTAACCAGACCAACTTGCTACTTCAATACTCATATTGGCCTCTTAAGCTTGTTTGACAAGCTTAATTGTGCCATCTAAAAGGCTGTAAGGGGTGTTTGGACTGCATGATTCTGAGAAAAGCTTATGAGCTTTTATGAGCTTATGGGTGGATCCCAGTTCACATGCTTGTATAAAAATGTCTAATAAACCTGTACAAATATATTTTTACTCCTTGTTAGCATGTATGAAGCTTATACCAGGCTTATGCCTTCATTCCATCCAAGTTGAGCCTTAAAAAGCTCAACTGTCTAAACCTTAAGCTTATACACTGCTTATTGCACACATTTGTTAAATATGTGTCCTTTGGACTTGTGTGCATGTTTTCCTTCCTTTGTGCAGCTTTCTTAAGATTGTTTCAAGCTTATTTCTTGACTATGAGTTCAAAAGCTCACTGAATGAATCCATAAGCTCTGAAACAGCTTATTCCCTTTCCTTTTCTCTTTTCTTTGGCTTTCTTTAAGCCTATATAATCTATTTTTATATTTCTTTTCTCTTTTGTTCAGTCCACAAGCTTTTGGACAAGCTTTTCATTTGAAAAATCCAAGTTAAGCATAAAAAGCTTAAACTGTGGCACTAAATAAGCTCTCCTGAGCTTATTCTTGGGATTCAGAAAAGTTTCCTTTTCAAAAGTTGTTTATATTTGGTGTTTAAGTCTGTGTGCAAAAAGAAAAATACAAAAATAAAATAAAAGCAAAAATGGGTGTGGGTAGATTCGAACTCAGGACCTCTTGGCTTAGTATGCATGCATAATATCCCACACCCCTTCCAACTGCTCTGGGGCACCAGTTCCGTTGGAAGGGGTATTCCATACATACTTAACCTTGTTTTTGGTATTAAGCTTATTTGGACTGATGAGCTTATAACAGCTTATTGGCATAAGCTGTTGGCCCATGCTTATTTTTCCTGGCATCTTCATAACATAATTTACTTTCCATAATTTTTTCAGATTTTTTACTGTTCATATAATATATATAATAATTAATATAATTTAACTACCTTTTAGGATATAATTAGTAATGTATTTTTAAATCTACTTATTTATAATTTTTACAAACTTTTTATATTTTTTATGTATTCCTGAGATACTTAGGAAGTTTTATAAAAAGTTTTATAATTTTATAAATAAGTTTAGTATGTATAATAATTTAATTAGTATTAATTAGTTTAATTAAGTAATAATAGTTTTAAATTAAGTTTTCTTATTTTTGTATATTAAATATAGTTTTTATATTTTTCTTAGCTTTTTATAAGTATTTTAGAATTATGTAAAAAGTTTTAGATTTTTGTTTGCTTATTTAGTATATATAATAATTTAATAATAATATTAGTAATTAAATAATAGTAAATAATTAATAATAAATAGAATATTTGTATAATAAATATATTTTTAGTTTCAAAATGTCTTTTATATTACTTTTAACTTTTCTAAGTTTTAATTTTATTTTTCTTAGCTTTATTTCAAATTTTCTTATTTTTAGGTAATTATTAAATAGTTATAAATAGATTTTAATTAATAATAAATAATATAAGTGTATAATAAATATTTTTAATTTTCTAATAATTTTCTTATTCTTTTAGGATTCCAAAAATATAATTTTCACATTTGTGGGAGTTATTTTTGACGGTATTCACTTTTTATTTTGTACGTAGACGTTTATTTAAACGTATACGTACGCGTTTTAGGTTTCTAGGTTTTCTTATTATTATTATAATAATTTTGTAAATATAGTTATTTATTTTATTTCTTTTTAATTTGCATTTAAGCCGTTAAGGCATGCAAATTCCTACTGTAGTTATGTTTGTTTTTGTATGTTTACGTTTATTTAAACTTAAACGTACGTTTGTAAATATCCTTTATTTATTTTAGGGTTTATGATTGTACGTTTCTTAATTGAACTAGCTGTGACAGAGCTATTACTATTCACATTCAGTGTTAGTCAATCAGATTCCTGTTTTTCTATATACGAATTATTTCAACACATTACAAGTCGTTGTAGTATCACGTTCACACCTCGTTGGGACATAACGACCTGGGGATGTACTTTTCTGTACTCACGTACTTTTCTGTACTTAAGACCTACGGATTAACTTTGCCATTTCTCCCGGGCTCCGCCCTTTTCCTTTTATTACGGTTATCCATTATTAACAAAGTGGGTGGCTTGTGTAAAAATAAAGAGTGTGGTTCGGGAGGAATCACTCACATTGTGCAATCCTGCTCAACAAACTGAACCAAGGACCCAAGTGACCACCTACATCCTTCCACAAGGCACTAAAACCAAGGACCATCCATTATTTATCCTGCTCCTTGCTTCTTCACCATTTTTCTTGTTTTGATTTTTTTTTTTTTTTTTTTTTTTTTTGATTTTTTTTTTTATTTTCTTCTATTTATGTTAAAGTTGAAATGTAAACTGAAATTGAATTGAACAACTGAAATCCTTATATTAATAAAAGGGAAATGAATTACAACTAGAGTTTTTGATTGAAATTAAAATTACAAGAACTTGGACAATAAGCTAATTTTAAACTAAAAATAATCTAACACTGCTCCACAGCTCCTCTTCTCTTCTTTATAATGCCCAATTAGGGTTTCTGAGCATACTTTGGACTCTTCCCAGCACTCTTTCTTGACCATAGGATCAAAAGAAACAATCCTAGCCGTTTAAATGTTTTGCCGCCCAATTTCTCCTTGTCTGTTTCTTTGGATTATTGATGCCAGAAGTGCATTTTGGAGGGTAGTGTTTGGAGGGTTAGGAGGGGGGATAGGTTATGATGGTTGAGTGTTGGGGGGGGGGTGATGATGAAGGTTGCAAAGGTTAGGGATAGTAGCAGGTCACGTGTGTTGGTTTTTGGGGAGGTGGTGAGTCAAACGGTCAAGTTGACTGTTTTAAATAATAGAGAAAGGGGGTGGGCTTTGTAAGGTGTTGGGCTGGGAGAATGGAGTGGGCTGGATTTTGGACTGGGGTGAAGTATTATTTGGGGAGTAGTAGTAGTAGTATGGTCCGTTTGGTTTATTGAAATATTAGCACAAGGACTAAAAATGACACATTCTAAAAATTAGGGGCTGGAATTGACACTTTTCCAAACTTGATTCAAAGGGTCATTCTTGCCATACTTCAATGATACAAGGGTCTTTGAATTTTATTTTCCACTTTTAAAGTTCCCGGGGACCAAATGTGACAAGTTGCCAAACTTCAGGGACAAACATGTAATTTCCACAAATATTTTACCCAAGGACCATTTTTGACACATTTTGATTTTCCAAGGATAAAAATGATTTTTTCTTTCAAAATTATCCCACCAGGGACCAAATCTGCCAAATGCTGAAACTCTAGGGACCTTTTATTGCAATTTTGGATTTTGAGGGGTAAAAGTGTAATTTTCTCAAACTTTTTCACCCAAGGACTTATTTTGATAATTTTTGACTTTTCTTTGCCTTGGGTTGACTTTTCTTTCATTTTAAACTTCCAGGGACTAGTTTTGCCAAATTTTGAAACTTGAGGGACTGAAACTGCCAATTGTGCAAACTTTGTTCGTTTTTTATTTGTTTTTAAACATTTTGCATCTAAAACATATAAAACACACTTTTGGGATAAATTGTGTATTTTGATGCGTTTTTGGGTGTTTTTGGATGTTTTGGCAGTCCAGATACGATAAAAATGATGAGTGTTTGAGCACTCATCAGTTAGCTGATGAGAACTCTTTGTGTTTGGAATGGGAACTATCGCTTCAGGTTTTATGAACTCTTTTTGAATTCTTTGTTGTTCCATGAACCTTGCTACATCCTCTTCTTCATATTTCCTAGCCAATTCAGCATCCATATCAATATGAGCTTGAGTTCTTAGTTTGACTACTCTAGATTGCTCAGTTGAATCTTCATTAGCAGGAACTTTGCCCTTTTCTTTTCTTCTTCTTTCAAACTCTGCATCAGTTGCTTCTTATTCTTCTTCATGAATAAAAGCAGTACCCTCAACTGTTTTAACTGCTTGTGGAAGTGATGCAGGAGTTTCTTCCACTTGAACCTTTGGTTGACTTGATGCTGTATCTAAAAAGTCTTTTGGTATAGCCTGAGCATCTAAATCAATAATTTCTGTTGGAACATCTTATGCTAATTCTTCTGTTTGTTGTTTTTGTTGTTGTTCCAATTCCTCTTTCAAAGTCCAGTTTCCTCCCCTTAGTTATAGCATCTGTTTTCCTCCCCTGTTTGGGAGAATTGAATCACCCATATCATCAGTTGATGCTTCAGAATCACCACCATAAGCTGAGGATGGAGAGGAAATTACAAGATGAGCAGTCCTTTTCTTTTTAAGTGAGTTGATCTCTTGTTGCATAGTTTGCATCTGCTGTAGAAGCTTGGAAAGATCAATCTTGTATTGCTGCTTAGTTTGCTTGAGCTCATCTTCCAGGGATTGGACCTTTGCCTCCAATGTAATACATCTGTCCATCAATGCATATAAGTTACCACTGCCCTCAGCACTTCCAGCTGTGTTATCTGCTGGGAGAGGTGCATCATGGGATATTGGCTCAGTTTCCTCCCTAGCTGGACTAGGAAGTACTCCAAAACCACCACTGCTTGTACCTGTACCAAAAGGTTCAGACACATGTAGTGTTGTGATGGGAGGAGTTGGCTGTCTATGCCTCCTCTCATATGTGTGAGTAACTGGGGGGGGTATAGGATATAGATAGAACATTGATTGTGGGTGTGTGTTGGGGTGCAACTGGATTGCTACACCTTCACCCCTTACATGAGCAATGATTTCAAGAATTTGAGCAAAAAGAGCATGAACTACTCCATTATAACCCTCTGTTGCCTTAGTCATATTTTGAAAAACTTTAGGTTTAAGGCAAGGAGTTTTGTAAATCCTTTTATGAGGTAGCAACTCATATTCATTTAAAATTGTTTGAATAAACCTTGGGTACATCAAAAATTTGTAATTACTCTTTACATTGCTAACCATGTTGTTGAATAAAAACTTTGAAAAATTAAAAATCATGTTTGTTGCCAAACACACCAAAGGATAAGCAATGGTAGTGCTGAACTGTTCATAAGAAGTTTTCTTAAGACTTAAGCAATGTAAAAGAGTATGTATGAAAAACCTCCATTGCGGGGAGAAACATCCTTTTCTAAAAGTAAGTTTGCCATTGGATGTATCATACCCCATATTAGAGTTGTTTTGAAGAATTTCTGGACTGGGTAAAGTAATGATGCCTCTTAAATAATCCAATTGAAGAAGTCTTCTCAAGGATGATTCAGTAACAGTAATTGTTACCCCATCCACTGTTGCGCTTAAAGCATCAACAGGAGTATGTGTGTCTCCATCTTCAATAGTTGTGACAGCAACAGTCTGCCAAAACCTTTTGATTTGAGAGACATAGATTGTGGGGTTTAAAGTTAAAGCATACCTTATGTGAGTAGTATTGAGAAAATCCACAATCTCATGAAAACCAGGTCCATCTTTGACCTCTGTTTTCTCCAAGTATGCAACCTGGTTGTGTTCATTGACAAACTCTAGTGAAGCCATGAATTATTATGACAAAAATATGATTGTATGAGTATGAATCGATAACACAACAAGCCAGTTGAGACGTGAAGAATATATTGCTAGGGTTTGAGAATAATACGCAAAGGAGAAATTATCTTAAGAAAGTAGTTATCTTTGGAAAAGAATAATTTAAACAAACAGAAGATAATTCCCTTGAATATATCCCTAGAAATACGGTTAAAAGATTTTACTCAACAGCTAGTTGAAAAATTAGTTACTGACACAACAGTTGCAACGGCTAGTTTAGCAGTGGAAAAATTTACACTAACAGTGGAAACTGTGAACTAGCAGTGGAAACTTTTTCACAAAAATTTCTAAGAGCAGTGGAAAAATAAATTCATTGAGTACTGCTCTTATCATAGTTTTTAGCAAACTGCTAGCTATCAACGGATTTGATATGTCTTTACCATGAGCCGTTTGCTATGGACTAGCCAACTCTTAATCATAAAGAATATGGTGAGTTGATAACCATATAGTTTTTGGTAAACTATCAACCATAAACGGATTTGATGAGTCTTTACCAGCAGCCGTTTGCTCTCGACTATGATTCTTATGTGGATTAGACATGGTGAATCAATAACCATTTGTTGTGTGCCATAGTTACACACTCCATAAGATCAACTCTCATCACAATTATGCTTAGACACCTGCAAAAATTATTCCAAAACCAAGAATATGCAAACCAAAGTTAAGAGTTAATAACTTAGAAACCAAAATTACTGTTTCTAAAAATGTCTTGGTATAGTCAACTCCATAAAATAAATATCTTCCAAACTTAATTCACCCACCAACCAAAGAGTTAATAGCAATAACTCTTTTGGGTAAAAAGCTTGGGTTGACTTTGGCCTATAAAGAGGACTCGAATCATAAATCCTATACACCAAACATCTTACAAACCCTCAAGATATCAGTAAACAATCTCCATCAGCAGCAACACAATGAGCTCCAACCCTGACATAATTGATATCTCATATGATGAATCAGCATCCTCAGGATGGGCTAACTATTTTCCACCTCGTGCCTCAACTTCTTCAACCAAGAAGCATAAGAAGAAAGTTGAAAAACCACTTGCTCTATCAAAGACTCTGCCAAAAGAACTTGAGAAGGCTTTGGAGAAAACAGTGACATCTATGTTCAAGATTCCAATTCCTGATAAGACCCTGCCACGCCAAAAGCCTGCCAAACAAGTGATAGGTCTCGCATGTCCAAAGATGTGGAATGCAATGCAAAACCAAGCCAAAGGTGTTCACAAGACCATACCTGGCTACAAGGGAAAAGGCAAAGATGCTATGGAGTAATAGATGTAGGGGTTTGGTTTGTTGTCTTTTTTTATCCATATGTAATGCAACACTCCAATGTAATGAAACCTTTCTTGAATGAAATTTTAAGTTCCACTGTTCATAGAATTTTCACTGCTTGAGTGTTTGACTTTAATTTCTGCAAAATTGTTAATGGACAACAAATACACAATATACAAACATATACAACAAGTAGCAGTACAAAAATCCCCCCCTCAACAAAGAAAGTGATACGTGGGAATCGCACTAGGCTTTACCTCTCAAGGGATCTTGAGAAGCTTACAACCCCCACCAGGCAGTGTACCTGATCGTTGTAGTATAGTATAGTGACAAGTACCGGGGGATTGATCGTTCAGCTAGGAATAGTGTCGCTAGGATTAGAAAACCTAAATACTAGTTCTAAAGGTGAAGGATGATTATTTTTGTATTTTTATATTTTTTAGAAAGCAAGTAAAAATCTCGGGTTTGAAGGATTTGGGCGGAATTAGTTGCTAATCAACTAACCCAATACTAAAGATGCAATCAAAATAAAATACTAGAAATGAAAATAAACTAAAATATACTAAGGTTGTGAGCAATAAGTGGAGAAAATGTGTTTACTTAGATTTCACTACTCCCTAGACATCTTTTACACGTTAATTACTTGTTATAGTTGCATGGATGACGGATTGTATTCCTTAATACCATTCATGGGGTGGCGCACTTAACTCCCCAATTCTATGAGCTCTTATCTCCTCCTATACCATGCCCAGCACAACCATAGGGATTATAAACAGTGGCTCATGCATTAAATACAACCAATAAAGACCTAGTGCACATCGGTTCATGTTTCTTAAGACGTTCAAGCATGTTACCAATTGGAGATCTGCCAGTTTTCTTAAGCTTAACATATAAATCATTCATCCAAGACAATTATAAACAAGTAATCAACACATAATTAACATCTAGGTTTCATTAGATCCAAGCAAACACAAGATAGATCTAGCCTAGCATGATGGAATTAAGACAAGAACAAGATATAGCCAACCAACACATAGACATATTGATTGAATTAAAAGAACACTTATCTCAATTACAAATGAAAGGTATCAAGGGCTTAGAATCCTTGAAAAACCTGTAAAATTCGCACCAAGTTCGTACTTAGGGTTTCTCCAAAACTTTTCTCTTTTTAATGTGAAAATTAGAAAACTATATATAGGAAAATGGGTCTGACGGCGTCAAGACCAAACTTGTGACGCCGTCACCTCGCCGCCAAAAATCTTCTCGGACTGCCTTGATCTACTTTTGACGCCGTCATGTGTTGTACATTTCCAGGCCGTCATGACTTTTACTCTTGACGCCCTACTTCGTGACGCCGTCAAATCTGTACTGGATCGTCATGGAAATTTGCTCTTGACGCCGTCAGGATGTTACTCTTGACGCCGTCACCTACTGTTCCCAGCAAGGAAAATTAAGACTTTGGCGTTTTCTTCACTTTTATGCTCCAAAAACGTCCGAATTGGTTCCTTTTCCAGATTTCACTCCCAAAGTACCTAAAATCACAAAAGGAACGATTTAGGGCAATATTTGATCAAATAAATTCAATTCTGGGCTTAAATGACCCCCTAAAAGTGGTTCATTTTTCGCCTCATCATATACCCTTACACTTGAGATTTGCTTGTCCTCAAGCAAATGCGCTTTTATTCTAATCAAAAGACAAGTTAGGGGTCATTTAACACTAATATAAAAGTAATTACAACAAATAATCATTCCACTAAAGACCAATAGACAAGCACGGAGGTCATACACAAGCACCTTACAAATAGTGTTTAGATACTCACATCTCTCGGGTGTAATAAAGTATAAATTACAATATGGAAACGGAAGATATCTCTCACTACCTGTCATAGCAAAATAGATTACCATAGGCTTGGGAAAGGATCAAACCTCCACCACATGGCGTAAGCACCTAGGATAAACTATCAAAGAGGTCTTTTAAAAGGTTGTAACGTTAGGTGTAGGGATATGAAATACACGGTTTTGTTGGATAAAGGAAGTTTTACTGGTGGCGAGTTAACAATCTTGGTTAATTACATGTACAATATGGCGTTGCTGAGCCAAGACTAGACTCGACTTAAGCTAATAAATGAAAAATAACAAAAACATAAAATGAACATAGAATAAAAAAGGATGGTAGTCCGTATGTTTTTTCTCTTTTTCCTTTTTCTATTTTTTTTTTCTTTTTCTTGATTTTTTCGATTTTTTTTTTTTTTTTTTTTTTCATACATTCTTACCCTACCATCCAAAATAATACATCATAGGGGTTGAGCATTCCCCTTACACTTGAATCTTTACATACTTTACAATAAACTAATCTAATGACTCGAATTAGGAAAATCAAAACACTTGGAGCACTTTTAAGATTAACGTACATATGGGGGTAATAAAATGATGTTCTTCCCCATTTCTCCATAAAACAAGTACTTTACCCATGAGTCCCAATCGTCCCAAAACAATATGTACAAGGATATGACTCGACTTAGCAACCATGTAATCAATTAGATAGTTAACTTAGGGTTTAACAAATAACAATAATGCACTAAAAATGAGCGCATACACGGAAGGCGAAGGTGATTTGGGTGTACATTTAGGTGGGGTGTAACAAATTCTTCCTTTAAGTAAAATGCTTAAAGTTAGAAACGAAAAGATAGGCTCGGAGGGGTGTACTAGGGGTTTCGTGTACTAAAAATGAGTACAACGCTAAGGGTGTGGGAAAAATTAGTTGACTTAACTAGCCAAGTAATATGACTTAAATGGTCAAGTAATTATAATACGGGTTTAACACAAGGGTGATCCTAATGCCTCTTATCATGTAGTAAATCCTACCACACGACTGTAGTCTCACTAGCGGTCTCGGGATGCATCACTAACACAAGTTCTAGAATCTAAATGCTACCGGTACACTCATAAGCACTAATAATAAATGCTTTTCCTATCAAATCTAAAGGCGAACCTCACATATTTGGGTGGAAAATTTTTCTGAATATACGGTTATGTGCTAGTCATACAATCTCCTATCCATGAGACGCTTGCTATGGCTAAAATTGCACTAACAAGTATTTCTCATAGTTTTATTACACATCTACCATTAAACAAAACAAACTCAAGCGAAAGTGCATATGTAAGGTATCATCTTTTTACCCTCCCCTTACACTTAAGATGAACATTGTCCCCAATACTCAAGTAAAGAATGTAAAAGTGAAAAAAATAAAAAGAATGAAATCAAATACTCCCCTGATTCGCTCGGTATGGATAATAAGGTGACCAGGTTAAATCTTCCTCCAAGAAAATGAACAATCAAAGCTTCCCTTCCAGAAAAATAAATCATCTTCTTGTCATACATAACCTGTAAAACTTGAGAAAATAGACAAAACAACCTCGCGTAAAATCTGCGGCATCCTATATAAGTTACTAAATCCTAGAAAACAAGATAAGATATAATGCTTGTGGAATGAAGTTTGCAGATTTCCTGGAGATTATAAAACTTAATAATTCACAAAAACCATAAGACTCCGTTAGAAAAACAAAACTGGTAAAATTTCCAGATTTTTACACTTGACGCCGTCAAGAGTTAACTCTTGACGCCGTCAGAAGTGGCCTGCAGAAATTCTTATGTTAAGTTTCCGGAAAATTTCTGGAAAAACTTGGTCCTACTTCCTGGAAAATCCTGCAAAACTTCATTATGACTCAATACAAGCATTTAACTCTAACAAATACGAATATACATGTTCATTTAATATTGTGGCGAATCATGATCGGTTTGTTTCTTAAAAACATATTTGGGGTTTCCCCTTACACTTATCTTTTTCAAAAATACTTTTAGGTGGAGTTAAGACTAGGCCAAAACAACAAAGTAAAGTATTTCCACTATTTAATTTAGAAACATGATCAACCAACAATAAAAATAAAGCCTGCATACGGAAGCAAACAACAAACAAACAAAATAAAATCACACAAAACATGGGTTGCCTCCCAAGGAGCGCTTGTTTTTGTTCGAGTCACGAGCCTGACTCTACCCTTATTTAACGAAGATAGGGGAGGTTTTCCCTACACTTAGGATTAAGTGCGGGTGGAAGTAGCGATACACACCCTTAGGGTGTAAATATGCCTCGTGAGGAAAGAGTGGTGGATGAATTATATATGCTTAAAGGGGTGTGCTCCTATCATCATAACCTTACCTAATTTAATCGGGTTAATGGGTGGATTAAGATTTTCTCCTAGAAAGGGATCATTTTCAATCAACTTCAAGAGACTCTTAGTTGGGAATCCATCTTGACCTAATAAACCCGGTTTAAACCCATAATGTTTCTTGTGATCAATCACAAATGGGTGATGTAAGCATGTAAGGTCATTTTCCACTGATATATTGGCTTCCTTTCTAAAAGGCTTAGAGTCCACTACCTTTGTCCTAAGACTACCCGGACTATATGGTTTGATGGGTGGACCGGAACCTATTTCAATTCCTAAATTTTCATCCAAGGATGGAAGATTAGATAACGGTTTTGGTTGAGGCTCCGATTCATCAAAACTAGGAACTTCCTTAAAACTAAGAGTAAGGTTATTATTATAAGTATTCAAACCTATATCCTCTAGTTGTGTTTGGTTCAAAGGTTCTACCTCTATTGGGGTTCCTAAAGTCTCTTCTACTTCATCCGAATAAGTCACAGGCGGTGTATATGCCTCAAATGATGGTAGGACTTGTGGGGTACTTGGTGGGTTTAAATTTTCAACTCTATCCTCCATCTTATCAGGATTACCAATGTGCTCAGCTTGTATTGTGGTGAAATCAAACCACCCCGTGTGCCCAGTTATCTCATCTATAGGTTTATCCCCAAACAATCTTCTTGCTTGTTCCCTTAAACTTGCTATCAATTGATCTGTAACAACGTTTGTTGGGTTGTTCATTTTTTTGGCAAGTTTGGCACAATTTTCTATGGTTTCCCATGCTTCATTAACACTTAATCCCCAAAGGTCCCCACCTGCGGCATGGTCAATGTCCATTTTGGTATAGTGGTCGACACGATGGTAAAATATTTCAATTTGGGACCACAGATCGAAATTATGATGAGGGACTTTTCGGAGTAAATATTTAAAACGAGCCCATGCATCATAGATAGGTTCATCCTCATGTTGTTTAAACATCAAGATGTCATTTGGAGTGGGTGAATTTCGTGGTTGGTAGTATGGTGGATTCGTGTTCTCCATAATGGCTAACGGAATAGTCAATGGAAAGGTTTTTACAAACAAAGACACAAAGAAAAGATAGACTAAAAAAAACCTAAAAATAAAAATAAAATCTTACTAGAAAGGAATCTAGCAAGTAGACCTAATAAAAAGAAATTCTAACCTAGACAATAACTATTCCCCGGGCTGCGGCGCCAAAAACTTGATACGTGGGAATCGCACCAGGCTTTACCTCTCAACGGATCTTGAGAAGCTTACAACCCCCACCAGGCAGTGTACCTGATCGTTGTAGTATAGTATAGTGACAAGTACCGGGGGATTGATCGTTCAGCTAGGAATAGTGTCGCTAGGATTAGAAAACCTAAATACTAGTTCTAAAGATGAAGGATGATTATTTTTGTATTTTTATATTTTTTAGAAAGCAAGTAAAAATCTCGGGTTTGAAGGATTTGGGCGGAATTAGTTGCTAATCAACTAACCCAATACTAAAGATGCAATCAAAATAAAATACTAGAAATGAAAATAAACTAAATTATACTAAGGTTGTGAGCAATAAGTGGAGAAAATGTGTTTACTTAGATTTCACTACTCCCTAGACATCTTTTACACGTTAATTACTTGTTATAGTTACATGGATGACGGATTGTATTCCTTAATACCATTCATGGGGTGGCGCACTTAACTCCCCAATTCTATGAGCTCTTATCTCCTCCTATACCATGCCCAGCACAACCATAGGGATTATAAACAGTGGCTCATGCATTAAATACAACCAATAAAGACCTAGTGCACATCGGTTCATGTTTCTTAAGACGTTCAAGCATGTTACCAATTAGAGATCTGCCAGTTTTCTTAAGCCTAACATATAAATCATTCATCCAAGACAATTATAAACAAGTAATCAACACATAATTAATATCTAGGTTTCATTAGATCCAAGCAAACACAAGATAGATCTAGCCTAGCATGATGGAATTAAGACAAGAACAAGATATAGCCAACCAACACATAGACATATTGATTGAATTAAAAGAACACTTATCTCAATTACACATGAAAGGTATCAAGGGCTTAGAACCCTTGAAAAACCTGTAAAATTCGCACCAAGTTCGTACTTAGGGTTTCTCCAAAACTTTTCTCTTTTTAATGTGAAAATTAGAAAACTATATACAGGAAAAAGGGTCTGACGGCGTCAAGATCAAACTTGTGACGCCGTCACCTCGCCGCCAAAAATCTTCTCGGACTGCCTTGATCTACTTTTGACGCCGTCATGTGTTGTACATTTCCAGGCCGTCATGACTTTTACTCTTGACGCCCTACTTCGTGACGCCGTCAAAACTGTACTGGATCGTCATGGAAATTTGCTCTTGACGCCGTCAGGATGTTACTCTTGACGCCGTCACCTACTGTTCCCAGCAAGGAAAATTAAGACTTTGGCGTTTTCTTCACTTTTATCCTCCAAAAATGTCCGAATTGCTTCCTTTTCCAGATTTCACTCCCAAAGTACCTAAAATCACAAAATGAACGATTTAGGGAAATATTTGATCAAATAAATTCAATTCCGGGCTTAAATGACCCCCTAAAAGTGGTTCATTTTTCGCCTCATCAGAAAGCTTTTAGACATCAAGTTTTAAGGGTTAAGCATTCCAATACCTGTTACCAAGTACTGAAATCTTCCCACATTAAGACCGTTTGTTAACAATCGACATAGTTGTCATCAATATGGATTTTGACAACTTGTATTAACTTTTTCTCATAGCAATCTCTTATAAAGTGAAGTCTAATTTCAATATGTTTAGTTTTAGTATGTTGCACAGGGTTTTTGATTATACAAATGGTACTGTTATTGTTAATATATATAATGGTGTTCATGAAATTGTACCCATAGTCCAATAATTGGTTTTGAAGCCATAAGACCTGAGCACAGCAACTTGTAGCAGCTGCATACTCTGCTTCAGTTGATGAAGTTGCCACCATTGTATGTTTCTTGCACTGCCATGACACCAATCTACATCCTAGAAATTGGCATCCTCCTGTGGTTGATTTTCTATCCAAGCTTGCACCAGCATAATCACTATCTGAGTAGTTGACCAATTTCATAGGAGACTTTCTTGGATACCATAATCCTAAATTAGGATATGCCTTAAGATATCTGAAAATCTTCTTCACAGCAGTCAAATGTGATGTCTTTGGAGTGACCTGAAACCTTGCACAAGCACATACTACAAACATGATGTCTGATTTTGATGAAGTAAGATACATCAAGGAACCAATCATGGATCTATAAGTATGTACATCAACTACTTCTCTACTTTGATCCTTCAACAATAAATGAGTATCTTTATCAGTATGTGTGCTTGGAGGCTTTGCATCAGTAAAATGGAACTTCCTTAGTATTTCAGTCACATATTTATCTTGACTGATAAAAATACCATCTGTTCTTTGTTGTACTTGAAGTACCAAAAAGAAAGTGAGTTCACCCATAGAACTCATCTGAAACTCATCCTTCATCAGCTTCTCAAATTCTTTGCACATCTCTAGATTTGTGGAACCAAAGATAATATCATCAACATATACTTGAACCAATAAAATATCACCTTTGTCTTTCTTGATGAATAAATTCTGATCAATTTTCCCTCTATGAAACCCATTATTCAAAAGATAAGCAGCTAGGGTTTCATACCACTTCCTTGGAGCTTGATGTAGACCATAAAGTGCCTTTACTACCCTGTAAACTTTATTGAGATGTTCAGGATCTTCAAACCCTGGAGGTTGTGAAACATATACCTCCTCATCAATTTACCCATAAAGAAAGGCACTCTTGACATCCATCTAATATACAGTAAATCCCATAAAAGATGCATAGGCTTGAAAAAGTCTAATAGCCTCAATCCTTGCAACTGGAGCAAAGACTTCTTCATAATCAATACCCTCATCCTGAGTGTATCCTTGTGCAACTAGCCTAGCCTTGTTCCTGATGACAATGCCTCTTTCATCTCTCTTGTTCCTGAAAACCCACTTTGTACCAATA
The DNA here is from genome assembly GCA_030686995.1 of Artemisia argyi. Taxonomy (NCBI): domain Eukaryota; kingdom Viridiplantae; phylum Streptophyta; class Magnoliopsida; order Asterales; family Asteraceae; genus Artemisia; species Artemisia argyi. The sequence continues at coordinate 151,206,381 of CM060690.1, forward strand.
ACCTTCATCCCATCAGGCAAATCACAAAGTACCCAAACCTTCTGAATCTTGAACTGAAGCAACTCTTCTTGCATTGCTTCAACCCAGCTTGAGTCTTTTAATGCCTTGTACACATTCTTAGGTTCCATTTGTGACAAGAAACAGAAAAACAAACATTCATTCTTGTCTTCATGATTCTTGGATTCATAAACTTCACTGATAAATCCATGAATATCAGTCATCTTTGTATGTTTTCTGGTCTTCACACCAGATTGTAAATCTCCAATCACATTATCAAGTGGATGCACTTTGTGAATAGTTGCTTGGGAGGTATGTGAAATATCATATGTAGTAGGCATATTTATGATTTCCACATCATTAGAATGTGATTCCTGAGTAACAGAAGTAGAGATTTCCACATTTGGTTCAACAGTGGAAACTTCTGGTATAGCAGTGGAAATTACATTAGCACTGCTTTCAGGAATTTCTTTGTTCTGAACATTCAGATTCACAACATCTGCATCACCTTCTTTTTCAGCATTCTTGGAAGGTTGTAGATCTCCAGTCTTTGAAGTATGGTCATCATCTACAAAGTCCCAAAGTGGCATAACAATTTGATCTTGATCATATTCAGAATCTTTGCTAGGTTCATCATCATCAACAAACTCTTCTGAACCTACAAAATCATTAGTCCATGTACTTGTAACAATAGGTACATAGTTCATAGTATTGGTTAGAGTCTCAAGATCAAACAGTCATTCTGGACCTGCACCTGCAATGGTAGGTTTATTTTCAAGAAACTCCACATGCAGATTTTCTTCAATCTTCTTTGTTCTCAGATTATAGACCCTGAAGGCTTTACTAACCATAGAGTACCCAACAAAGAAGCCTTCATCTTACTTTCCATCAAATTTACCCAGATGATCTATGGTATTGAGAATTATGACATGACATCCAAATGGTCTCATGAAATCCAAGGTAGGAGGTCTACCTCTGAAAAACTCATAAGGTGTCTTATTCTTTGCTTTCACCACCAAAACCCTGTTCTGAACATAGCAAGTAGTGTTAACTGCTTCAGCCCAAAAAGTAACTAGTAACTTGGAATCAGCTAACATGGTTCTAGCAGCCTCTATCAGTGTTCTGTTTCTTCTTTCAGCCACTCCATTCTGCTAAGGAGTTCTAGCTACACTGAATTCTCTCTTAATACCCTTCTCTATGCTAAAATCACCCATAACTCTATTCTTGAACTCTGTCCCATTGTCACACCTGATAATCTTAGGGGCTGTTTGATAAACCGATATAATTTAGTGCTGAATGAATCAAAAGTGCTGAACAATTCAAATATTCTGAATGAGTCATGTCCTGAACAAAAATGACTGTTTGAAAATTCTTCTGAATCAACATTCTGAATAATTAAAATAAAATTTTATCCTTCGTACTCAATTAGTGTAAATTGAAAGTAACTTGTTGATAAGTAACCTATATTAATAAAACACCAACTGTTATGTAAAAAAAATTATAATAAATAAATAAAAAAATAAAAAATGTTTCATGAAATTATATAAATACGCATCACGTTTCATCATGAACCAGGTGCCAAGAAAACAACATTTAAGCTGAATCAAAGCTCTTAAAATTGGGCATCATGCAAACTTGCCAAGTACGTGTTTTATTCTTTGACTAAAGTAAAAAAAGAATAGTACGTAGTAATAAAGTATAACTAACTAAAAGAAACATAAGGATAAATTAGAGAAATGTGGGGCACTGAATGATTTTGCGTGATTTTGGCCCTGCCCGATCCAGTAGCTTTCAATTTGGTACAACGCCTTTTATTTTTTTGTCAAACAAGAGTGATCTGACCGATTCATACATTTTCCACTTAATGGTCTAATTCAAAGGCTATCAAACATGGCCTTAATTTTCTTATCAATTTGGTTTTCTACTTCAGTAATAAATGTCTTAAGGATACCAGTTGTTTCATCCTTAGTTCTAAGAAAGAAAACCCATGTAAACCTGCTAAAATCATCAGTCACAACAATACAATATTTCTTCAAATTTATGCTTCTTACAGATGTTGATGAGTGCTCAAACACTCATCATTTTTGTCGTATTTAAACTGCCAAAACATCCGAAAACGCTCAGAAATGCATCAAAATACTTAAAATATCCCAGGGATTGTAATTTATACGTTTCTAATGCAAAATGAGCAAAAACAATAAAAAACGAGCAAAGTTTACACAATTGGCAGTTTTAGTCCCCCGACTTTCAAAAATTTACAAAACTAGTCCCTACGCATTTGTTTTGAAAGAAAAGTCAACCTAAGGTGTTTAAAAGTCAAATATTATCAAAATTTATCCTTAGGTAAAAACTTTGGAAAATTTACACTTTTGGTCCCTGCAGTTTGGGAAACTGACGAAATCAATCCCTGGGAATTTTTAAAAGTGAGAAATGTCTTTTGTGGCCCTTGTGTTATTGAAATATGGCAAAATCAGTCCCTTGGAATACTATGGATGGATGGCAATTCTGGTCCCTTAATTTCAGCATATGTGCAAAATTAGTCCTTGTGACTAATACTAGACAAAACAAACGGACCCTTTGTATTTTCTAACCCAATCCTAAATCCACTACACCCTTAACCCAATTTACTACCCAATCCATCCTAGGCCCAAGTCCACCACAGCCCACCTCACTCTTTTTAATAAAAAAAAAAACAAACCGTTTAACAACTCAACCCCTCATCCCCTACCTCTTTCTTCCCCGCCAACACCAGACAAGCCAGCCCCCACCACCACTGCACTCCCAACATATTTGTCTCCCCCCTCCGCTCCAACCTATCAGCCTCCCTACTCCACTAAAAACCCTAAGTCAACCCTAATTGGCAACCAATTGTCCCCCACCCATGTAACACCAAGAACAAATCTATGGTGGGATGTTCCCAATGGTACACAGCAGGCAGGGAACACAAAAGAAGAAGGAGACAAAAAAAGTGAAAAAGAAAGAGGAAAGACCTGGTTTCAGTTTTTTTGTTGTTTTCTTAATATATATATAGAAATCTGATGTAGCCAAAAAAGGGCATTAGGATTTTAGATTTTAGGAAGTAGTATTAGAAGTAGGTTTAATTTCCAGTAATGTTAAGTTTTATTTAAAAATCCTTTGTACTCTCTTTTTTTAATCCAATGAAAGTCTCTTTTTAGTAACTATAGCAATTTTCTTTACTGCTTACTTATTCATGCTTATTGCAACTGCTTATTCGTACTGCTATACTGCTTATTTTAGTCCTTCATTCTGGTTTTGCATTTACTTATTTAAGTTGGTTCAACCTTAGTTACAAGTAACTGTTCACATTTTAGCCCAAAGCCTTGATTTTTGCCTTGAACTTATATCAGGTACACCTCAAAGGGGTGTTTGGATTTATGAGTCTGACTAAGTGCTTGAGCCTTTTAGAGTATTAAGCTTGTTTAGACAGCAAACTTAGGGATGATATAGAAATATGCAAGTGAAAAATCAGTGGGTTATAGGCAAAGTAAAAAGTTGGTCTCAACCTCTCTTATTTGCATACTTGTTGGAATACTAGAATAGCATAGGCTCATACCAGGTTTTAAACTTGTTAAGGTTGCTTGTTTTAACTTCACCTAGGCTAAATAAACATTATTCAATCATCTCATCTCAGTGCAAAGTCATCAAAGTCAAATTAGTGCATAATGTTCAAAAGTCAAAATAGTCTTGCTTGTTAAAAGGAGACAGAATTCAAAACTAGCTGTAGGATTCATTAGGAATTAAAAATAGATAATTTTTGTTCATTTGGGTTGTTTAGAAGCTTGTTTATCATCATCAAGAAGAATTTTGTGATTTAGAATCCATTTGGTGCCTAGAAATTAAGCTCAAAGTTGACTGATGGATCATGTCAATGCCCTGCACCCAGATTGTACCCACACTGACCCATTTTCAAAGTACCATAACCTGGGCAATATTGGGTCAATTGTTTTGCTCTTTGTTGATTTGTAATTCCCCCTAGGTTGTTTATAGGCTAGTAGCTTTTGTTTTTCCCTTTAATGCTCTTTAGATAGCTTAAATTTACCTTGAAATTGCCCCTTTGGCAACTGCTGCTGCTGTTTGAACAGATGAGCTTGTAGAATATTTATTGCTTGATCCTTCTTATTGTTGTTGTTCTTGATCTAAGTTATTGTTGATTATTGTTCTTGTTGTTACTTGATTGACTGATAAGCTTGTGTGAGCTTATGTGCTTATTTGAGCTCATTGTTGCTTCCTACTTGACTGCTGCTACTTTCTCGCTTGTTCTTGAAATACAAAGCTTGTGACTTGTCTTGTTCTTGCTGATTTTGATTGACTGTTGCTTAGCATTGTTTATGTTATTACTTGTTGTTGTTTATGATGTGATAATTGCTAGCTTAATCTTCTTGGCTTATATTGGTCTAGCTTATTTTCAAAAAAAAAGCTCATTTCAAACTTCAAAACCCCAACTGTTTGGATTTAAAGGCTGCAAAAGCTTATTAGAAGCTTTTCAGCAAAAGCTCTTGCTCAAGGCTTGGTTATATTTGTTGTTAAAAGCATTTGCAAAAAGGAAAAAGTGAAAAAAAAATAATTGCAAAAAAATTGGGGTGTATCCAGATTCGAACCTTGGACCTCTAGTGTTGACTGGTCAACATTCAGACCAAAGCCAAGCACCATCTGTGCTTCCTTCTTGTTAATGTTTTAGTTTTCTCTTGTTTTATTTATAGTGGTAGGAACTAAATAAGCTTATTTAGCTTATTTCTTTTTTCTACTGCTTATAAATAAGCTCTTGGTCCTTTTCATATTTTTCTTAGCCTTATAATAGTATTAAGTAATTTTAGAAAAAGTTTTGAAATTTTCAAAAATAGTTTAGTATTTTTTCTAATTATATTTAGTTTAATTAGTATTTAATTAATAATAAATAATTAAAAAGTCAAAAAAATAATTTTCTTTTTTCTAAAATTTTCTTTTATCATTAGGATCATAAAAATTTAATTTGCATGTTCGTAGGGTTAACGTAGCTTAAATTTCACCTTTTATTTTGCGCACTCGCGTTTTTATTAAAGTTACTTTTACGTTTTTAAATTAGATTGCGTTTAGGGTTTCCCTAGTTTCCTATTATCATTCCCGTAGGATTTTAAGTAGTTTTTAAGTTTTAATTTTCACTCCTTGTTCGAATTCATGTTTTAGTTGCGTTAATTTTACTTTTCGTACGTTATTTGCAACTCGCGTTTTATTTAAATAACTTTCACGTTTTTAAAATTTAGGTTACGTTCGTAAAAGTAGTTTTGTAAAATTAAGAAAAACCAAAAACATAAATAAAGTGATAGCTTCTATTTAAGCCGTTTGGCTTATTTTTCTGCTTACGTATAAGCAATTTCTGATTTTAAGTTTTCAGTTTACGTTTTAGGTTAATTAGGTTTCGCGTTATTGTTAATATAGTTTGTTTACATCGTTCTCCTTCGTATTTCCTTAGTGTAATCATTCAAAACCCTTATAAACCCCTTTCCTGTCCAAATTCACCCGATCAAATAACTGTTTTGTTTACAATTCACACCTCGTCGGGACTTAAACGACCCGGGGAAACCTTATACTTCCGCGGAGCATTGACTCTAGGCTGTTTGACCATCTTGACCACATCCGTGGTTGACTTTGGTTGACGGTTTAGCATCAATCAACTTTTGGCGCCGCTGCCGGGGAGTTGTGTGCGTATTTAAACGGTTTTTCTGATTAGTGTCTTTGGAATTCGTTCCATTGTACATTTATCCATCCCTTGTTCATATTTTCCTATTTTCAAAACAAAACCGTTCACGAAAACTTTTTAAATCAAGTTTTCAACGAACACAAAAAAAAACACAAAAATATTTTCTTTCTCATTTGTACAAAATGTATTTCAAAAACACCAAAAATATTCACCTTCACCCTCTCACATATTTGATTCTCCATTTCTTACCCTCCAAAACCTTTTGATTCTTTCTATGTCTCATCCACACTTTCTGGTTTGCCATTGGTGTGGTAATCCTTATAATGGTGGCAATTGCCCCAGCTGTGGCATGGTAGAATCCGGAAACGGGTCTGTCTATAACCCAGATCCCTATTCCTACCATGACACGACTGATTCATTCCATCAGTTACCACACCATGATACTCAGCAGTTTTACTGTTGCGAGTACTGTGGTGGTTCACACTACAGTTATGATTGCCAATCGGGAAACACGCTTGTCTATGAGCAGTTTCCTGATTACAATTATGACTCTAGCACATACGACTCACAGCCTCAACAGTTTTACTGTTGTGATTACTGTGGAGGTCCACACTTCAGCTCAGATTGTCAATCAGAGAATCCATATCCTTGTGACAATTTTGACACACCTTGTTATGACCAACCTCCACAGTACGACATGAATCAAGCACTTCTTCCAGAAATGCAAAATATGATGAAAATCGTTGATGAGCTTAAGGGTTTAGTTCAAGACTTTGCCCAAAGACATACTCATCAAAAATCCATGGAAGAATTGCTTGCTGAAGAGCAGGCTGCTAGAATAAATTCCCAAGATGCATATGAAAAATCTGTGAGGGAATCCATTGCAAGAGAAAAAGCAGCCAAATCTAGCTCTTTGTTCCGTTTCATTCCTGATGACAGTGATGATGAGGATACACTTGACATCCTTGAATTTTATAAAACTTCATCAAGTTCATCAGATAATACCCCAGCAGTTGAGATTCCATCTCAAACATCTGCTATCACACCCGAGGTTTCCACTCACTCTTTGATCATGGGGGACGAGCATCTTGACACTGTTCCTGAAAGGGAATCGGACGAATTCATAAAGTCTAGTGTTGAGAACCTTATCCCAATCCCGAGAGAGTCACAGGGAACTCTTGAGCATATATGTGATATTCCTTCCCCTATTGAGTGTCCTAAAGATCAATTTGAGACTTTCTCAGATTTTAGCGATGATTGCACATCTTATGGAGACATCGAGTATGTTGAGGCATCAGTTCCACAAACTAATGTTGATCCTCTTCTTGAGGAGTTCGCTGATGAACTTGCTCACATCGATCCACTTTCATTGGAAAGTGATGATGGTCTCCTCGATTTCCAAGCCGATCTGGGAGAAATTGAAAGTCTCCTTTATCATGATCCGTCACTCACTTCTTATCCCGACAATCCAACAGAGAATAATATTCACTTTGTTCCCGAAACATTCGATACAACTCTCACCAATCCTCTATTTGAATTCGATTCTGAATTCACTATGATTTCTAATAATCCAATCTTTGACGAGGATTGTGATGAGTCCACAATGGAACATGAGTTCACAAATTCACATCTTGTGAATAATTCTCTTCATGAGGAGTTCTCCGGTGAACTCGCTCATCATGTTATGACTCCTCCGGAGTTTGATATCCCGGGGGGAGATGCTCTCAATTATGAGAATTTGCAAAATCCCACCCACCCTCCCGGGTTGTTTACGAGCTTACCTTTTGGAATCCAAACTCAGGCTATTGAGCCTCCTCTCGAGGAAGAAGATCAAATCATGATTTGCATCATGATTTTCTTCCTTTTCTTCACCTATAAGGTGACTTCTTCTCTTCTTCACTCCTTCGGGAGTGAGGACACTATATTTGATCCCGGCATTTTCATGTATCATTATCTTGAGCCGGGCACTTATCTCATCGGTGTGGAACTTTCACGTGCTTCATATGTTTGTCCAAACATTTTGAATGAAAGTCCGATGGAGATCATTTCTTCCACATCATGCTTCCCCAAGGACAAATGAATTCGGGGTCGAGTCAAGCTAGCGACTCGGTAAACAAAAACAATAGCATGCTTATAGGGTTTTCACCCTAAGTGTGGGGGAGTCCCCCATGCTATGGTTACAAGAGTGAAAAAACAAAATGGTGTTTTCCACGCTTAGCTTGTAATGTTGCCCTTTTACGTTCAAAATGTTGGCATAATAGCCGGGATTTTGAATATTGAGGACAATATTCATGCTTAGTGTGGGGGGGTATTCGCTATTCTAGCGAATTTTATCACATTTTATTATATAATACCCCCGTTTTAGCCAAAATTTCAAAATTTTCAAAAATTTTTCACTGCTGCTTCAAAATTTTTGTGGTAATCAGTCCGCCTTGTCTAAGCGACAAAAGGGATTGGCTAGTCCAGGAGCAAACGGCTCTTGGTAAAGACATCTCAAATCCGTTTACGGCTGGCAATTTGCCCAAAATTGTATGGTTTCTCAACTCCCCGAAAACAAATGAGTTGGCTAGCCCGCAAGATTATGGCTTGTGGTAAAGGCCGTGGAAAAACCATAATTGGTAATCAGCTCACCAAGATGTTGACTATTCCATCAAGAGCTGGCTAGTCCAGGAGCAAACGGCTCCTGGTAAAGACAAATCAAATCCGTTGAAAGCTGGTGGTTTGCTCAAAATCACACGGTTATCAGGTGTGCCACAGTTCTTACACCTGGCTACTCCAGAAGTGATGGCTTTTGGTAAAGAGTTTAAAATCCATCGAGTTTTCCAAAAATATTGCTAGGGACTAGCAATAGTTTAGTGTGGGGGATTGATGAGTGCTCAAACACTCATCATTTTTGTCGTATTTAAACTGCCAAAACATCCGAAAACGCTCAGAAATGCATCAAAATACTTAAAATATCCCAGGGATTGTAATTTATACGTTTCTAATGCAAAATGAGCAAAAACAATAAAAAACGAGCAAAGTTTACACAATTGGCAGTTTTAGTCCCCCGACTTTCAAAAATTTACAAAACTAGTCCCTACGCATTTGTTTTGAAAGAAAAGTCAACCTAAGGTGTTTAAAAGTCAAATATTATCAAAATTTATCCTTAGGTAAAAACTTTGGAAAATTTACACTTTTGGTCCCTGCAGTTTGGGAAACTGACGAAATCAATCCCTGGGAATTTTTAAAAGTGAGAAATGTCTTTTGTGGCCCTTGTGTTATTGAAATATGGCAAAATCAGTCCCTTGGAATACTATGGATGGATGGCAATTCTGGTCCCTTAATTTCAGCATATGTGCAAAATTAGTCCTTGTGACTAATACTAGACAAAACAAACGGACCCTTTGTATTTTCTAACCCAATCCTAAATCCACTACACCCTTAACCCAATTTACTACCCAATCCATCCTAGGCCCAAGTCCACCACAGCCCACCTCACTCTTTTTAATAAAAAAAAAACAAACCGTTTAACAACTCAACCCCTCATCCCCTACCTCTTTCTTCCCCGCCAACACCAGACAAGCCAGCCCCCACCACCACTGCACTCCCAACATATTTGTCTCCCCCCTCCGCTCCAACCTATCAGCCTCCCTACTCCACTAAAAACCCTAAGTCAACCCTAATTGGCAACCAATTGTCCCCCACCCATGTAACACCAAGAACAAATCTATGGTGGGATGTTCCCAATGGTACACAGCAGGCAGGGAACACAAAAGAAGAAGGAGACAAAAAAAGTGAAAAAGAAAGAGGAAAGACCTGGTTTCAGTTTTTTTGTTGTTTTCTTAATATATATATAGAAATCTGATGTAGCCAAAAAAGGGCATTAGGATTTTAGATTTTAGGAAGTAGTATTAGAAGTAGGTTTAATTTCCAGTAATGTTAAGTTTTATTTAAAAATCCTTTGTACTCTCTTTTTTTAATCCAATGAAAGTCTCTTTTTAGTAACTATAGCAATTTTCTTTACTGCTTACTTATTCATGCTTATTGCAACTGCTTATTCGTACTGCTATACTGCTTATTTTAGTCCTTCATTCTGGTTTTGCATTTACTTATTTAAGTTGGTTCAACCTTAGTTACAAGTAACTGTTCACATTTTAGCCCAAAGCCTTGATTTTTGCCTTGAACTTATATCAGGTACACCTCAAAGGGGTGTTTGGATTTATGAGTCTGACTAAGTGCTTGAGCCTTTTAGAGTATTAAGCTTGTTTAGACAGCAAACTTAGGGATGATATAGAAATATGCAAGTGAAAAATCAGTGGGTTATAGGCAAAGTAAAAAGTTGGTCTCAACCTCTCTTATTTGCATACTTGTTGGAATACTAGAATAGCATAGGCTCATACCAGGTTTTAAACTTGTTAAGGTTGCTTGTTTTAACTTCACCTAGGCTAAATAAACATTATTCAATCATCTCATCTCAGTGCAAAGTCATCAAAGTCAAATTAGTGCATAATGTTCAAAAGTCAAAATAGTCTTGCTTGTTAAAAGGAGACAGAATTCAAAACTAGCTGTAGGATTCATTAGGAATTAAAAATAGATAATTTTTGTTCATTTGGGTTGTTTAGAAGCTTGTTTATCATCATCAAGAAGAATTTTGTGATTTAGAATCCATTTGGTGCCTAGAAATTAAGCTCAAAGTTGACTGATGGATCATGTCAATGCCCTGCACCCAGATTGTACCCACACTGACCCATTTTCAAAGTACCATAACCTGGGCAATATTGGGTCAATTGTTTTGCTCTTTGTTGATTTGTAATTCCCCCTAGGTTGTTTATAGGCTAGTAGCTTTTGTTTTTCCCTTTAATGCTCTTTAGATAGCTTAAATTTACCTTGAAATTGCCCCTTTGGCAACTGCTGCTGCTGTTTGAACAGATGAGCTTGTAGAATATTTATTGCTTGATCCTTCTTATTGTTGTTGTTCTTGATCTAAGTTATTGTTGATTATTGTTCTTGTTGTTACTTGATTGACTGATAAGCTTGTGTGAGCTTATGTGCTTATTTGAGCTCATTGTTGCTTCCTACTTGACTGCTGCTACTTTCTCGCTTGTTCTTGAAATACAAAGCTTGTGACTTGTCTTGTTCTTGCTGATTTTGATTGACTGTTGCTTAGCATTGTTTATGTTATTACTTGTTGTTGTTTATGATGTGATAATTGCTAGCTTAATCTTCTTGGCTTATATTGGTCTAGCTTATTTTCAAAAAAAAAGCTCATTTCAAACTTCAAAACCCCAACTGTTTGGATTTAAAGGCTGCAAAAGCTTATTAGAAGCTTTTCAGCAAAAGCTCTTGCTCAAGGCTTGGTTATATTTGTTGTTAAAAGCATTTGCAAAAAGGAAAAAGTGAAAAAAAAATAATTGCAAAAAAATTGGGGTGTATCCAGATTCGAACCTTGGACCTCTAGTGTTGACTGGTCAACATTCAGACCAAAGCCAAGCACCATCTGTGCTTCCTTCTTGTTAATGTTTTAGTTTTCTCTTGTTTTATTTATAGTGGTAGGAACTAAATAAGCTTATTTAGCTTATTTCTTTTTTCTACTGCTTATAAATAAGCTCTTGGTCCTTTTCATATTTTTCTTAGCCTTATAATAGTATTAAGTAATTTTAGAAAAAGTTTTGAAATTTTCAAAAATAGTTTAGTATTTTTTCTAATTATATTTAGTTTAATTAGTATTTAATTAATAATAAATAATTAAAAAGTCAAAAAAATAATTTTCTTTTTTCTAAAATTTTCTTTTATCATTAGGATCATAAAAATTTAATTTGCATGTTCGTAGGGTTAACGTAGCTTAAATTTCACCTTTTATTTTGCGCACTCGCGTTTTTATTAAAGTTACTTTTACGTTTTTAAATTAGATTGCGTTTAGGGTTTCCCTAGTTTCCTATTATCATTCCCGTAGGATTTTAAGTAGTTTTTAAGTTTTAATTTTCACTCCTTGTTCGAATTCATGTTTTAGTTGCGTTAATTTTACTTTTCGTACGTTATTTGCAACTCGCGTTTTATTTAAATAACTTTCACGTTTTTAAAATTTAGGTTACGTTCGTAAAAGTAGTTTTGTAAAATTAAGAAAAACCAAAAACATAAATAAAGTGATAGCTTCTATTTAAGCCGTTTGGCTTATTTTTCTGCTTACGTATAAGCAATTTCTGATTTTAAGTTTTCAGTTTACGTTTTAGGTTAATTAGGTTTCGCGTTATTGTTAATATAGTTTGTTTACATCGTTCTCCTTCGTATTTCCTTAGTGTAATCATTCAAAACCCTTATAAACCCCTTTCCTGTCCAAATTCACCCGATCAAATAACTGTTTTGTTTACAATTCACACCTCGTCGGGACTTAAACGACCCGGGGAAACCTTATACTTCCGCGGAGCATTGACTCTAGGCTGTTTGACCATCTTGACCACATCCGTGGTTGACTTTGGTTGACGGTTTAGCATCAATCAGATGTAGGACCAAATAAGTCCATATGCTACATATAGAGAGGATGAGCAATAGAGTTATAGGCCTTGGTCTTGCAAGAAGCTCTATGTTGCTTGCCTTTAAGACAGACAACACAGGTTTGGTCATTCTTAAATCTCTTTTCTGGCAATCCTCTGACTAAACTATCTTTCACAATCTTTTTAATGGTTTTGAAATTTATATAACCAGGTCTTATGTGCCATAACATGGATTCATCCAATGTGGCCTTTGCAAGTAAGCAAGTAACATCATCTTTAGCAACAATGTTCTTCATATCAATACTGTATATATTGCTTTTTCTAGGAATTTTAAGTAAAACCTCACTTTCATCAGGTAACTTATAATCCTTAGATAGGACAAAACATTCATTATCAGTAAAAAGAACTCTGTGTTTCTTGTCACACATCTATGACACAATAAAGATATTATACTTAAGCTCTTACACATAGTACACATTTTCAAAATCCAAGTTTCCGGCTTTAGTAGTGCCTTTGCCAGAAACTTTTCCACCAACTCCACCTCCAAAGCTGACAAATTGTCCATCATAAGGTTTGAAATCTATGAGATATGACTTGTTGCTAGTCATGTACCTTGAACATCCACTGTCTGAATAGCCTTGATCTTCTCTAATCATTGGATGTTCCTACACATAAAACAAAGGAATTAGTTCCTTTTGGAGACCCAAGCCACAATTGACTTCTATCTGCCTCGTGTATCAATATAGTTGAATCTGTCAAAGGTCATTGATACACCCTTGGAATTGTTAGAGGTGTTAATTCCTTTAGGTTTCCATTCCCAACGTGCTGAAGCCTTCACAGCATTTCCCAAATTTACCCTGTTCTTGTTTACAGAATCAGCAGTGGTAACTTTTGGCCTAGCAGTGGCAACTGCTGGCTTAGAAATTTTAGTTTTTGGTACCCACTTCTGATTGTAAACAACCTTTTTTTCTCATAAAAGGTCCTTTTACATGATTGTGCAGATTTAACAAAGGTTGTAATAGGTTGTGCACTTTTAACAGGTGATTTTGGGTAAGCAGTGTTAACTTTTCCAGCAGTTGTAAAAGGTTTAATGCCAGATTTTAGTTGAAATGCTCTGGGATCATATTACTATGTGAATGAGGGTATGTTTGTTTTTGAAAATTGTTTTCATTCACCATTGTGTTCCTAAAACTTCCCTTTTTCCCTTATGGTAGTTACAGTTAGCATGTAGGTGATCAAAACTACCACAGATATGACATGCTTTGTTATTCTTCACAAAATCACTACCAAATTGTTGAGACTTAAGATTATTCCAGTTCCTATGGCTTCCCCTAGGAGCTAGTGACCTGTTCCTATAAATCTCAGTGTTGATATAAATAATTGACTCAAAACATTATTCATATCTTTCGATATCTCTAAGTTTTGATAATCACAAAACGAAAACTCATCAAACCAAAGGTTATGACGTAAACAAGTATTTAGTAGTAAATACTCACTTTCACCATTTAATCACTTAAGGCATGAATAAACAAAGTGATTAATGTATTATAAGATCAAAGGAAATCTTGTCTTAAGACATAACATTTTATAAAATGATTTTAACATTTTATATATATTTGTAAATCATTTTTGGAATAGCTTTATTAAACCACAAAAATGTGATTTCAAATTTCCAACCAAAAAGGGCAAATTTTATCCAGAAAAACTTTTCAAACATTCAGGAGGGTGGCCCCCTTAATTTTACTAGGCGGCCCCCTTAATCATTAAGGGGACCGGCCTATAATTAAGGGGACCGGCACGCTCCCGAACAGTATTTTCTGGCCCTATAAATATTGGATCATTCCACATATTTTTCTCACCTTTTTGCACTAGAAACTTTCTGATCTAAACATCCATTTCCTTTCTCTAAATCCTTTGATCTTATATACTTTGATCTTTGTTTCAAAGTGATTCAAGCCTCAACATTCAAAGTGCAAAGAGAAGAATACTTCTATTAGAAGTATTACAACTTAGTATCATCTTGCTATCTAAGTTGCTTGTTTATATTTTCTTGTAAATCTTTCATTCTTTGGTGAATAAGGTGTATGTATTAGTTAGCTAGATTTAGTTGAAGAATCTAGAATTGTTGTAAGTGTAAAGTGGATCTTGAAGTGAAGAAGAAGGGTTAGATAGTATTGGTGATAGGAGATTGTAGCAATAGGGACTTGTTGTGAAGATATTGAGGGTTCCAAGTGAAGAAGATAAGAAGACATTAGTAGATTGAAGTTGTGAAGACTTTAGTGGCTTGAAGGTGTGAAGACATTAGTGGCTTGAAGGTGTCAAGACATTAGTGGCTTAAAGGTGTGAAGACATTAGTGACTTGAAGGTGTCAAGACATTAGTGGCTTAAAGGTGTGAAGACATTAGTGACTTGAAGGTGTCAAGACATTAGTGCCTTAAAGGTGTGAAGACATTAGTGGCTTGAAGGTGTCAAGACATTAGTGCCTTGAAGGTGTGAAGATACTTGTGGTGTGAAGAAATATTGAAGTAGTGCAAAGGCGTGAAGAAGAAGTGGTGTGATATTTGGTGTGAGATTGGTTCTAGCTACGATTAGAACTCGACATCTTGCTTTGTGTCGTTAATTGGTGTAAGCTTTTGGTGTGTACGGTTTTCTCCGTCATAAGGGAGGTTATTGACTTAGTGAAGAAAACTCTCGAGTTCGGTGCTCGGGGAGTGGAGTATGGCAAGGAAGGTGTCCTTGTAGCCGAACCACTATAAATCCTTTGTCTCTCGGTTTGATCTTTCCATCTCTCACTCTTTGCTTGCTTTCTTACTAGCTTTTCATATATTGTTAATATTGTGTGTTGTGCATATATTGATTTCACATAAAGATCAAACTAGGTTCCATTTAAAACATTAATTATACTTTAGTAAAATATAAGTATAAACAATTACTAAGACACATATATCTATATTAGTACAAACTTGTAATTAAGTAAGATATATGAAATTATAATTTCTATTCAACACTTTAAACAAGTAGTGTATATATATGATATATGTGAATTAGTTTGTATCTATACTTTAGCTTCAAAGGTTTTTACAATTACCATTAATTCTTTGAAAAGCAAATTCTTATTAAACGAAAAAGACGCAAAACTATTCAACCTCCCTTTCTAGTTTTCCACAATTGGTACCAGAGCCACGTCTAGCAAGATTTTTAAAATAGATTGTATTTTAAAACTTGTAACGATCTATGGAATTTGAAAAATATTTAGAAGGGGAATTTATGCAACAACCACCATTATTTGAAAATAATCATTTTCTTGAATGGAAAAACAAATTTGAAAATTATGTGAAATCAATAGATCTTGATCTTTGGCATATCATTTCAATTGGTGATCTTAAACCAACCAAAATAGATTTTGAAAATCAAAATAATATTCTTCAAACTAAAATTGATAAAAACACTAAAGCCAAATTACTTATTTTCAAAACTCTACCAAAAGTTAAATATGAAAGATTATTTCGTTGTAAAACGGCAAATGATATTTGGAAATGTCATTTAAAGATTCACCAAGAAGAATGTAAAACCAAAGATGATAAACTTGATATTGCACAAGAAATAGTTAATCTAGAAAATGTAGTAAATAAATATTTAGTTGAAATAAACACATGTACTACTAGTTCAAATGTGATCATTGAAGGTATCTGCAACGAAGAATACATGAGCCAAATCCGAAGAAAGAGCGTGAATAAATCATGGTGCAACAAGTGCAAAGAAGACGATGATAATACGGCTTATGAGAATATTCAAACAAATGAGAACACAAGTATTGATGGCAAGAACTACATGTCTCTAGATCCAAGTGAAACTACAAACAAAACATGGAGCGACATGGAAGATGGAATTGATCACCGTATAGCATGTGAGGAATGTACAACTACAAAGAAGGTACAATCCAAAACTAAACATTTTTGCTATGATCAATTTATATTAGAATTTTTAAAAATGGAAAACAACTTCAAACATTTTTGCAACATTGACTCAAAAATTATTTTTAAGAACGAATTTTCAACATCCGCTGAAAACAACTTTGAAAAAGAAATCATTTTAGAAGATAAAATGTCTAGACTTAAAAGTAATATTGAAATCGATCTTGAATGTAAAAAATGTCGAGACTACGAACATGAAATTAAAATTGAAAATGAAAAAGCAAAAACATTGGCAAAATTCGAAAATAGCTCTAAATCTTTAAAATATCTTCTCGACATTCAAAAGCCATTTTATGATAAAACCGGGTTAGGATTTATCGTAAATGATCCTTCAACAAATGCATTAAAACAAATAAAATTTGTTAAATCTAGTGAATAAATTTAGAACTAATACTATTAACATTCATTACTTATTATTCTAGACAAGAAAGTCATTGTTTGTTAATTAAAACAAACTATTGATGAATTCTTGTACTTATCGACGACATCCCCATCATATGCATTCAAATGCAATGGATGTTCTTATCTAACCAACTAGGACCCATGAGAATCTGGGTACCAAGCTGTTTATCATGTTTAGGTAATTAACGAATGAAGAGCCTATTACGTGTTGATCTACTCATCTCGCTCTATTACCTTTGACGAATATTGGTTTATATCACGTTGTTTCACATTCTGCAAATGTTTCGCCTATGACGTTCTTGCGGGAATATTCTTGTCTCGGCATTGTGCTATTCACTCTTGGAGCATTGGTATCATGGTGTGTCCGTTACTATTTCAAGTTGAAGCCTCCTACGTGCTACTTCTATTAACCTTCACGATTTGTGATGTTTGGTGTGATCGATTGAGCATCTCGGATCTAGTTCCCTCGATTTCTATTCATGGGAATATCACTTGGCTACTTCGACATGTTTTGGACTAACTCTTAAGACTTCTTCTATCACCGTCATGCCCACTCTTTTTGAAAAGCTGGACCTGAGATAAGTTTTCTTTTCAAAAACTTGTCAATGTTACATTATATTTTAGAATGTTTTAATTAGTATGTCAATACGATTTAACTGATAAGTTGCTATGCTTTTAGATTATTAACACTAATATATGCATACATGATATTAGCATTATTAACCTTCTTGTTGTTTAGTCTATTATCATTTTTCTTAATCTTCTATGATCTATAGTAGAACCCTTCCACTTATGCTATATGATCTTACTAGTTGCATTAATAGATGTATTATAATTGATATTTGCTTGCAACTTGATATTATGATGTTCTTTGTATATATATATATATATATATATATATATATATATATATATATATATATATATATATATATATATATATATATATATATATATATATATATATACACATGTCTATCTTGTATTCATGAACTATTTACCTTGCTCCTTCCTGTCCCATTGCATTTAGATCATAAATATCTATCATTTCACTTTAATATCTTTAGGTATCATTAAAGATGATTATGTGTGACGATGGGCTTAATAGATTCTCCTGAGCATGATAAGTTTCCATATCAAATCCCTCACTTGAAACTTCTTGATTATCATGATCAAAACATCATGTTCAAAACTTCTCTCTTTTTGAATGAAATATTTTCTTTAACAATTTATTTGACTAAAATTTCTTCCATTACCATTATTTTAATCAAAAACAAGATTGAGATTTTTTTTCTTTCTTTGTTACACGTTAAGAAACAAAATTCAATCTATGTTAGTGTAATGCATACTTGAATTTACTTCAAAATATTGTTGAATAAAACTAAAAACGTTTTGCTTAAAACACATTTAACTTTCTTTCAAGTGTCATACACTTCTATTGGAAATGACATTCACAATCTAATCAAATCATTTCATGAGAATCATGACTTGCCCATATGGATCTTGTTTGTAACAAGTCTTGAAGTCCATATAATCATATCCACCTATTTGTTACTTGTTAACAATCATCAACATGTTTGCTCTAGGCTAAATGTTATCATTTTCATATAGTTGCTCATTTAGCTTATTTGGCTTATTGTCTCCTTTGTTGCATATCTTAATTGATAAATTAATAGATAGCATGATTATTAGAAATTAATTGCCTATTTTAATTAATTCTATTTCACTCTCTACATTCATGAATAGTATGCCCTATATTGCCTCAAAGAGTTGAACTTACTTGAATCCATAAACAAAAACACAACCTTTTTGAAAATTTTCTGCCAAAAACCCATTTCTGGCATTCTGGGAATCACCAGATGGGTGGCCCCCTTAATGATTAAGGGGACCGGCCCCTAATTAAGGGGACCGGCCATCTGATGGTCGGGGATACTGTTTTCTTTATCACTTTTTGACCCATTTCAGCCTATACCTCCCAAAATTCACAAACATATTTTGTCCCATGCTATCCCTCAAAATTTACCTTCCTAAACCACATTTCTCATACACTATAAATACCCTCTTCCCATCATTAATGCCATCACACCCAAACATGTCATCTCCCAACAACCAAAAACCTAAAATTTCAAGAACCGCAAGGATCTCCGTCAAACCCGTTTGGAGGAGGAAACTTGATTCTTGTCATAACTCAAGTGATGTTGTTTCAAGTCAACCAACTACTAAACCTCAAACCCACAATAATGATTCATCACACAACCTATCACCCACTCATTCCCTCATTCATGC
Source organism: Artemisia argyi (assembly GCA_030686995.1). Taxonomy (NCBI): domain Eukaryota; kingdom Viridiplantae; phylum Streptophyta; class Magnoliopsida; order Asterales; family Asteraceae; genus Artemisia; species Artemisia argyi. The sequence continues at coordinate 151,225,211 of CM060690.1, forward strand.
TTCTTCTTATGATGAGCATGCTCAATCCCAAAACAACAATCCCAATCTCTCAATCAATACTTCACATGTTGCTCATTCAACAAAAACACCACTCACTCTTGGAGAACCTCTTCCACCCATTTCATGTTTTCATGACTACCCAAGCTCAACCATGTCTCCACCACCAAGAGTACCACCACCACATCCTACAACCTCACATGCCATTCCTATGTTGCATGTTCAAACCCTCACCCAAGACAACTACCATGTTCCACCATCATCACCTTCCTCCGAACACTTGAAGTTCGTTGAGGAGCTAAAAGAGGCTCATGAGCTTAGTGCTCTTTTAGCATTACATCTTGCGCAACGCAATTTGGATCCAACCCAATCAAGCTCACCATCATCACCACACAACATCAACCAAGTTGAGAAGCATGTCAATAATTGCCCTTGTTGCATCTTCCTTCAACAACAAACCATTGCCTTGAATGAGCACTTCACTTGGATTGAGTATCTTCTTACAAGATCTCAACAAACATCATCACTTGAACAACATCAAAACCCTCAATCAACAAACCCTATCTCTAACCCACCACCTACAAGTTCCACATCTCCAAACTCACCAACATCCATGCAACAAAAAGTTTATCTCCACTAAACCACTAAGCATTTTACATGCTTATGTTTCTCATTTTCAAATAAAACACCTCAACCATTTTGGGATTCAAGAAAGTTTGGTGACACTCTTTGTTGGCACAATAGGATATTCTACTTAGTATTAGAATTCCATCATTATGGCTTTTGTAACAATGATTATGTGGTTGACATAATCATCTTGAATTAATGAATGCTTTTATATGTGTTTAAAATTCTTCTTTGCCATGCTTACTATTAGTTGTTATTATGCTATATGTATTTGCTTGTGCCTCTAATATTTTTCATGCAAGAATTCCATATCTCGAACCCTTGGTGCCCTCAAACGAGGGGGAGCATACATCAAGGGGGAGCCTTTACCTTATAGGCTTAAACCTTTTTGATTCTACAAAAAGGGGGAGAAGTGAATATAAACTCACTAAATACTTGTCTAAAAATTAATTTTTGGATTTAACGAGTTCAGGTTTTGTAATCATCAAAAAGGGGGAGATTGTTGATATAAATAATTGACTAAAAACATTATTCATATCTTTCGATATCTCTAAGTTTTGATAATCACAAAACGAAAACTCATCAAACCAAAGGTTATGACGTAAACAAGTATTTAGTAGTAAATACTCACTTTCACCCTTTAATCACTTAAGGTATGAATAAACAAAGTGATTAATGTATTATAAGATCAAAGGAAATCTTGTCTTAAGACATAACATTTTATAAAATGATTTTAACATTTTATATATATTTGTAAATCATTTTTGGAATAGCTTTATTAAACCACAAAAATGTGATTTCAAATTTCCAACCAAAAAGGGCAAATTTTATCCAGAAAAACTTTTCAAACGTTCAGGAGGGCGGCCCCCTTAATTTTACTAGGCGGCCCCCTTAATCATTAAGGGGACCGGCCTATAATTAAGGGGACCGGCACGCTCCCGAACAGTATTTTCTGGCCCTATAAATATTGGATCATTCCACATATTTTTCTCACCTTTTTGCACTAGAAACTTTCTGATCTAAACATCCATTTCCTTTCTCTAAATCCTTTGATCTTATATACTTTGATCTTTGTTTCAAAGTGATTCAAGCCTCAACATTCAAAGTGCAAAGAGAAGAATACTTCTATTAGAAGTATTACAACTTAGTATCATCTTGCTATCTAAGTTGCTTGTTTATATTTTCTTGTAAATCTTTCATTCTTTGGTGAATAAGGTGTATGTATTAGTTAGCTAGATTTAGTTGAAGAATCTAGAATTGTTGTAAGTGTAAAGTGGATCTTGAAGTGAAGAAGAAGGGTTAGATAGTATTGGTGATAGGAGATTGTAGCAATAGGGACTTGTTGTGAAGATATTGAGGGTTCCAAGTGAAGAAGACTAGAAGACATTAGTAGATTGAAGTTGTGAAGACTTTAGTGGCTTGAAGGTGTGAAGACATTAGTGGCTTGAAGGTGTCAAGACATTAGTGGCTTAAAGGTGTGAAGACATTAGTGACTTGAAGGTGTCAAGACATTAGTGGCTTAAAGGTGTGAAGACATTAGTGACTTGAAGGTGTCAAGACATTAGTGCCTTAAAGGTGTGAAGACATTAGTGGCTTGAAGGTGTCAAGACATTAGTGCCTTGAAGGTGTGAAGATACTTGTGGTGTGAAGAAATATTGAAGTAGTGCAAAGGCGTGAAGAAGAAGTGGTGTGATATTTGGTGTGAGATTGGTTCTAGCTACGATTAGAACTCGACATCTTGCTTTGTGTCGTTAATTGGTGTAAGCTTTTGGTGTGTACGGTTTTCTCCGCCATAAGGGAGGTTATTGACTTAGTGAAGAAAACTCTCGAGTTCGGTGCTCGGGGAGTGAAGTAGGGCAAGGAAGGTGTCCTTGTAGCCGAACCACTATAAATCCTTTGTCTCTCGGTTTGATCTTTCCATCTCTCACTCTTTGCTTGCTTTCTTACTAGCTTTTCATATATTGTTAATATTGTGTGTTGTGCATATATTGATTTCACATAAAGATCAAACTAGGTTCCATTTAAAACATTAATTATACTTTAGTAAAATATAAGTATAAACAATTACTAAGACACATATATCTATATTAGTACAAACTTGTAATTAAGTAAGATATATGAAATTATAATTTCTATTCAACACTTTAAACAAGTAGTGTATATATATGATATATGTGAATTAGTTTGTATCTATACTTTAGCTTCAAAGGTTTTTACAATTACCATTAATTCTTTGAAAAGCAAATTCTTATTAAACGAAAAAGACGCAAAACTATTCAACCCCCCCTTCTAGTTTTCCACACTCAGCATATTTTATAGTTGGCCTAGTATGATGAGCTTGTTTCCTAGGCTATTCCTTCTTAACTTTAACAACTTCAGGAACACTGGTTTCTACCTTAACCTTAACACTTTCATCCATTAGAGATGAATCACTTGAAATCTCAAAGGCATCAGTCTCTACCTTAACATTTTCATCAATAGCTTCTGTAGGACTGATAATATTAGTGATTCATGTGGTTCGGGGGGTCGGGGAAGCTCAAAGTAAAGGAAAGACATGATATTATTAGATTAAGAAAGGGGAAGGTGTGTGTGTATTTTAGAGAGAATGAGGAAGAAACACACACACACCTATGAGTACAAATGAGACATCCAACCTTCCTAGTTTGACTAGGGAGGTATTTATACAAGAATACTAGCTAATCTATACTCTAATGTCAAGACTAGTCCTCGAACATAAATACTATTGCAATTCCCAAATATGACTTAACTTTAAGGCTAACAATCTCTCCCCAAAGTGATGTCATAAGGGAATTGCTTACAGCTCTGAGAGTGGTCTTCAAACTTCATTGCACCATTCATCTTCCTAAATCTTCTCAGCTGCCATCTCTTTACTTGCAGAAGAACAATGTGAGCAAATCTAATTAGGGATTAAATCTGGCCTTACACTCTACCCTAATTAGTGCTCTCCCCCAAATTAACAACTTTTCTGATGAATGCCCTGAATATGAAGAAGTCTTTTGATAATTAAATGCAAACCGTCTTTAGTCTTTAGACACGCAACGGAAAATGTAGAACAGACTGTAGACTCGACCTTCTTCAAGATTGTCCATTCGTAGGAATAAAATATCAACATCTTCATCTTACCAAACGCATTCCAGTTATCTTACATATAACAAATCAGCCCGTAACGTACACATGAAATGATAACACCAAAGTAACAAGTTGAAACACTGATCATATTGGATTATTTGCCCGAAATTGGTGAAGGTGGATAAGGTAGAAGTACGTAGAAAAAGATGAGAAAATAAGGATATAGAATCAACCAATCTCCAACAAAAATCATTTCATAAATCATTAAAACCAATCACGTGAACTTGCTGTGTGTCCTTGATGTACACATTTCTCTCCCCTGATGGTTACGATTTATCAGAATCAGCATATGAATGTGTACGTGAAGCATTAACTGGAAGCACTTTGTCATTAATCATATCAGCCCGTGAGAAGATGTCGATAAATCCAATCTACTAACAATGCCATTTGATATTGTCTAACTCTTTACCAACCCCATGTATCAAACAACGGCTCTCTGTAGTAACCACATGTGAAGATAACCCGATATGACGAACTTGAGAGTGAAGTAAAATCCCCCAGACATGTGACTTAAGCTTGTACTATCCTGTGACTAAGAACGGTGTACCTTATACCCCTAAAGAAGTGTAATAAGCACAGTCCCTCTTGCACTACAACGTAACTCCTTAAAGTGATAGCTACTTTGTGAGTATAGAGAGAAAGAATCACAAAAGTAACTAGATATTCAAGTCTTCGTCACTGTTAATATATGCCCAAACAAGTCATCTTCGCGGAAGTGAAGAAAGAAAGAAGATGAAATAAGTGTAATACCAAAAATACCAAAAATACCAAAAATAATAAAGAATCATCCCCGTAGTCACATTTGATAAGCATTAAAAACTTTAGCTGTGCAATATGTATCCCCGTGAAAATTGTAATACCAAAAATACCACTCTTTTTCCAAATTACCAAAAAAAATTTCGTTCAGCCCAGTTTCATATGTAAGCCCGTTTATATCTAATGTCAGCTCAAGATTTCCAAAGAACAGTTCCGATCCAATCCAATTCCAAGATAATCCAATAAGCCCAAGATTGAAAACATGAGAACCAAGCCCAACAAATGAAATACCCCAATCTAGTCATATTGATATAAACTGTATACCCTTATCATAATCTCATTACACAACCCTAACACACATCTATCAAAATATGCGCCCCCATCACACCTTATCACATCCTCTCACCCAACTTTTCTCAGACCCAACATTTCATACCAAATCGATCAAAAACTCATCTAATCTCATCATCTCTATCATCAACATCGATTCACAAACACAAAGCCTTTTCTTTAATAATCCAATCAAGAAAAAGACATCACCTTTTTAAATTATTCCCACAAGAATCCATTTAGTCTTTCTGTTCAAGCAAGTCAAGCACCAAAGGATGGCTTCAAGATCATTAAAGATGGTCTCAGGTAGGATGTTGGTTCATGTTGTGGTTGTCGAAGCTTGATTAGATGTAGGTGAGAGTTAAGGAATGATGGTGAGGGTTTGATGGTTGTGTCTATATGTAGGATTGATGTTGTTGGTTTGGATTTGTCGAGGCAGTAGTGACTTCGTGTGTTCATCACAACGTCAATATTGATTTTTCTTTTCAGTTTTGTTTGTGACTTATGATGTTTATTAGCTGAAGTCAACAAAGAGTTTGGTATTTTGTTTAGGTCGTGGTCTTCAGTTACTTTTCAAAATTTGTCACCTTTCATTTTTGAAACTTTGCATCTTGAAAGATTTTTGAAACTTTGACACTTATCGAGAAAGTGACTAAGTTTTCAAAAACGTAAAACACTTTGCGAAAATATATATTCTCGAAAAAATAGTACATTTCAAAACATATTCTCGAAAACTAGTACATTTCGAAAATGTATTCTCGAAAAATAGTACATATCGAAAATTTCTCATACAAGAAATTCCGACCAGATTCCGATGAGTTTTCCGACCTTGTTGACAACTTTTCACGGTACATGGTACAAAACAAGTCACGAAATTGATATTACGTACAAAAGTAATATAACCTATAGCATAGATCTGGTAACCACGAACATATAGACCACAATAAACAGATATATGAAACTTTTAAGAGAAAGCACATGACTTATTATGTTTTGACCATTTTGGATACACAAAACTTGTATAAAAGCTGTTATAAAACTGTTCCCAATAAAAGATAAGAAAAAAAAATTCAGATCCGAAAAATATGGTTACTGATGAGTGCTCACACACTCATCATTTTTGGTCAAATCTGAACTGCAAAACATACAAAAACACTCAGAAATACATCAAAATACTAAAATATTTCAAAATTGTGTTTTATATGTTTTAGATGCAAAATGAGCAAAAACAGATGAAAAACGTATAAAGTTTGCAAAATTGGCAGTTTCAGTCCCCCAACTTTCATAAAATGACAAAACTAGTCCCTGGTCATTCAAAATATGGAAAAATCACCAAAGGTCCTTTTGAAATCATAAGTTGTCATATTTAGTCCTTTGGTGAAAAATCTCAAAAGTTTTGGAAATTTACAATTTTGGTCCTTGGAGTTTCAAACTTTGGCAGAATTGGTCCCTGGTGGGAAATTTTTGAAAGAAAAATCATTTTTGGTCCTAGAAAATCATAAATTATCAAAAATGGACCTTGGGAGGGAAGTTTGAGGAAATGTCATGTTTGGTCCCTTAAGTTTGGCAATTTGTCAGTTTTGGTCCCCAGGAATTTTGAAAAAGTGAAAAATGCAAAATTGGTTATTGAACTTTGGAATCTTGGCATTATTGGTCCTCATGAGCAGCTTGGGAAAGTTTCATTTTCAGTCCCTAAACTTTTGGTATTTTACATATATGGTCCTTGAGGTACAAATAAACAAACGGACCCTTATTTTTATTTTACCCAAAACAAATAAAACCAAAACCAAACCCAAGTCCAATACACCCCCCAAGCCCACCATAAAAACCGGCCCACTCCCACCCCTTTAATATTACCACCATTTGACCTCAGTCAAACGGTCAAACCATCTCCACCTCCCTCACCACTTGTTCACTGCAAATCCCTTCCACACTCCACATCCCCCTCCTCTGTCACCAATCCCATACCATGTCCCCTCCCCAACTTGCTAATACCTCCAAAGCTCCATTTATTTCCCTTAAATCCCTCCAAGTCACCTATAAAACTGCCAAAACCTCTTTCCCGCCAAAATTGAGTGGACGGCCAAGATTATTTTTTGCTCATCCTATGGACACAAATTGAAGTGGGAAAACACTTGGGACCCTTTGTGAAGTATTTAAGTCAAAAAGAAAGAAGAGAGAAGTGCCAGTTATTTTTTTTAGAGTAGTGTAATTTAGACTTAGTGTAATTTTCTCTTTTAATTTCTGAATTTAGTCTCAAAAGTGTTATAATCAGTCTTTGTAATGAATGTAATTCTTATTTTCAATTAAATCCAAGTTTACTTTTATCATATCCATATTTGGCAATTTTGAATGAAACTGACAACTTCATTTGGCATTGTTAATTGTTTTTGTGTATTGTTCTAATAAGCTCAGTTAATCCTATTCACAAGTTTTTAAAAGGTTTTAAAGCTTTGCAATAGATTTCAGTGTATAACTCAATAATTATCAAAAAAATCTCATAATTAGCTAATCAATTCCAAAGCCAGTGTACTGATTGAAAAAGCAAAGGAACATGGTATCATTTGGATGGAAGTGGTATTAGTTGCTTCAGGGGAGGCTTTAGGTTGTGGTTTGTACCCTTTGTTACTTAATTCTCAGTTGGATACCATTGTAAGTCTATTTCTCAATCTTTAAGTTTGGTACTGTAGATTAGCTTATTCGGTGCTTATTTGTGCTCTTAATACTTATTTAGTGTAAAGGAGGTGTTGTGATACCATTTGGAACCTGTGTGTTCATTAGATTGAATGTTGCTCAGTTTTACTTGTCCACTGCCATAATTAGCTTTTAAATGCTTCACTGTGTCTTTGCTTTAATTTTTGGTGTTTATGTGATTAAGTCAGTTTAGTACATCATATTAGAACCCTGTAGGTCTGTTTCACAGCCTTTATCCCTCATTTCCTTTGAAATCACAAAACAGACAAACAATTAAGGGGTGTTTGGTTTAGCGGATTGATCTGTGTTAGATGGTGTTTGTGATATTCTTCTTGTTTGATGTATGTTGTAAATGGTTCAGTAACTCATTTTAACACTTAAAACCAACACTCATTTGAATGAAAGTCAAAATCACTCCTAAACCTCACCTAGGAGTTAACTGTCAACATTGGAGATCCAAAAATCATTTACATCAGCTCATAATTGGTAAATTTAAGTTGGATTAACTTTGTTTTAGCTTAGAAACATGTTTTAAGTCCATTAGAATCATCACAAGTTCACAAAAGTCAATTTGCTAGTTTCATAAAAAAAAAAGTCAAATATGCACATATCAGATTTTTCCAAATATTGCAAGAATTTATTTGATTTTTGTGTTATGATTTAAGCATTGTGGTTTTTTGCATGTTAAAGTATCCCACCTCATCTTCTAGTTCCTACCTTCATTTGATTTTTACCATTTTTTTTGTGGGGTCCACTTTCATCCAAAGACACTTGCAGGGCAAGCTTCTGCCCTGCTGCATCAGATTACCTCCCAACACCACCACTTGGTGGTGGTTTTCTGACCACCTCAGTGGTCCACAAGCCACCAAGTTGGTTCCTTTCCACCCCCTCCTACCACACTCCAAGATTTGACCATTGGTTTGACCCCAAGACCTGTGGACCCCACCTGAATTGGCCACACAAGTTTGTCCCATTTCCAGTCCTCAAACAAATAAGCAAGTGCTTATTTTGAGCTTAATTGCTTATTTTGTGGTCCCCTTTTGCATTTTCTTGTTTAAACAAGTTCCCACAACTTATTTAGACCTGAATTCACCTTATTGGGACCCACTTGATCTCATTTGAGCTCATTTTCATCCTTGGTCAACAAAAGTCAACTGTGGAGCCAAAAAGCTTCCACAGTGCTTATTTTTAAGCTCCACAAAGTTTGTTTTTACAAAAGTTTTCCATTTTTAGGTGTAAAACAAGTTTCCAAAAGAAAATTCCAGAAAATCAAAAATTAATTTTAAGTGGTAGTTTCTATTTAATTTTATTTAAATTTAAATTTTAATTTTTAGATTTTTATTAAGTACTTAGCTTTTTTATATTTTTTTTAAATTCCTATTATGTTAAAGTAATTTTAGTAATTTTATTAGATTTTTATTCTGTCATTTAATATTTATTAGAATTAATCTTAGTTTTATTAATTATTAATTAATAATTAAGTTTTAAATAGCATAATTAGGTTTTATAAAGCAACACCTAGTTTTTATATTTTTCCTAGCTTTTATATAATATAAAATAATTTTATGAATTTTCTTATAATTTTTACTGTTCATTTTCTATTTTTCTTAATTTAAAATAGTTTAATTAGGTAATTAATATTTAATTAGTAATTAATTAATATAAAAATCATAAAAAGACAAAAATACATATCTTTATTTTTAAAACTTTTTTTTAGTTATTTTATAATTTTGGAAATTTTATTTTCATTTTTCTAGTGTTTAATTAATATTATATTGTATTTAAGTTATTTAAATATTAATAATAAGTATGAAATAGTAATTAATTAATAATAAATAATTAAATAGTGTAAAAATTTATTTTCTTTTTCTAAAAATTTTCTTTTATCCTTAGGTTTATAAAAAAGTCATTTTCAACCCCTGTGGGTTTTCAGATTTCAGTTTTCACGTTTTGTTTTGTACGTTTACGTTATTTAAAACGTGAACGTACGCGGTTTTAGATTTTAAACATTTCTGATTTTTCCTAGCTTCCAGTCTTATTCATATGGCTTGTTTAAGCTATTTCATTGTAGATTCCTTAGTTTAACCAATCTCAAACCCCTTTCCGTCCAAATTCACCCGATCACAAATCCGTTTGATAACCATCCGCACCTCGTCGGGACATAACGACCCGGGGAAACCCTATACTTCCACGGAGAATTGGTTTTAGACGTTTGACTTGGTTGACCATCACCTGGTCAATTAGGTTGACCGTTTGGGACCGATCAGTTACAAACAACTTCAATAATACAAACGAACCACAAAAAATCATCAAAAAGAACACCACAGCTCTGATGCCAATTGTAGGATCGAAATATTAGTGATTCATGTGGTTTGGGGGGTCGGAGAAGCTCAAAGTAAAGGAAAGACATGATATTATTAGATTAAGAAAGGGGAAGGTGTGTGTGTATTTTAGAGAGAAGGAGGAAGAAACACACACACACACACACACACATCTATGAGTACAAATGAGACATCCAACCTTCCTAGTTGTGACTAGGGACGTATTTGTACAAGAATACTAGCTAATCTATACTCTAATGGCAAGACTAGTCCTCGTACATAAATACTATTGCAATTCCCGAATATGACTTAACTTTAAGGCTAACAGCTTCTTTCACAAATTGAGGACCATAAGTCCTAATTGGTTCTTGGAACTCTTCTATCCCTATATGTGCTAGATCTATACCTGGAGGTGCTGGAACACCTCTTAATGGTGGAGGGACAGACTTGTAACCTACACATGATTTGGCCTTATTAACTACATGTGCTTCCCAAATTTTACCTATACACTTAGACTGATGAGCTAATGTATCACAAGTTATCTGAACATTTTCATTAGCCTTTTTAAGATTTTCCAATTCTTCTCTAAGTGCCTCATTAACTGCAATCATATAATCTAAGTCCCTTTTTAATACAACAATATCATCATTAAACTTAGACTCATTTGCTCTATAGTGCTCTATTTGTGTTTCTAAGACAGTCAAACCTCTTTTATAATTAGACAAAGTATAATTAGAGTCCATTAATTCAGTAGTTTGTTTATCCAAAAGTTCTCTAAGTCTATCAGACTCTTTTAATGCTTTACATGATTTAAAGCAACTGTCATTAGAGTGTACCTCAGAATCATAGAAAGCCATGAGAGCTAGTTCAGTTGCCATCATTGCAGATTCTGTAGATGCTTCTTGCTCATCAGCCATGTAACTCCAGTCATAGCTGACACCATCAATGGCCAACATTGCCTTAGGTTCTTCCAAAGTAGGCTCATTCTTCTTCTCTTGCTTGTACCAAGTGGATCTGTTGTCTGGCTTTCTTGGTTTTATGCACTCTCTAGCAAAGTGTCCCGTATTGTGACAGTTGAAACACTCCACCTTTTTCTTGTCAAATCCTGCAGTCTCATTACCATTAATGATAATCTTCCTTCCTATCCTTTGCCAGAATTTCTTTACCTTCATACTCAGCAGTGCAACTTGCCACTTGATATCCATCTCTTCTAGATCATCATCATCCACTTGCTCCAGATCTTCATGTGTTAGAAGTGAACCACTGACTTGGCTTGAGAGATAAGCATAAAAGGTAGGATCTCCAAGTCCAGCAATTTTCCTTTTGGAGCTAGCAGTGGTAACACTTGCACTGCCAGTGGAAACAGCAATATGGGCAGCATCTTCATCTTCATCACTTTCATCATCAGAACTATCATCTAAAGATGATGATATAAGAGCTAAGTTCCCAGAACTTGTACTTAGCTTCCCTGCCTTCTTTAATATTTGTTCAATAACTTTAAAGTTATTGTAAAGATCATTGAGTTTCATTGTTTCCAGCTCAGGTTTGTCTTCCCAGACAATAACATTGGTGTGAAACTCAGAAGGTAGACTCCTTAGAAACTTCAAGTTGAGGTCTTCCCTTTCTACTTCAATGCCAAACACAATAAGTTGTGTTACAATCTTCTGGAGTCTAGTGAAGATACTGTCAATGGACTCATTATTTGTTGAAGAGAAGTTTTCATAGTTTTGTTTCAACAAAGTTTTCTGAGTCTTCTTGGTAGCATCATTGCCACCAAAAACTGAGAAAATCTCTTCAAACAAGGTCTTAGCAGTTTTGTATTTGCTGAAGGCTATGATTTGATCCTTAGGAAGGGTCATTAGCAGTAAACTTCTTGCCTTTAGGTCATTCTTTTTTTGAAGCCTCTCTTCATTAGTGACTGGTCCAGTATTAAGGGTCTGAACAGTCTTGCCATCAATTGTTTCTGTAGAAGTACCTGGCTTGAATGAATCACCATACATGATGATTTCCCAGAGAGCATAATCTTGTAACAGAAAGAATTGCTCTATCATAATCCTCCACATCTCATACTCATTGAGTTTGAGCTTAGGAAACCTTGCTGCAATGTTCGACTGATTGTTCTCCATCTCCATTGGACTTGCAAAAGTGAGTAATCTTCGAATCTCCTAATTCAAAGTATCAGAACCTGGCTCTGATACCACTTGATGGATCTAGACACACACCTTATGTTAGATAGATACTTTGAGTATTTACTATGTAGCACGCGGAATTTACTACAAAGTATTTAGAAGATGTATATGAGTGAAGTGTATGAGTTGTATGTGAATGAAACAATGTGAACACAGAGATTAACCAAACTTTAAGCTTCAATATTGTTAATAATAATACGAGTGATCTGAATATTTCTAGGGTTACACCTTGAAGCTCTTGCTATTGATACGTACATAAACCTAAACCTAGGATCTCCTTTTATAAGACACAAAGAGTCTTTTACAAGATAAGTATAAGACTAACATAATAGAATATACACAAGATCTTTTCTATGCTTATCTAATACACGGTTTCCTAACAATTATCTTGTAAGCAGTGGTAATAATATGTATTAGCAGTGGTAATGAGTTTACACTACTAGTGCATTCTTCAGCAGTGTTTTCTTCCAGACTTAACAGTGGTAACTGTTAGTATGATTCCCAACAAAGGCTACTATTAAATGTGTGTTGGACATGTTTAATGGACTTACCTCAAAACAAATATGGGAAGCCCATATTTGTAGGGGAGGCCGACCATACTATGGAGAAAAAAGGGGAAGCCCAAACTTGTTGTGCAAGTTAACAAGTTATATTAGGATTATGATTCATTTTAATCTATATACACTTGGAAAGCACACAAAAGATGCTCTCCGTCTTTCTCTACTAATACCAAACGTCCTAAGAAAACCTTAAAAAGGGTTAATGTTGGTTTTTTCCAATAGCAAGACAAATGGGTCGATTTTACTAAGGCAAAAAATACTGTTGTTTGTTGCTTGATTCTTGGAGCTTAAAGAACTAGCATTCGGGGTGATATACGAAGATGTGTAGTGTGGATTATCGATAGAGATCACCTACTTTGGTGATTAAGGGTTTCGTGATTATCAAGGAGGAACAAAAGGTTCGACTCTTGCTTCGTGAAATCAACCGATTATGCTACTAGAGGTAACTTTGTATGTTAATTTGTTAATATTTATACATCATACAGACCCATACTTGGGACTTAATCTGTTGCGTAATTATATGTTATAATTTTTATATTATTATATAAATCCCAACACCATGACCGTTGGCTTACCGGCGTTAAAAGTGGTAGATAATAGGATTTAATATTTAGCGAACACTAGTTGGCAACTATGTAGTACCTAAGTGCCTGGCAAGCACATATAAAATGTTGTCATATAAATTAGTTAAGAAACTTAATGCTTGGACTATATTTAGCCGGAAATTATAAGAAGAAGCTGTAGGGAGTGCCGATCGAATCACACTTGAACTATATAAGACTTGCTACAATACAACTACATAAACATTGCACATACAATCATGTCTTTAATTGAATAGATGACTAGCAAGGCGGACACATATTTTATCTCGTGGTAGTTTTGAAAGTTTATTTATTTTGTTTTATTTAATTTTCGTCATTTAAGTAAATTTACTATTCTATAATCACGTAGATTTAAATCACAGTAGTTGTTCATTTAGTCTAGTTACTTTAGTTCACTTAGATACTCTCGTTCTAGCAAATGACCCGGTCTTACCGAGTCTATACTATCACGAATGGGTACACTGCCCATAAGTGTTGGTGAATTCTTATTTGATTCGGTATTATATATTTTAAAACTAGATTTCATACATCAACATAATTGAATGATTAAACCTAAACTTATCTTGATGTATGTGATGTTTACAAGGCAGGAAAAGAGTAAAAACTTCAAAAATCGTATATGGTTTGGCTCCTAATAATTGCACATGAATTAAGAAAACAATGCAAAAGTATATATAGAAAATAGGTCCTGACTGTGTCAGCCTTTCGATGTGCCGCAACCAACTCGCCGTCTTCGATTTGGGTTTATTTTCACCGACTTGGTTGTGACGACGTCGGGTTATGAGGTGTGACAACATCACGTTGAAGTTGTGACGGCGGCACAAAGGCCGTCTCAGTCCACCGACTTGTCACAAAAAAGCACAAAAATCATCTTTCTGGGCACTTTTGGTGATGACGTTAGACATGCTAGTTACAAACTTGAAACTTTGTGTCACACCTCGCCAAGGCGGAAATGCGAGTGTAACTTCATGGATATCATCACAACACATGGTGTCTGTATAGAGAATTACTACATGCAAACAAATAGAGCAATGTACAGACACAAAGTGTCGTAACAATACCCCAAATAAAATAACCAAAAACAATATCCCGAAAAGGTATCTTCAATAGAACGTAAAGTACTAATTGAAAGAAATTAAAGTATCACAATCAAATTCAAACATATCGATAATCAATTCTCAAATGCAACTAAGTCTCGTCTAATCACTCCCTTCTACCTTAGCCTTAGAAAGCTCACCTGAAAATGATACTTAAAAACGTCAACATAATGTTGGTGAGATTCATAGGTTTAAGATACACAATATCACACAAGACAACCAGTTCGCTGTGATTATAAAACATAGCATGATAGTAAGACTAGTTATTATACAAGCTAACATGCAATCTCCATCAATAACCAACAACGCATCATAAGGGAACAATAGGGACGGAACGCACCCACGATCCACATAAACAATAATGGGTAACCAAACCCTCTGATCAGACCACACAGAATAATAATGAGTAAGGCTACTACCCTCCAATTAGATTGCTCAAACGAATAATGGAAGCACAACTACCCTCCAATTGAACCACACATAATAACCACACAATAATATCATAGCATACATACACATATAATAACACTTACTAGTCCATGCATTTATAAGACCACAAAATCACAGTAACTTAAAAAGTCTTTCAACACAAGCGTCATTCCCATCCCAAGTTTAAAACAAAGTAAAAATGGGACTATGAACTCACCTCAGTCTTTGCAGCTTCCAAATAAATAATCACAAATATATACAACAAAAATAAACCCACATTACACGCGACCAAGCTAAAAGCTATAGTCCATGTAACACACATATGATGGATGTCTAAAGGTCATATAAACCGCTATGGTTCACCTAGACTCCATACCAAAAACTACCAATCACTTACACTAACTAAATCTCTTGCACAAATTATATTAGAAAACGCAGAATTTTGGGGTACATTTACCCACATGAAATCATGACAAAAATAGATCCACAACTCACACCAAAAATTTACCATGGTCTCTTATGAGCATACAAGCTATTCCTAGAAGGCCATGCTCTAAAAACATACACAAGTACCCTTAATAAAATCAAACTTGAAAACTATCCAGAATCAGATATGAACGCACACCAACATGTTTTGACCTAAGAATCATATTTTTACAACTTTTTAACGTCCCTCCTTCACGTGGAAGTCAAAGGGAATATAGAAGTCAACTCTATCAGAAGGGCTAATCCTAATTCCACTTTATAACCCACTTTGGCCCTCAATACTTTTACCTAAATCTGTCCCGGTTTAACAACTTTGACACCTATTCTCGCAAAAATCATTAGGTTGCCGGAATTTTTGGAAAGCTCTTTCACTGAACTACAATTTAGACTCAAAACTCATGATCTAAATCATCACCATCTATTAAATAACTTCGTATCTTTACAGCCTTACAAATCTGGCAAAACCCTAACTCAATAACTAACATGTTTTACGCTCAAATCTCTTCACCAATCATCATAATATAATCAATAATTGATCCCAACATGTTTTAATTAATTAATTTACAGAAACTTACAAACCCTAGATCCATCAATATATGAATTATATAAATTAATTGAACACATGCATTAAAAGTTATACCTTGATCTTTGATTTTTGCTTCACTAGAAAAACCCTAACTTTTCTCTTGTGTTCCTCCTTGTGGTCGACCGTATATTGCAAAAGAGGGGGGGGGGGGGTGAGAGACTTTTATTTTGTATTTATAATAATAATGGATAACCCTTAGGCTTAAGAATTGTATTTGGAATCAAATTGGGTTTCCCCTTTCCCCCTTTTCACCCCAATCGGCCGCCCCCTAACACATATATTATTTTTATTTTTTTATTAAATTTAATTATTACAATCAAAACCTTATACTTTTGATATTTTATAACATCCCATAACGATACCTAACGTCTTACGCGTTAACCCTTCGTTTTTACGACGACTCGAAAAATAATCATTTCAAAATAAAGTTTTCAAAAATAGAATCTCACACAAAAATATATATATAACTCACAAATCCGAACTCTACGTAACTTACTAACGCTCAAATGCTTGAACGAAGACTTGTTACGCAAAACCTCAAAACACCAAAACCATACAAGTCATTTTTACACCAATAAGGCGACCAAAATGAACTTATCCGAATATTAACATTTACTCACACAATAATAACACCACGCAAAGGGATTTAGTGCTAAAACTTACCTATCTCACACATATACCACACATAACGCATAATTCACACCAAGTACAAGTTAAATAGGTCGAGATTATTAGTCAAACTAACAAGTTAAAATCACGGTTGTTACACTTTGTCCTTTTCTTCCATTGTTCATTCAGATGAGCCCAAATCTTGTACGTTTCCAACAAATGCATTCCCAAAGACTTAAATAAAAAAAAAAAGTGAAAAGATTTAAGCAATAAATTAGTGCATGAAATTAAGGGCTAAATGACCTCTAAAATAATATGATTTTGTATCTCATCACGAATAATCAGTTTTAGTGTGTAAATTAGTTTACTTGGTTAGATTACAAAATCATTTGAACTTGGAAGAACTTAGAGAAGCTCATCAATTTAAATTATAAAATATTATAAGAGCTTAAACTTTTAAAATACTAGCTGTTAAAACAAGTGTCGTTTTGCATACAAGCTTTTTAAAGCTTATAAACTTGATAACATCAAACAAGTTCATATTTTATATAACATTTATCCCTTGATTATATTGCTCATAAGTATTGTTTTTATATAAGATTTGATACTTAATAGTTACATATTTGCAAGGTTGAAAAATCGTGAATCGGTAGTCGGGCGGTCGACCCCCTTATAGCTTGTAATCGGTCTAGTCGGGATTAATCGAGTTGGTATTTTTGGCAAGTTTTGAGTATTTTCGGTGAGTTTTGGGCATTCCAGGCAAGATTTTCTTTATAAAACATCTTTAATAAATATAAACAACGACTATAAGTGATTAAAACAAGCGTACGACAAGTTTTGGGTATTTTCGGCAAGAATTGTACGTTTTTGGCAAGTTTGACAATTATCGGCAATTGTTGACAATGGTTGACCGATTTACACAAATCGGAAAGGTTGGTGGCCCAGTAGCGCCTAGGTGGCGATTAATCCGTTTTTTTTTTTTTTTTTTCAAAACTGCATATTTGTATCATAGGTGAAAACGGAACACTTGGTGAAAAGACAACTGAGTAGCATGGATTCAAGAACAAATGAAGAACATGTGTTAGAGATGCGATATGGCGTATCCAAGATAGTGGATACGCCATATCTGTGGTCAAAGGTGAATGTGGGATAATACTCATTATTTTATCGGATAATTATTATTTATCCGATATAGCGTATCCACTTTTGGCTACACCGTATTCACGAGGGGTTTTGAGAATTTATAAATACAACCCTCAAAACGATTTTAAGCTTATCATTCTTCAACCCAGACGAACCAAAAGGCAATACCACGACAGAAGACCATTGTTGGAGACCTCCAACACCACGAAGAACATCCTTGATCATCATAATGCTTGTTATTAACTGATTTGCATATCGACTCGACTATGAACTTGTTTAGCTTATCTTTTATTTATTGTTTTTTTATGTTGACTGAGATCATGTGCTAACACCCTTGTGTGTTAGTCTAGTTATGAATTTATTTGTTTTATAATTCGATTACTTGTTTTGATCGTTTCTTTATTTATTTACTTTTGTCTTTGTGTATGATTATAATTTATCCATAGTATAAGCTTTGATTGTTAAGTAATTTTACATTAATAATCATATGTTTAGGCGCCTCGTATAAATGTGATTAGAGATACATAAATGTCATTAATTGGATAAACGACAGTTGGTAAACTAGCTATTTGTGGACACTTAGTTAGCAAATAGCTAACATGATAACTAGTAATAGTTAACATAGGTAATAACTCTCCATATTTACTTGAAGACTTAATGAGCGTAGATTAGTAAATCTCTATCACCCATTCGAATTGGCTACTTATTTACATACTAGTCAGGATTCTAGCCACCTACAATACTATACCTAGGTCATATAAGATGTCTAATGTGGAATACATTAAGGCAGTGCAAATGTAATTGGATCATAGGTACAAGTAGAGAAATAACCGGTTAACACATTCTTCATCATTTGATTTTACATATATTTAATTATTGTTATTTCATTATTTCTCATTTAATTTCAAACTTTAATTTGTGCAGATCTCTCAAATATAAAAACCCTTATTTTGTACTTGCTATAATTTTCATTATATCATCTTAGATCATCGCTTTTCGTGAACGACCTGATTTTACCAAGTCAATGCTATATACAATCGGATACACTGCTCGTAAATGCTAGTCTTATTTGTTACTAATTTGTTTTATACAAAAATGTTAAAGCTAAATTTAACGTTTAGCTTATCTTTTTCAGAATCCAAATAAGCCAATAAATCATAAATAAAAATAAGCTAATAAAAACCCATTTAATAGCAAAACTTTTATGTTTGATAGCATAGCGTCAATTCCCAAAGCCAAAAAGCCACAGCACATCAAAACCCCCATTTGCTCTGCCCCTTGTTTTTCACCTCTTCTTTCTCCTCTGCCCCAAAAATAAAAAAAACAGAGCAAATGCAAATCACTAAAACAAATCATACCCTTTTCAGATCTAACAATTACAAACAAAACCCATTATTCATAAACTTATCTTAACTTAATCTATGCTTATCTGTGTGTTTTTGTAGGTGTAATTAGTGTGTGTGTGAGGTAATTAATTGGTAATGGGTGAAGAAGCAGTATTACCATGGCTAAAATCACTGCCATTGGCACCAGAGTTTCACCCATCTTTATCTGAATTCCAAGATCCAATTTCTTATATTTTCAAGATTGAACAAATAGCTTCCAAATATGGAATTTGTAAAATCATCCCACCCTTTTCGCCTGCTTCGAAAAAAACAGTCATTTCCAACTTAAACAAGTCCTTACTTGCTAAAAATAGTAATAATGACAACCAACAACAAGGTACATTTACCACTAGGCAGCAGCAAGTTGGGTTTTGTGTTAGGAAAAGTAGTAATAGGCCTGTCCAGAAGCCTGTTTGGCAGAGTGGTGAGGTTTATACCTTGTCGCATTTCGAAACTAAGGCGAAAGGGTTTGAGAAAGGGTATTTGAAGAATAAGGGTAAAAGGGTTTTGAGTGAATTGGAAATTGAGAGTTTGTATTGGAAAGCGCAAGTGGATAAGCCGATAACGGTTGAGTATGCTAATGATATGCCGGGTTCGGCTTTTGAGGCGTTTAGTGGAACGGGTGGGAGGAGTGTGAAAGGGAAGAGGAAGGAGGGGGAGGGGGTGACGGTGGGTGAGACGGAGTGGAATATGAGGGGAGTGTCGAGGTCGAAAGGGAGTTTGTTGAAGTTTATGAAAGAGGAGATACCGGGAGTGACGTCGCCTATGGTTTATATTAGTATGTTGTTTAGTTGGTTTGCGTGGCATGTTGAAGATCATGATTTTCATAGTTTGAATTATATGCATATGGGAGCTGGGAAGACGTGGTATGGTGTGCCGAGAGATGCGGCTGTGGCGTTTGAGGATGTGGTGAGGGTTCATGGTTATGGTGGCGAGATTAATCCTATTGGTGAGCTATGAATTTATCCCCTGTAGTTTTATTGTTGTTGATTATATGATCTGTTTTAATTCGATATGTGTTATGTACTTTATTAGTGAATAATTGTAAGATTTGCTGATAGGTACGGTTAGTATTAGAACTGCTTATCTGCATTTAGTTTTTAGACAATCTCAAATACACCCTAAAGATTTAGAGATTTGCAGATAACTTGAAGTGGCCATATTTATAAGTTTTACTTTTTAGTCATGTGTACATTTCAGGAAGTAATAAACCCTTATAGTCATTGCTCTAATTAGTGCTGAGAGTTTAGAGTTCCATCCTACATTCTTTTCTCTGTGTAGTTAGGACTGGTATTTTAGTATGTTTCAAATCGGGTAATTCAGGAGAAAGTATTTTGAATGGAATATCGACTATTGAGTGTTCCGAAGTCAAGGGTTCATATTATCAGATAGAAAAATCTTTTCCGGCATTTGATAAATGCATGTCTACTTTTATTAAAGATTTAAAGCTAATGCAGAGGGGTTTTAATCTATGAATTTGTCTGTTCTCTGTTTTAATTTGTTGTATGCTGATATGTTCTGTACTTAAATAGTGAATAATTGGAAGATTTCCCAGTAATTAGTAAAGGGCTGTCTGGGATTGCTAATTATAAGCTGTTTACATGCTAATTCTGTTTTGATACAACGAATAAGTAGTTTTTTGAGAGTGTATTGAATATTATGTATCCGAATTTATGCAAGTTAGATGCTGTTTAGAGTTGCTTATTACAGATAGCAACAAGAGCTTAAGCAGTTTTAATAAGGTATCTCAAACACTGATTTGCTGATAACTTGAAGTAAGCAACTGTAGCACAAGGATAGCTTATATCAAAATATTCTTTTGGTTATAATGTTGTGAATACGTGCTGCTATTTAGGCATGCATACAATACAGGGAGTCAAGAAACACCAAAAATAGTTGGTCTCAATTGGTACTCAGAGTTGGGTGTTATACTGTTTATATATTTCTGAGGAGAAGACTACAATATTGCTTTGCAATGTTATACTGTGTTGTAGGTTTAAGATATTTATTGCATATAACAATCTTGTTATATTGAAACTTTTTATTTGATGGCCGGTTTCTGCATCTGTCTTCTCTAGTTTTAAGGCAATTCAGAGGGGACATTAATAACATCTGTTACATTTTTCAGTGACTTTTGCCACTCTTGGTGAGAAGACAACTATCATATCCCCTGAAGTATTAGTTAAGGCAGGGGTACCTTGCTGCAGGTCAGACCTTGATAGAGTTGTTATCATTCCATATTTTATGTAAAAAGTACATCTGCATGATTATGCACTTTTAAAATCAACTTTGGTAACATTATATTCGCAGAAACATGAGGTTTCTAACAAAATCTTACATCCTGTATATCGTGAAAGCTAATAAACTTTTGCTTTAACAGATTGGTGCAAAATGCTGGAGAGTTCGTTGTCACCTTCCCTAGAGCTTATCATTCGGGGTTTAGTCATGGTAAGTATCTTTATTGTTAAAGTGTCTGTTCATTGCTAATTGGGAACGAATAACAATATATCCTGTTTTTCCTTTTGCTTATAGGATTTAACTGTGGGGAAGCAGCCAATATTGCAACACCTGGTTGGTTGTCAGTTGCACGTGATGCTGCAATCCGTAGGGCTTCGATTAATGTTGCTCCCATGGTGTCTCATACTCAGTTGCTTTATGATCTGGCTGTATCTATCTCTTCAATGTTTGATCTCTACTCCCTTCTGGATTTATTAATCATAGAAGCTGTAGTAGGACCCAGATGATATTTTATTAGAATGTATGGAAATACGAACGGAACACAAAATTGATTTTTTTTCTAAAAGCTTGGTTGTCCCTTATGATCCTTAACTTAATCATGGATAAATAACTGAATCAAGCATACAGACTATAACTCCCGGTCCCTATTTATTGAGTAATGAAAATACCATTGTTCCCTCTAGAATTGGTCCTCAATGATTCCATTAACGAAAAGAGTTTTTGATAATAGCTAATGAAGTCTGTTACACTTCTTCTGCAGTGAACCAATAAGTGTAAAGCCTAAACCTCGGAGTTCCCGATTAAAAGATAAGTTGAAAGTTGAGGGAGAAGCGTTAGTAAAAAGACTTTTTTTGCAAGATATTATGCACAACAATCAACTACTTCATACTCTCGGGAAGGGATCTTCTATTGTACTTCTCCCTGAAGAATATTTAGACAAACGGGCTCCTTTTAGTTTTAGCACTAAAACTCAGGGATTGGAGCCCAAAATTAGTTCTGATCCTGATGATGCCATTTTAGACAAAAAGCCTATGAGAACATGTTCCTCATTTTATAGTAGGAATAATGGGTTTTCATTGATTGGTGGGAAGGATGCTTCAGCAAGTAGTTTAGCTATTAAGGACGGTGAATACAATAAAAAGGCTGATCCTGGTGTCTTTTCGTGTGTTACTTGTGGGATTTTGTGCTATGCTTGTGTTGCAATTATTCAACCAACAGAAGCAGCTGCAAATTACCTCATGTCAGCTGATTCCAAAGGTATTAGTGATCTGGTTGATGCTAATGAAAATGCAAGTGTGGCGGATCTCAAATCGTCTTCAGGTACAGTGTTGTAATTTTATCAACTACATTGTCTTCCACCTTTATTAGTTTGTACAGAATATTACTGCTAATCCTAGAAAGCACTTAAACTACTACAAGTATGTCAGGTAGACATGGTGAAATTGGCGGGTTGTTATAACGGGTCAAAACGCGCAGAGTTTGACAGACCTGCGTATACTTTCTGTTCTCCTTTTTCTATTTTTGTTACTGATTAATGTATTTGACATGATTAGAAGAGTGATATTAATGCACTAATAATCTAATTTTCTGCAATGAAGCAAATATGGGAAGTTAGATACTTTTATGCATTTGAATAAACTTCCGATGACCCTTTTTCTTTTCTAATTCTTTTAGCTTAACATGTTACTCCCTTAGATATATAACGCAGTCCAAATCGACCCATGGGTGGTAAAGGGGTTTAAATTATGACCTAGTCATTTGTATCCTAAAGGTCAACTCTTCTTCACTTTGGTTCAGAGGGTATGGAGTCTTCTTATACTGAATTTCAGACCTAACTTTAATAAACAAGATCCATACGTATCTGTTTAACTCTCTATAGGACAATTCTTTTCTGTATGTATCGTAGTAATTTTTAAAACTACATTCATGTTGATTTGAGGACAAAATGTTACCTATTTGAAATAAAACTTTAAAGTTTGGACTCCTTTATTCTCATGGTACCTGTATGAATGCAGGTCAAATGGCAAAGAGCACCGGTGATGGTTTATTTAATATTCCGGTAAAATCTTTTGATCAAATGCAAACCGTTGAAAATTCGGGTGTAACTTCACTTACTTCAGACCAGAAAGTCAACTCTTCCCTTGGTCTCTTGGCTTTAGCCTATGGTGATTCTTCAGATTCTGATGATGATGATTGTGATCTTGCAAGAGGTGATACAAAAGACACGAACTATTCAAGGGGTAGTTGTGAAATAAATGAAAGCTTAAAGGACGGTAACTGTTCAAGGGGTAACTTTGAATACGGGGTAGAGTCCTTTAATGCACATGAGTCCCAGAAGGATGTACAACAAATTGAGAACATGCCTATGAACTCAACATGTGATGAAGACTCTTCAAGAATGCACATATTTTGTCTTGAGCATGCTTCAGAAGTAGAACAACGCCTTCGCCCGGTTGGTGGTGTTCGTATGTTGCTACTTTGTCACCAAGGTTTGTATGTTATATTTTACTAACTCAAAGGGTTTTCTTTGATTTTCTTTATGCATGTTGGTTCTAACAGTAGCGAAAAAAAGGAGGTGGGTGGGGGGGGGGGGGGGGGGGGGGGGGGTTTGCGGGGGAGATGGGGATGGTTCCGGTAGGATGGGTAATGGGTCAGACCATGTTATTATATGTCGTGAAGCAGGTTATGTTGGGTTAGTGTCAAATATGATTGCAATTTTATTTTATTATTTTTAAAAGTAAAATGTAGGAGGTTTTATGCATTTTAAAATACCCTCAGAGCAACTTTCGACCAATCTGGCCCATTTTCTTTTAAGTTATATGACTTTATCATAATATCCATTAGACCTGTTAGAGATAAAGCGTAACCCGAATCTAGCCAGTTTATGCCACTTTTAGGTAACGTGGCTTAAGCGGTATTAATGTTTTTTTTGTCAAAACTGTCAATTTTTTTTGGGTACGGATGGAGTCAGCTGCATCGACCTGGAACAGTTGGTTTTTCTGGACTTTTAGTTTTATATGCACAATTAACGTGTCTAATATGAATACGGATGTTATATTATTTTGACAGTCTATATTCTTGATAAAAATGATTTTAGAGATTTATGTATTAAAAATGCACTTTTGGCGAGCCTTCTTGTTTAACCTAATAATTTTTGACCCATTTGAAACAAAACATAACCCAAATTGACCCGTTACGTACTTGCAGTTTTTATAACATCGTCGTTAAATACAGTCAAGAATATTCTTAAACTGCTACATATGTTTACACCATTTGCAGATTACCCCTCTTTAGATTTTGAAGCAAGATCAGCATCAAAAGAACTGGGAACCGATCATACTTGGACCGATCTCGAATTTAGAGAGAGTGACAAACAAGACAAAAAATGGATACAATCTGCTCTTGATAACGAAGAAGCCACACATGGCAATCGTGACTGGGCTGTAAAATTAGGAATTAATCTCTTCTACAGTGCTAGCCTTAGCCGATCACCCCTTTACAGCAAACAAATGCCATATAATCTAGTTATTTATAATGCATTTGGACACATTTCCCCTTCTAGCAACCCAACAAATCCGAAACCTTCTGGAAGACAGAAAAAAATTACTGTGGCTGGAAAATGGTGTGGTAAAGTTTGGATGTCAAGTCACGCTCATCCATTGCTAGTAAGGGACGATGAAGAACAAGTTGAGAATAGTGGGTCCGTTTTGTCAAATGTGAAACAAGAAAGACGGTTTGAGAACGTCCAAGTGGTAATTAATAAGTATTCAAGAAAAAGGAAGAAGAATGTTACAGAAAGTAGGCGAACGAGTGTCAAGACTAAGTTCCCTAAAGTTGAGCCATCACAAACACCATCACCATCACCATCACCATCACCATCACCATCCCCATCCCCATCCCCATCCCCATCCCAATCCCAATCCCCGTCACCACCACCTTCGCCAGTGGGGGCATCAGATATGTCATTGAGTGGTGGGTTCAGGCGGCAGCCTAGGACAAATCTCAGAAAGCAAATTGGAACTGAAAGAAACATTATCAACTACAAAACAACACAATATGATACGGATTCTGAGGGAGAGACTGATGGTGGTTCCGGTGGTGGGCCGAGCTTGAGGTTAAGAAAAAGAATTACAAAACCACCATCTAAAGACTTTGTTGCCGTCACTGAATCAAAACCAAAACGAAAGCCAACACAATATGATACGGATTCTGAGGGAGAGACTGATGGCGGTTCCGGTGGTGGGTCTAGCTTGAGGTTAAGAAAAAGAAATACAAAACCACCATCTAAAGACTTTGTTGTCGTCACTGAATCAAAACCAAAACGAAAGCCAACACAATATGATACAGATTCTGAGGGAGAGACTGATGGCGGTTCTGGTGGTGGGTCCAGCTTGAGGTCAAGAAAAAGAATTACAAAACCACCATCTAAAGACTTGGTTGCCGTCACTGAATCAAAACCAAAACGAAAGCCAAAAAGGCAAAACGAAACCAAGAAAGTTAAACAATCTGCTGTTATTAAAGTCAATGATGAGGAGGAAGAACAAGCTGAATTCGGTTGCGATATGGAAGGATGCAACATGAGCTTCGAAACCAAACAAGATCTAATTATTCACAAACGGAACATTTGTCCCGTAAATGGGTGCGGGAAGAAATTCTTTTCCCATAAGTATCTCGTGCAACATAGGCGTGTACACATGGATATCCGCCCGTTAAGCTGTCCATGGAAAGGGTGTAAAATGACATTCAAGTGGGCTTGGGCTCGAACAGAACACATCAGGGTCCATACAGGTGCTCGACCATACGTCTGTAATGAAGAGGGGTGTGGTCAAACCTTTAGGTTTGTGTCGGATTTTAGTCGGCATAAAAGGAAGACTGGGCACTCGGTTAAGAAGTGAGTTGAAGAGTAAAATGTTGGTTAGGGAATGTTATGTTAACATGTTGAGAGATGATTCAAAATTTAACTGTTGTTTTAATTGATTTTTAACCATGTAATGTTAGGTTTATCTAGAAAGGATTACCCCTTTTGTAATTTATCATTGATTAGAATGACGTACAGTGTTTTTAATCACTGTAAAAGGGGGACCTTTATTGGACTCATTTTATTCAATTCTAAATTTGAGCACATTGTGTCATTGTCACTTGTAGTTTTTATTTTTAAAGATTCAATTCATACAACAAATATGATAATTAATGATTTTAATTTTTGTTTTACATTAACAATTTATAAAAAAATACTTGCTAAAAGACCTGTAAAAATTCGGAGTTTTTTTCAAAAAGAAGTGATAAGAAGTGTGTACAAAACAATACTCAATTGTAAATAGTAAGTTTGCTACAAATACTTGCTTGTAATAAAAAAAATTGGCAAATTACCAAATGAAAACATAAATGTTCGCATAAGCAAATATCGTAGCTTTTTGTTTGGAAGTTTAAACTATATTGGTAACTTAAAAAGGGACGGAACTTGAACGTTATTAACGGAGGGGCCAACTTAAAAATTATTTATTTTACGAGGGTCAATATACACTACTTTGAAATTTTTTTGTATTAAAAATGACTAAAACAATATACAAAAGATTATAAAATTTACATAGGGTCAAAAAAATTTAAGGGGGCCACAACTCCTCTTGGTCCCTTCTTCTAAGCTCCGTCCCTAAACCCAAAAGGTAGGGATGAGCACGGTACCGGCACCGTACCGATCCCGTACCGAATTAGTGGTACCGATTTTTTCCCGAGCATAAATAGTGGTACCGGTACCGTACCGAACGTGATTCGGATACCGGTTTCGGTACCGGTACCGGGAAATCGGGTTTTTCCCATTTTTATTCGGGAATTTTCCGATTTGGTACCGGTCCCGTACCGAATTAGTGGTTCCGATTTTTTTTTCACCTTATTTTGTAGTCCCGGTACCGTACCGTATATCGGGAATGGTACCGTTTCGGTACGGTACCGGTATGGTTCCGGTTCAGTTCCGGGATTCGGGTTGAAATGCTCATCCCTACCAAAAGGTGTAAATTCTTTCACCGTCAACGTCTTGTTAGTAGACCTATCCGTCTAAATTTTGATAGACAAAGTACCTCCAAAACAAAATGACATTTGGTGACTAATTTAAAAACTCTAAATAAATAAGTTCAATTAGAAACTAAAAGAGTGCATATAAAAAAGAGGCATGTTTGATGATAAGTAATTTATAAATTTCTAAACCTCTTTGTAGACAACGTTTGCTGTCTTATTTATGAGTTTGCCTCCGTATTTGTGGAGACAATACGATTCCCGAAGTTACACACCCTCTACAATAATGGTAATTAGGGGTGTCATTCGGGTTGACCCGGTCAGGTTCGGGTCAAGCCTCCAAAAAGAATACCTAAACCCGACCTTGTTTAGAACTTGAGTCACTCGGGTCGGGTCAATTCGGGTTCGGGTCAATTCGGGTTCAGGTCTAGGTCCATTTTACTTCAATATGTTTAGTGTTAATTGACTCGGGTTGGTCGGGTTCGGGTCAAGGCTAAAATAAACATACCCGAACTTGACCTTGTTTAGAACTTGGGTCAATTCGGGTCGACCCGATTGACCCGAATATAATTTAAAACCCGATTGACCCTGAATTGACTCGAGTCGGGTTCGGGTCGGGTCAGCCGAATGACACCCCTAAATTGGTAATGACTAATGACCTGTTTCTTAGACTTCTACCTTACTAACATGGTTTAGCCTAATTTGTCAATGTAGAGACTATTTTACGATGTTTGATTTGATAAGAGTAATAATAAATTTGTTATATTGCCAAATGCCAATGAATCACACGAGTGGAGCTTAAAAACCTTTTGTGATATGCTACATACTCCGTGTTAACTTAAGAGCAAGGGGTACCCATGCGTTGTTTACTTGCACCAAACCAACATCCCAAATGTGCCATTGGTTCTCGGCCGGAAGATATTGGAAGATGTTAAAAAAGTGCTGGAAGCTCTAGAATATCTTGAAAGATCTAAAACATCATGGAAATCCTACGATCCTAGAAACTTGCATAGAAGAATGTAGAACCTTTTTACAAAGTAGTAGCATAAATAGATGTAGGTATCCAACAAAGTTCGCAACCTACCCAAAATACTATCTTTTTCTTATCCAACCCACCTTCTCATTAGGTGCGTTGTTTTGTTTGTATTGTTAGGTTGGTTGTGTTCTGTAGTATCTTTTATTCAACGTGTTTTTTATATTTTGTGTGCTTTGTTTCTTGATTGGATTTGATTAATCAGGGTTATTGTTTTAGGGTTCGTGACCTTAAGTTGTAGCCATGCCTTTTATTCATCTGCGTTTTTTAGGCTTCATTGATTAGGATTGCTGTCTTAAAGGCATATGATATTCGGCTTTCATATGTTAATCATAATTGGTACAATATTTTGTTGAATATCTAGTGTTTTAGGTTTGTTGAGTTTATGTTGTAGTGATGTTTTGCATTCATCTGCATTTGTTAAAGCTGATGGATTAGGATTGTTGTTTTTAGTCTTATGATGTTGCGAGTTTGTTTTTGAAATTTGAAGTGGTTCTCAAATCTGAAATTTGAAGCATATTGGATTGTTTGTTTTTGAACTTTAAGATAGCATTTTGATTGTTTATAATTATTTAGAATGCAATGCTTTTGGAATTTTATTGAAACCCTCGAGGCTTGAACTTGCAGTAAACTTACGACTAATCACTAATGCTAGTATCACAAACATACACTATACTATGACAGCGGTTCACAAATAAATCTAAAACTTTCAATTATTGTTATTGTATACATCTCACCTCTTCAACAATGATGTGGCACTTGTTTTGATGACGCGGCAAACTTTGTAGTTTTAAATTTCAAATATCGTTTTTTATATATGGGGTTAAAATAAAAAGTCCCTTATTATAAAAAGTGTAGGAAGGATTCTGAGTGCGACATGTGTCACCCTCATGCCACATCATATGACATGTGTCACCCCACCCCCACCCCCACGCCCCCACCCTCAAATTTTTTTTTTCCCGCCAAAAAAATTTTTTTTGGGGCCAAAATTTTTTTTTCCTGCAAAAAATTTTACCGCCGAATTTTTTACTGCATCACAGTTATAAAGTTACTGCATCACAGTTATAAATTTTAGTGCATTAAGGTTATAAGTTACTACAGCATAGTTGATGCACTGAACTATTAACTATGATGCAGTAACTTATAATAAAGATACACCAAAACTTAAAAAAAAATCATATTTTCATTGTGATGCAGTTAGATACATATATGATGCAGAAAACTTATGATGATGCAGTTTCTTATAACTATGATGTAGTAACTTATAACCATGAATGCAGTAATCGTGATGCAGTTACATACATATGATGCATAAAACTTAGGATGATGCAGTTTCTTATAACTATGATGCAATAACTTTATAACCATGAATGCAGTAACCGTGATGCAGTAAAATCATAATTGTGATGCAGTAAACATGATGCAGTAACTTTATAACAGTGATGCAGTAAATTTATAACAGTGATGCACTAAATTTATACAGTGATGCAGTAAAATTTTTTGGCGGGGAAATTTTTTTTTTATTTGCCCAAAAAAAAATTTTTTTGGCGGGAATTTTTTTTTGGCCGGGGGGGGGGGGGGGGGGGTTGACACGTGTCATATAATGTGGCATGTGGGTGACACATGTCACTCCCACAATCCTTCATACACTTTTTATTATAAAAGACTTTTTATAATAACCCTACATATTATATATATATATATATATATATATATATATATATATATATATATATATATATATATATATATATATATTTCATCTTTGACTGCACGTCTACACCCACTCATATTCTTTTTAATCTCCTTATCTCTCTTCTTTAAATTTACCTACCTCATATTCTTTTTAATCTCCTTCTCTCTTTTCTTTAACTACACCCACATACATTTATCCCCTTCTCTCTCTAAGATAAGAAAACCCTAGATCTAAACTCTCGCAGCCGCCACGGCGCCACCACTGCCTTTTCTTCCGGCCACCAGCTTCATCGCCCTAAACCTACTATCATTGCATCTCGCGGACCCATTACTTCGTCATATTCGATTCTTTTTTCAATAGCAAGTCTCCCATCTCGGCTTCATCTAACCCATTTTTGTTACTATTTATGTTTATCATCATTCATCATATTTACGATCAACATAATAAGATGTACAAGTTCAATCCACATAAATCCCTTTAGAACAATACGGGAGAAACTTATCCCCATTTTGGCCCATAAGTATTTTTTACCCAACAAAAGTGCTTTTTTATTTCTATCCATAGTGTTAATTCCAACAATTAAAAGAGCATGGTTCCAGTTATTTCTCATGTATAATTTCCTTAAACCTTTGGTCCCTTTGGGGTGTTTTAGATATCAATACTGTTAGTCTTTTCTAGAGTTGCCGTCTAATAGGCTACATTACAATCAACAAAAATTTTCATGTCAACGATGTCTAAAATAGGGATTTTTTTTGCTTTTTTCGCTAAAGTTTTTGCATAGTTCAGCCTCTAGTTCCAACCCCTTAGGAATCTTAATATATCATCCAACGAAAAATGTTTATATATCCGTGACTCCTCCCAAACCAACCAGTCAGCCTTGTGAAGCTGTTAGGCCCACCTGGGAGAAAGTGCAAGTTAATATTGACCGTGGAAGTACAGGGAAATCCCCGGGTCGTTAAGTCCCAACGAGATTGAAATTGTATTTGTGAACGAGTATGAGAGTGAGTGGTACTGAGGACAGTAACAAAGATGATTTGAGGGTTGATTATACTACTGATTGCTTTGATATTTGGAAAATATAAAACTATAACAAAAATACAGATATAAGCACAAAATCAGGTAATCAGATAACAGACAGAGAAAAGTAGTATTTAACAAGTTACAAACTACAGGGGTTAAAAGTGAAACTTTTGTAAACTTAATATTAAAGAAAATAGAAAATGAATTTTAAACTATTAAAATGATTATTATAATATTTAATTACTATTTAATTAATAAAACTAATTAAAATCTAATTTAAAACTTAATTTAAATTAACTAAAAATTACAACTATTACAAATAAACTTAAAAACTTATAACAATAATTTCTAAACCTAAATAAGAACTTGAAGAAAGTATAAAAAAGGAAAAAAAAATATTTTTGTCTTTTTATAAGTATTTTATTAATTATAAACTATTTAACTTATTTAAACTATTTTAACTATTTTAAATTACTATTAATACTAAATTACCTTAGAAAATTATGATAAAATTTATAAAACTATTTAAACACTACAGGAATACTACAAAATTATAAAAACTTGCTAAAAATTATATTTAAGCTAATTGACTAATTAATTACTTATTAATTAATTTTAAACTAATTTAATTAATTTAAATAAGAAAATTATAAAATGAACAGTAGAAATTATGAAACTATTTTTTAAAAATCTTAACTACTTTATAAAACTTAGGAAAAATATAAAATTCTACTTTAGTTAATTAAAATTAAATAAATCTATTTAATTACTAATATTACCTATTTAATTTCTTAAACTAATTTTAAATCTAATTAATAGTAAAATGCTTAGGAAAATTCTAAGAAAATTATTTTAACTACTTTAAGGTACTAAGTAATTTATAAAATTATAAAATTGGACAAGTGCTTATTAATAAGCTAAAATGAAAATTAATTAGATAATTTCTATTAAATAGAAGCTATCACTATTTTTATGTTTGTTTTTTCTGGATTTTCTTTTATAAAACTACTTAAATACTTAAATAATGAAACTTTAATAAAGACAACTACTTTGGAAATCAAGAATAAGCACTGAGAGTGCTTATTAGCTTAAACAGTTGACTAAGGTTGACCAAATGAAGAAATAAGCTAAACTGAGGTTATGTGGGGTCCACTATGGTGAAATCTAGTTTACCTAAGTTATTTGAACTATATTAAACTAAACTTAATGATATAAGCTCCTAAAATAAGCTGAGAAGCTCAAATAAGCACTTGCTTATTTGAGTTCTGACTCAGAAATGGGACAGAGATTAGGGACAATTTAAGGTAGGGTCCACTGGTCTATAGGTCAAACTAATGGTCAACTATTGAACCTGGGTAGGAGGGGGGTTGTAATAAGCTAGGTTTGATGTGTGGGACCTACTGGTGTGAGCTGCAGCCACCACTTAAGTTGGTGGTGTGGTGGTGGTGTGCTGATGTGCAGGGTAAGGCTTTGCCTTGCAGTCCACTTTCAATGAGTGTGGGGTCCACAAAAAATAAAACAGGGTTCAAGCTAAGCCTAGGGGTTCAAAGATGGGATATTAAGCTACACAATAAACCAAGAAGTTGAGCTTATGGCTTCCTAATAAGCTCTGAGTGAGCCTTTGGATTGGTGATCAAATACTGAGTGCTCAGTATTGCTTTTTGAAATAGGATACAAACTAAGGTCCTAGAAGCTATGCTACAATAAGCTAAAAGCTAAACTAAACCTAGATATGAAAAATGTGACTAATAAGCTACAAATTAAGCTAATGGTTGGGGTGTGGGGTCCACTGGAGAGCACACTAGGGGTTTTGGTATTTTGACTAAAACCTGTGCACAGGGCAATGTTTTTGCCCTGCAAGGTACTTTGGTTGAGCTTTTTCTATCTTAATAAAAATCTTAAAAATGAACTAGATATTGGAAACTAAAGTTGAACTGGTAGGTAACAACTAGGAACAGGTTTCAACTTCTGAAAGCAAACATAAAAATCAAAACAATTCCCTGAGTTTTTGTAAAAATCTGAGATGAGCACTTTGACTATTTTTGAAATTAACTACTAGT
Organism: Artemisia argyi; assembly: GCA_030686995.1. Lineage (NCBI taxonomy): Eukaryota > Viridiplantae > Streptophyta > Magnoliopsida > Asterales > Asteraceae > Artemisia > Artemisia argyi. The sequence continues at coordinate 151,258,228 of CM060690.1, forward strand.
TTGACTTTGTTGAATTTCTAACTTATCTTACTGATTGATTATATCATATTAAGCTATACTAAGATTGAAATAAGCTAAATTACTAACTTTTGAGTAGATTTGATGAGTTATGGACTCAAATTCCACCACAGTTAACTGTGGTGATGAGATGAGTTAGATTTTGACTTAGGGTGTATGAACTCACAATTTTATGCCTTAATTAACCTATATTATGCTACTGCAGTCTAGTGAAACACAATTAAACATCAAATAACAACAAGAACTCAGCTCACTAGCTTATTCCAAACACTCCAAATATTGACTGATAAGATGATTTGTGAAGTAAATGGCTTACAAAGCTTATGCTACTGATCCATACTAACTTATTATGCTATAATAGATCTAATTAAACACTTAGAAACAGAAAATGGCCAACAATACACAAGAACACAAGATACACAATATTGACTGTTTGATTTTTTTTTTTTTTTTTTTTAGTAACTATTGATTCCAACAAACAAAGTACTAATCTGAGGTTATATTATCAATATATAAAACTGAATAAACATTAAACAACTAAGAAAGACAAGCAATAAACTAAGCTACAATTCAAAAATAGTTATAAGATTTTTAGAACTTACAAACTTGCTTTCCTGCTCAAACCATGAACCAAGATCATAGAAACTTTTCCTAATATCCACCACTGGATTCTAACCCAAGATTCCAAGCTGCTTCCTTTCCAAATCTCTTTTGAAACCCAGAAATCAAGAACAAATGCCACAGTTGACTTTCTTTGACCAAATTGTAATTTGTGAGATTTTTTATATTAAACTGATTAGTATGTTACTAAAAGCTTTATTGAGCTTATGGGAGCTTATGTGAGCTTACTCAATCCATGAAACCATACAGAATCAACAACACAGCTTATTGAGATTTTTTATATAAAATAGAAAATTGCATTCACTAAGATAATAATACAAACTTGCTTTTTATTAACTTAAAAGATCACTAATACACTGAGAACACTTAAACTGAAGCTTTGAAAGATTAAAATTACACTTAAACTTTTTAAAACACTAATACGACATACAATTATTGAAAATAAACTAGATATGGAACTCCTCTGCTTCTCTTTCTTTTATAAGCCCTCATTAGGGTTTCTTGAAGCATTCTGAGCACTTCCCACTTCCATCTTGACCCTTGGTTGCTCTGACATGATCCTAGCCGTTTAAGTGATTTTGGCGCCAAAAGTCCTCACGTTTACTTGGGGCCAAAGCTGAGCAATTAAAGAATATTGGAAGCATGTGGAGGTGGCAGGAGACAATTTAGATGGTTTTTAGGACAAGTTGGTGTTGTATGGAAGAAAACAGAGACAAAATGGAGTTTGGGGTGAAAATCTGTGGAGAAGGCATTAAATGCCCATCTGGTTTGATGTGGGAGGTGGAAAGGAGTTGGTGGTGAGTGAGCTGGGGGGGTAAGGTGGCACAAAACCACCTGGTATTGGTGAATGCAGGGGTGAAGGTGGAGGGTGAACAGTGGGAATGGTTTGGCGGTTTTGGGTGGTCAACGCGGGTCAGCGCTGGTTTTAAATAAAAAGGGGGTGCTGGGCTTTTTTTCTTTGGGCTTGGGGTGTGTGGGCTGGGTAATTTAAGATGGGTTGGATTTGGTTTTGGATTAATAAAATAAAAGGGTCCGGATTGGTTTAAGTGAACAAGGACCAAAATTGTAAATTTGGCAAAGTTGAGGGGCTGAATATGTTATTTTCCCAAAGTATTTTTAAGGACTTAACTTGCCAAATTTAATAAACCAAGGACTTATTTATTTATTTTTCCATTTAAAAACACCCAGGGACCTTTTCTGCAATTTTTCAAACTCCAGGGACCTTTATTGCAAATTTGGATTTTTAAGGGATTAAACTTGTAATTTCTCAAAATGTTATCAAAATTGTTCCATTTTGTCATTCATGCATAGTACAAGGGTATTATTTGTAAATATTTCAGTTTTGAATACCCAGGGACTATTTTGCCAATTTTGTAACTTGAGGGGTAAAAATTGCCAGTTTGTGTAAACTTTTATCCAGTGATGTTTTGTAAACATTTTTGGTTTCCCAAGGACTTAAGTTGACTTTTTATTCATTTAAAACCTTCAGGGACTAGTTTTGACAATATTTGAAACTTGAGGGACTGAAACTGCCAATTATGCAAACTTTGTACGTTTTTTATTTGTTTTTGCATATTTTGTATTTGAAACATATAAAACACTCTTCTGAGATATTTTAAGTATTATGATGCATTTTTGAGTGTTTTTGTATGTTTTGGCAGTTCAGATTGGTACAAAATGATGAGTATTTAGACACTCATCAATCCGGTTTCCATATTCTTCCTCATTCCAAGGGTCTTTACTTTTAACTACTACTAAGGGATATGTAACTACATTTTCAAACCCTAAATTCTTGTCTTCGTTTGCTACAAAATTTTTAACATCTTTAATGGTTTGATATATTCCCTGGCCAATCAAGGGCTGACCAGGAAGATGGAGATCTGGTCTTTCACCATGCTATGGTGGAAGACCAGATCTCCATCTTTCTGGTCAGCCCTTGATGAATATATATCAAACCATTAAGGATATTAAAAATTTTCTAGCAAATGAAGACAAGACGAATTTGGGGTTTAAAAATGTAGTTAGATATCCCTTAGTAGTAATTAAAAGTAAAAGACCCTTAAAATGAGGATGAATATGTAAACCGGATATATGGACATTTTTCGCTGGAGGATATTATTGAGATTCGTAGGGAGTTGGAACTAGAGGCTGGACTATGCAAAAATTTCAGCGAAGAAGGCCAAAAAATTCCCTATATTAGGCATCGTTGACATGAAAACTTTCGTTGATTATGATGTAGCCTATTGGGCGGCAACTGAGAAAGACAAACATTATGGATATCTAAAGCACCCCAAAGGGACCAAAGCTCAAAGGAAATTAAACAGGGAAGGTAACTGGAACCATACTCTTCTAAGTGTTGGAATTAACACGATGGATAGAAAAAAAAAAAAGAAGCACTTTTGTTGGGTCAAAAGTACTTATGGGCCAAAATTGGGGATAAGGGTTTCTCCCGTATTGTTCTAAAGGAATTTCTGTGGTATATTTAAATTTCTATATCCATAAACAATTTCTGTGGTATATTTAAATTTCTCCCGTATTCTTTTAAGGGTTTCTCGTGTATTGTTCTAAAGGAATTTTGTTGGGTCAAAAGTACTTATGGGTCAAAATATCTTCTAACTAACTACAATCACTCTGCACAATTTTGGAGTGTAACAGCTTCTTTGGTATATTTGGTTGTGTCTTCTTTATGTAGCATCTCAAATCCATTTGGGTTCAAATATCGTAGCTTTTTGTTTGGAAGTTTAAACTATATTGGTAACCCAAAAGGTGTAAATTGTTTCACCGCCAACGTCTTCTTAGTTGACCTATCCATCTAAATTTAATAGATAATTTACCTCCAAAGCAAAATGACATTTGGTGACTAATTTAAAAACTCTAAGTAAATAAGTTCAATTAGAAACTAAAAGAGTGCATATAAAAAAACTGGCATTGTAATTATAAATTTCTAAAAGCAGATGTTTGTGCATTTTGAAAGGGAAATGGCGAATGGCATGTCATATGAACATTTGTCCCGTAAATGGATGTGGGAAGAAATTCTTTTCCCATAAGTATCTCGTGCAACATAGGCGTGTACACATTGATATCCGCCCGTTAAGCTGTCCATGGAAAGGGTGTAAAATGACATTCAAGTGGGCTTGGGCTCGAACCGAACACATCAGGGTCCATACAGGGGTGCGACCATATGTCTGTAATGAAGAGGGGTGTGGTCAAACCTTTAGGTTTGTGTCGGATTTTAGTCGGCATAAAAGGAAGACCGGGCACTTGGTTAAGAAGTGAGTTGAAGAGTAAAATGTTGGTTAGGGAATGTTATGTTAACATGTTGAGAGATGATTCAAAATTTAACTGCTGTTTTAATTGATTTTTAACCATGTAATGTTAGGTTTATCTAGGAAGGATTACCTCTTTTGTAATTTATCATTGTTTTTAATCACTCTAAAAGGGGGACCTTTATTGGACTCATTATACAATCTATACTACATATAATGCATGAAGCACTTTCTCTTCAAAATTTTCAAATTTAAAAGAAATAATGCATGGTTTACAACACTTTAATGCACCCAATTTTCAGAATTACAACAAAGTAAGCACATTGTACAACAAAAAACAGCGTGATGTTATTTTAAGACCAAACTTCTACCCAACATTAATGCTATTAAAAACACCCTTTCACCAAAAATTACAACCATTTAAGCACAATGTATAATAGCTTTTAAATAAATACAAGTCATAAAACACAAAGCACAAGTATGTAAAACACAATTATTTAAAGGTCAACAATCTATTCAACACATATAATTAATACACTAATTAATTCACCCCTTCACCAAAATATACAATCATTTAACCATAATGTACAAGCTAATCAAGCTACTAAGCCAAGTACTTAAAAATAAAGCCATTAGGCTGGGCACAATGATCGGTCGACCGGACTGGTCGCCCCTGCGCTGACCGAGTCGCCGCCACTGCAATCACAAGATCGATGAAGGTCGAACGGCTCCAAAATTCACAAAGCAGTCACCCCCTCGACCAATTAATGCATTCCACAAAAGAAGAAAAAAATGTACCGTTACATATCAAAACAAAAACGAAGATGAAACGAAAGAAGAAAAGAACAATCATCAATCAAGCCAAAACAAACATCAAACTTATTCCATCTATGGTCCACGAACAGAAAGTATACAACAACAATGAAACCCAACATCTACATTTACCTCAGTTCTAACCCCATCTCAAAACCACCATCACGGTCAACACAACATAAAACCTTAGAGAGAGTTTTCGTTTGATATTCAAGAAAAGGGTATGATTTTCTTGCAAACATAGATTGTTGGTTATGTTCGGTTATCAAGATAAGAAAGAAAGGAAGAGTACGTGATGTTTATGTGGCTGCAAATCATGGCTGCGTATTTTTGTGAGGGAAATTAGGGCAAGAATGAGGTAATTTAGATTTTGTAAACGTATTTATAAGTCCTAACATTTGGGTTTTATAACGGGTTGGTTGTTAATTGGGTTAGCCGTATGATATCACAAATTGTTTGGTAGTTTTATCATGGGTCTTAATAGATATTGATGATTAAAGTTTGTTTAGGCTGAAAATGGTTTAGACTAATTACTTATTGATCTGTATATTATTTGTATGGTATAGTTGATTTTGGGCTAATTTTGATATTTGGTTCATGTGAATAGTGTATATTAAAAATGAAAATGTAGGGGATATATATATAGTGCAAAAAAGATGGATTTTTTTTAAATATAAATGTGCTGCTTCAGTTCTATCTAATATGATATGAAAGGACCTCCGGCCTTTTGTAGGGAGTGAGGATAAACCATTGACCTCTAGGTTAAGATGCAAGGGATTTTTCAACTGATTTAACTCTAAAACTATTGTTGTTTGTAAATTAATCATAAAAAAAATATAACCGCATAACATCACAAAAATATAGTCACAGAGTACTCGCCGCCGCATCGCGCGGGTACCCTGCTAGTATACTAAAACCCAGAAGTCCCATTTTATAAAATGCGCGTTTCTATTGGTTGAAACCCCGTAAGACCACTGTTAAAAGCACTATTCATTCATTTCATTATATTCAATTCTTAATTTGAGCCCATTGTCGTATATTTTTATGAGCCCAATGCCACTTGCATGAGCCAAAATGTCAGGCTAGTTTGCAAAAATCTGGTTTTGTAATCTTTTCCCAAGATTTTAGTTTTAGCGTTTTTGCCGTAACTGTTTGGTATTTTTGGTTTTGTTTTTTATAAGTGTATTTTAAGAAGAAAAAAAAAAGTTGTGGCCATGAAAAGCCGTAACCAATTTTAGTTATGCTGCTTTAGTTATGCATGCGCATGTTTCGAAGTTCAAATAGAAACACTTCAATCATTTCGATTTATTTGAAAAGGACTATTTTTAGTTTGCCTACTTTTTTTTGTTTAGTTTTTAATTTATTTGTGTACAATATACTTTTTATGTTATATTATTTAATGCGTTATCTTTTAAACCCTTTGCACGGGTTCTTGGGCTGTGTGAGCCAGCTTCTAATGATGGTCTAGTTGCAAAGGCTCGACTCTAAGGCGCGACTTATTTGTTATCGATGCATGTATTTTTATTGGGAAGCAAAAATCTGGTTTTTTTTTAATCTTTTCCTAAGATTTTAGTTTTAGCGTTTTTGGCGTAACTGTTTCGTATTTTTGGTTTTGTTTTTGTATAAGTGTATTTTAAGGAAAAAAAAGCCGTTGCCATGGAAAGCCGTAACCAATTTTAGTTATGCATGCGTGTTCCGAAGTTCAAATAGAAACACTTCAATCATTTTGATTTATTTGAAAAGGACTATTTTCTAGTCATGCAGTGTGGCAGCATTATGCGTGCTTTGGCTGTTTGGAAGGACGGGGCTGGCTTGGAGGATCTCGTTCTTTCCCTGCTTGCCCAGTCTTCAGAGTGCTCGCCGGGGGGGGGGGGGGGGGGGGGGGGGGGGGGCTTTCTGTCAAAGATACTAATGAAAAAGGGGCTAGTTCTAAACAATGTTTGCGTAAGGTGGCGGACGGGCACTTCACGGCTGCGGTTAAGATCTTATGCTCTTCTGGTGTTGCCCCGGTTGGGGATACCACCTTGAAAGCCCTGATTGATAAACATCCCATCCGGGAACCCCCTAATCTGCCTACTTTCTCGCCTTCTGAACACGCCCTACAGGTTGATGCCGATTGTGTTTTGGGATGTGTTAAATCCTTCCCCAAAGGGACTTCATGTGGGAAGGATGGTTTGAGGGCGCAACATATTTTAGACGCATTATCAGGACAAGGGGCTTCGACAGCTTCGGGTTTGCTTGCGGCTATTACCGAGGTGGTCAACCTTTGGTTAGGAGGGTTTTGCCCCAGGGTTCTTGCAGAGTTCATTGCCTCTGCTCCTCTAACCCCATTACTTAAGCCTGATAATGGGATCAGGCCTATCGCGGTCGGAGCTATCTGGAGGAGGTTAGTCTCAAAAGTCGCTATGCATAAGGTTGGAAAAGAGATGGCTAGTCATCTAGGAGATTATCAATTTGGGGTTGGAGTTCCTAACGGGGCCGAGGCCATACTCCACATCGCAAACAGGTTCTTTAATGCGTTTCATGATAATGCATCATTGGCCATGCTCACGGTTGATTTTTCTAACGCCTTTAACTTGGTTGATCGTACGGCTCTCCTGCGGGAAGTGTGCTCTCGTTGTCCATCTATATACCCTTGGGTTCAATTTCTATACTCCCAAACCGCCAGATTGTATGTTGGGGACACCTATATTGGTTCCACCATAGGAGTCCAGCAGAGAGACCCCCTCGGGCCACTACTTTTTGCGCTTGTCTTGCACCCGCTTGTTCGTAGGGTGCAAGAGTGTTGCTCTCTCCCTTTTCATGCTTGGTACTTAGATGACGGGACGATTATTGGGGAAGTGAATGAAGTTGCTAAGGCTTTGGATATTATTAGAGCCGAGGGGCCGACCTTGGGCCTTGTGCTAAACATTAAAAAAACTGAGGTCTTTTGGCCGTCGTGTAATGGAGCAAAAATGCAGTCGGGGGCCTTCCCGAGTGAGATTGTGAGACCAGCAAGGGGAGTGAAACTCCTTGGGGGAGCTGTTAGCTGAGATGAGGGTTTTATTATTACTTTGGCAGTCAAAAGGGCTCAGCGAGCGGTAGACCTGATGGAGAGTCTACGGAAGTTATGTGATCCCCAGAGCGAGCTTCTTTTGCTCGTTCATGCATGGGTGTTGCTAAGCTGTTGTTCGGCCTCCGAACTTGTCAACTGGTGTTTGTTGCTGACGCCGTATCCCTCTTTGACAAGGGGCTTTGGGGTGCGTTAGAAGATATTGTTGTGTGTGGAGGTCCATATTTTGGAGATTTCCAGTGGAGGTTGGCGTCCCTGCCAAAATGATCGGGAGGGTTAGGCCTTAGTTCGGCAGGGGACTTGTCAGCTTACGCTTTCATGGCTTCTAGGGTGCAGTCTTGGAAGTTACAGGACCACATTCTGCGAAATAGTGGTGTTGTGGGAATAGACTCTGATTACAAGCTTGCGCTAGACAACATTCACATATCTCTTCCTGAGTTTGACCTGAGTGTCTTTACTGATAAAGACACCGCCCCCATGAAAGCACAAAAAACTTTGGCGAATGCTTTTTACAGTAAAACCCTCCAAACTCTGGGAGAGAAGTTTACTATGTCCTCATGCCAGGCAGCAGTGCTTGAATGTCTGCAAGGGGCCCATGCCCAAGACTTTTTAAATGTTCTTCCCATTGAGGGGCTTGGCCAACATATGTCGGCGATTGAATACCGGGCAATCCTCAAATATCGGCTGATGATTCCTTTGTTTCCAGTAGACGAGCCATGTCCTATATGCAAAAAGGCGCGTCTAGATAAATTTGGGGAGCACGCCTTCCACTACAAGGAGTTACCGGGGTTCAAATACCGGCATGACCTGGTTCGGGATGTTTTGTGGGACGTGTTGAGGAGAGCTGAGATTTCTACTAAGAAAGAAGCCCCTGTGAATTTTCTGACCGACCTGTTGGAAGGAAGGTCCACCCTGCGCCCGACGGATGTCCTCGTATTCGGGTGGGCAGGTGGTAAACATGCTTGTGTGGACCTCACCGGGGTGTCCCCGTTGGTGGGGTTACGAGACACGGGGTTTGTGGCTGGGCAAGCAGTTTTGAAGGCGGAGTCTAAAAAGGTGACTAAACATGAAACAGCTTGTTCGAAGAATCAATACGTGTTTGTGCCATTTGCTTTTGATACTTTTGGATCCCTTGCCCCCGTGGCAACCCGATTCCTAGATCGGGTGCAAAAGGTTATCCACAGCAATTCTCCGTCCTCCAAGAATCAAGGTTTTATTTTTAGTAGAGTAGGTTTTGCTATTCAAAAAGGGGTTGCGGCGCAATTTGTTGCCCGTTTACCTGTTATGCGCTTTTAAATTGGCAAATGATGAAATGAATGAAATATATATATATATATATATATATATATATATATATATATATATATATATATATATATATATATATATATATATATATATATATATATATACCCTTATTAATTTATTTATGTACAATATACTTTTTATGTTATATTATTTAATTCGTTATCTTTTAAACCCTTTGCACGGGTTCTTGGGCTATGTGAGCCGGCTTCTAATGATGGTCTAGTTGCAAAGGCGCGACTCTATGTCTACATTGTTCATTTTAAAGGAGTTACCCACTACATTTTATTCTTATCTCATTTTCTTTCTAATTTAAAAAACTTTTTTATTCTTTTTTTTCCCAAGAAGTCTATGGCGTTTCGGTTGGTTTTGTGTGATAAGTTAGCAGAGGTCGCTAATTCTATACGTATGGAAAAGCAGATGTTTGTGCATTTTGAAAAGGAAAGGGCGACTGACTTGACAGATGAAAAGGATCTCAAGAGGATTTGTGCTGAAGTGGAGGAGCGTACTAAGCATACGTGTTGGGATATGAAGATCAAAGTACTTATGGAAGATCAAAGTACTGCTATGTCAAAGTACTGCTCAATAGTCAAAGTGCTGTTCAAGGTCAAAGTACTGCTCGTGATTGAAGATTACTCAAAGTACTTTTAACAACAAGGAATAATATGCAATATTGTTTAAGGATTATTATGTAATATTATAAGAATGTTCTAGAATTAGTTAGGCATGGTTTACTTGTCGTTCAACTAATTATTGTAAACCGACTTAAGGTTTTCCTTATGCCTATAAAAGGAGCCTTAGGATGGTATTAGACGTATGAGTTTTAGAGTTTCACAATACGATTTCTAGAAAACGATATTAGATAAGTTAGGGATTGTTAGTGAATCTGTGTTTAGAGAAGCAGGTTCAAAGTTGGTTTTAATATAATTTAAAGTTCTTCTTAGCTTTGTGTTAGTAGATTCCGCATACTTTACAAAGTAATATCAGTGTTTCATTATTCAAGAATATTAAAACCTTACAAGCTACAAAGTAGTTTGATCAGAGTATATCGATCCAACAAGTGGTATCAGAGCTTGTGTGGAAACTCTGATTAAGAAGAAAACCTTTAAAACCAATCTTACTACAAACCCTTAAAGATGTCGACAGATGTTGCACCTGCTCCATCCATCACAGCAGTCAAAATTCCTATTGTCAAGAAGGGAGAATATGATCTATAGAGCATGAAAATGAGGCAGTACGTTGCCATCACAGACCATGCTCTATGGGATGTGATTGTCAACGGCAATATGGTAATTGATGAAGCAGTTGAGATCCCAGGACAACCAACACCACCTAAGCCATCTTTGCCAGCTGCCACCAAAAGAAATCAAGATAAGGCTCTCAACAAACTGCTTTATGCTATTCCTGATGGTCACCTATTGAAGTTTCATGATGCCAAGGATGCAAAACAACTATGGGCTGCTATTAAAACAAGATTTGGAGGTAATGATGCTTCCAAGAAGATGCACAGGAACCTATTGAAGCAACAATTTGAAACCTTCACTGTTGGTGAAAGAGAAAGCCTTGACTCTGCCTATGACAAATATCAAAATCTACTCAGTATGCTAGAGTTATATGGAGCAGAGGCATCTATTGAAGATGCAAACTTGAAGTTCTTAAGGAGTTTGCCATCTGCATGACATGTGGTTGCTACCATGATTAGATGACAACCTGGTTTGGACACTATGGACTTTGATGATCTCTACAACAATCTAAAGGTGTGTGAGCATGAGATGAAGAGTAACAAAGGTTCAAGTTCTCACAGCATTGCTTTTGTATCTTCTGAAAACAGAGGCAATACTTCCACTAAAAGTACTGCTTACCCTGTCCAAAGTACTGTTGCAGAGAAACAACATCCATGTACAACCATGGTCACTACCACTTCATCATCATCACATTCCACCAATTCAGATGATGTTTTATGCTCATTCTTTGCCCAACAAGACACTCTACCTGTTACTTATCAAGAAGATGTCTTGTAAATTGATGAAGATGCTATGGAAGAAATTGATATAAGATGGCAGGTTGCCATGATCACTGCAAGGATCAAGAAGTTTATGAACAAGACAGGGAGAGGTATTGATTTTAAAGTAAGTAGGGGATAGCATTTGATAAGTCTAAGATTGAATGCTTCAATTGTCAAAGGACTGGTCACTTTGCAAGGGAATGCAAGTTTGCAAAGTATCAGGCAAATAGAATGATTGAACAACCCAAGGTTGAAAGAAAAGAGGTTCCTATTGCTGAGTTAAAGTCACAGGCTTTGGTGGCTCAATAAAATTTATCAGAAGTTGACTGGAGTAATGAATTTGATGATGAACCAGTAACCTACTCTATGGTTGCATTGGAAGAGGTTGATTGGAGCACAGCTTTTGATGAGGAACCAGGATATGCAGCTTTGGAGTCAAGAGATGATCTAGGAAGCTTTGATTGGAGCATGGAAAGTGAAGAAGAACCTGTTCAGCTTGCTATGATGGCTACTTCACCAAGTTCATCCACTATCTCTGAGGTATGTTCCAAATGTAGTAACTCTTATCAAAAGATGCTTAAGGAATATGAAACTGAAAGAGATAACTATAGAAGGGCTAGGTTTGAGATAGCTGGTTACCAATTGACTTTAGAGTCAATGGAAGCCAAGATAATCACTCATGAGAATAATTAAGTAGCTTGGGCTGAAAAATATGAGCAATAAGATTATCAATTAAAGTTAAGTGAGTGGAAGTTAGGATGTAAAGTCTCTGAATTAGAAAAGGTCACTAAAGAAAGAGATAAGTTGCTAGAAAAACTTGCTGTTTGGAAAGAATCAGGTCTATCACATGTTAGTTTCGTTGAAAAACAGAGAACAACAAACATTAAAACTGGCCTAGGTTATGATAATAGTTCAGAAGTACTTTCAACTAGGATCCAAGACTTAAGTCTTTCTCAGGAGACCTCAACTACTGATGAAGAATTCATAAGCTTAGAGGAAAACACATCTAGTGATGAGGAATCACCTTGTTCAACACCTCCTGAATTTAAGAAAAACAAAGGATATAATGAAGTTCCTCCACCCACAGGTAGTTTTCAACCACCTAGGACAGATGTTTCTTGTTTTGGAGTAGACAATCTAGAATTCAGGAAAAAGCTTAAAGGTCAATCTAATTCAAGTCAATCTAGTCCTGAGTCCTTAAGAGAATCTGTTGAGACACCTAGGGATGGTAATAAGGGTTCTGGGTGTGAAAAAGGCTTTTCAAAACAAGCAGTACTTCCAAAAACTTCTCAAAGTACTGATGATCATTAAGCAGTACCTACAAGGAAATCTTTTCAAAATACTGCTAATTATAGAAAACCTTTTGAGAGTGGATTTGGGAGTATAGGTCCAAAGTTATGCTTTGTATGTTATAGTCCTCATCATTTGATCAAGGACTGTGATTATCATTCAGAATACTTAAGCAAATACCCAAAGACCACATCTGCAAACCATAAGCAAAACGAGAATAAAACAGCTTGGAATGACTCAAATAGGGTTAATTATAGTAATTTCTCAAAATATTTGATACGTGGGGATCGCACCAGGCTTTACCTCTCAAGGGATCTTGAGAAGCTTACAACCCCCACCAGGCAGTGTACCTGATCGTTGTAGTATAGTATAGTGACAAGTACCGGGGGATTGATCGTTCAGCTAGGAATAGTGTCGCTAGGATTAGAAAACCTAAATACTTGTTCTAGAGATGAAGGATGATTATTTTTGTGATTTTTATGTTTTTTAGAAAGCAAATAAATATCTCGGGTTTGAAGGATTTGGGCGGAATTAGTTGCTAGTCAACTAACCCAATACTAAGATGCAATCAAAATAAAATACTAGAAATGAAAATAAACTAAATTAAACTAAGGTTGTGAGCAATAAGTGGAGAAATGTGTTTACTTAGATTTCACTACTCCCTAGATATCTTTTACACGTTAATTACTTGTTATAGTTGCGTGGATGACGGATTGTATTCCTTAATACCATTCATGGGGTGGCGTACTTAACTCCCCAATCCTATGAGTGCCTACTTCACTCCTATGTCGAGCCGGCTAAGAAGCTCCTACCATGGGATCATTAGAATTTACTCATGCATTAAATACAACCAATAAAACCTAGTACACATCGGTTCATGTTTCCTAAGACGTTCAAGCATGTTACCATTTGGAGATCTGCCAGTTTTCTTAAGCCTAACATTGAAATCATTCATCCAATACAACCATAAACAAGTAATCAACACATAATCAACATCTAGGTTTCATTAGATCTAAGCAAACCCAAGATAAATCTAGCCTAGCATGGTGGAATCAAGACAAGCACAAGATATAGACAACCAACACATAGACATATTGATTGAATTAGAAGAACACTTATCTCAATAGCACATGTAAGGGTTCAAGAGCTGAAAACCCTTGAAAAACCTGTAAAATTCGTATATGGTTCGGCCTTAGGGTTTCTCCAAACTTGTTCCTTCTAATGAATGAAAATTAGAAAACTATATATAGAAAATTGAGGCTGACAGCGTCAAGAACAACATTGTGACGCCGTCATCTCGCCGCCAAAAGAATTCTCGGACTGCCTTGATCTACATCTGACGCCGTCACGTATTATAGTTTTCCAGGCCGTCACGTATTTAACTCTTGACGCTCTTCCTTGTGACGCCTTCATTTATGTACTGGGCCGTCATGAAATTTATTCTTGACGCCGTCAAATTGTTACTCTTGACGCCGTCACTCACTGTTCCCAACTTGGAAAATTAAGTCTTTGGCGTTTTCTTCACTTTTATGCTCCAAAAACGTCCGAATTGCTTCCTTTTCCAGATTTCACTCCCAAAGTACCTAAAATCACAAAAGGAACGATTTAGGGCAATATTTGATCAAATAAATTCAATTCCGGGCTTAAATGACCCCTTAAAAGTGGTTCATTTTTCGCCTCATCAATATTATAGGTACCCTCATCAGAAAAGACCATTCTCCAAACCCAGGGTACCTTCAAGAAATACTTCTCAAAGTTCTGGTCAAGCAGTACTTTCTCAAAGTACTGATAGGAATACCCCCAATCAAGGTACTGCTAGCAAAAACTCTAGTGTAAGACCCAGGAGATTCAACTCTTACAAACCTAGAAGGCCTTACAACACAAGAATTGCTAGAACAAAGAACCCAACACCAAAAGTTACAACTAAATGGGTTAAGAAAGAAAGTACTGCTCAGGGTGAAAAAGTACTTTCAGAAAATAAGGGTGAAAAAGGGAGTGTTGATAACAATTCAACACGGGTTTTGGAATCAAAAGCATTAATTCTTGATAGTGCTTTCAAAAATAGTGGTGATTACATACTAAAAGGATTTGAGTATGTTACTCCATAAGGGGAACACAAGTCAGTAATGGCTTGGGTTCCTAATAGAAACTAAGCCTTTTCATTTTTATGCAGGGCAACCTAGCAGAGGAGCTTAAAGATCATCTTATTGTGGATAGTGGTTGCTCTGGAAGCATGACAGGAGAAAAGGAGCTCTTGTCAGATTTTAAGGCTTATTTTGGAGGAAGAGTTGCATTTTGGAATGATCCTGATGGAGGGAGAATCACTGTCAAAAGAACCATTAAGGCTGGATCAATTGATTTTGAGAATGTTAGATATGTGAAGGAGCTGAAATTCAACCTTTTGTCAGTCTCTCAGTTCTGTGACAAGAAGTATCCTGTGTTATTTCTTGACACAGAATGTCTTATTCTCCCCCCTGAGTTTAATTTAAAAGATGAAAACTTGGTGATGCTGAGAGCACCAGGAACCAATGATGTGTATAGCATAGACTTGAAGAATATCAATCCTACTGCAAGAGCAACATGTTTAATTGCAAGGGCAACAATGGAAGAAGCACATCAATGGCAGAGAAGATTAGGGCATGTAAATTTCAAGAACATCAACAAATTGGTCAAAGGAAATTTAGTTAGAGGTTTACCTTCTAAAACATTCAAGAATGATCACTCATGTCTGGCTTGTAAGAAGGGTAAACAACACAAGGCTTCATGTAAAAAGATTGAAGAAAGAACCATTAGAGAACCTTTGGAATTGCTGCATATGGATCTATTTGGACCTGCCACTGTTGTTCGTTTAAATAAGAAGAAGTACTGTTTGGTTATAACAGATGACTGTAGCAGATTTAGCTGGGACTTTTTCTTGGGATTTAAAGGTGAAACTTTTGATGCTATTCATGATCTTATAATAGCACTTGAAAATCAGCTAAGACTCAAGGTTAGATCCATTAGATGTGATAATGGGACTGAATTCAAGAATCAGCTAATGGATGAATTTTGTGCCAAGAAAGGAATTAAGAGAGAGTTTAGTATTGCCAGAACTCCTCAGCAGAATGGAGTTGCAGAAAGGAAGAATAGAACTTTGATAGAAGCAGCAAGGACAATGCTTGCAGATTCCCAATAACCTGTTCCATTTTGGGCTGAAGCTATAAGTGTTGCTTGTTATGTGTTGAATTGAGTAACAGTGACAAAACCTCAGCTGAAGACACCTTATGAGTTACTCGTGGGAAAGAAACCAAACATTAAGTTTATGAAACCTTTTGGACGTCCCCTGACTATTTTGAATATTGTTGATAATTTGGGAAAATTTGATGGTAAGTCAGATGAAGGATACTTATTGGGTTATTGTACCAGTAGCAAAGGATTCAGAGTGTACAACAGGGCTACCAAGAAGGTTCAAGAATGTCTTCATGTTGAATTTCTAAAGGAACAAGAAAATCAAAAAGGTAAAGTTCCTGATTGAATGTTTGATCTTGATTTAATGGCCTCATCCATGAACTATGTACCTGTAAGGGAAGAAAATCAAGTTGTTCACAATGAAGAAGAATCACAATACATTGTTCATGGAGTCAATATAAGGTCTGAAGATGAGTCTAATGATGCACCCAATGATAAGAAGAAAAGTACTTTTGAACCTCAAAGTACTGTTGAACCTCAAAGTACTGTTGATCCACAAAGTACTGTTCAACCAAAGACCACAGTATCTGATGAAGACCAAGCTATCCAAGATGAACTTAATAGGATGCTTCTTCAAGAAACTATTGCTAAGTCCTATGAAGATGATCAAAGGAGAGCTTATAAAGCAGAAAAGAAGAAGGCTAAAGGCACTGACAGTACTTTACCTCAAAGTACTGCTGATCCATTTGAAAGTACTTCTCAAGTCTTAGATACTTCAAATTGGATAAATGCTGATGATTTAACTGATCCAACCATGCCTGCCTTAGAATATACTGATGATGAATTGGAAAAAGAAGGCATTTTCTCAAATTCCAATGAAGACCTTGATTTCAAAAATTTGGAAGATAATCTTGAAGTTTCACCAACTCCTACACTAAGAATTCATAAAGATCATCCTGTCAGTACAATTATTGGACCTTCTACTTCAGGAGTGCTCACAAGAACTAAGGCTAAGAATCTTTCTCAACAACATACTTCTTTACTTAGCTTTATTTACAAGCAGAACAGGGTGGATCACAAGGATCAGCAATTGTGCTTATCTGCTTGCTTTCTGTCTCAAGAAGAACCTAAGACAGTAGCACAAGCATTAGCCAAGGAGAGTTGGGTTGAAGCTATGCAAGAAGAACTCTTACAATTTAAGCTTCAAGAAGTATTGATATTATGTGATTTACCTGATGGTAAGAGACTAATTGGAACAAAATGGGTCTTCAGAGTTAAAAGAGATAAAAGAGAGAATGTCATCAAGAATAAAGCAAGGTTAGTGGCTCAAGGATATAGACAGGAAGAAGGAGTAGACTATAATGAAGTATTTGCTCCTGTGGCAAGGATTGAAGCCATAAGGCTGTTTTTGGCCTTTGCATCATATATGGGCTTTCCTGTATATCAGATGGATGTTAAAAGTGCTTTTCTATATGGCACTATCACAGAGAAGTTTATGTTAAACAACCTCCTGGTTTTGAAGATCCTGCACATCCAAACAAAGTCTACAAGGTTATTAAGGCTCTATATGGCCTTCATCAAGCCCCTATAGCATGGTATGAAAGACTCTCCACTTTTCTATTGCAACATGGTTACAGGAGAGGTGCTATTGATAAAACCTTGTTTATCAAAAGAGATAAAAAGGATATCATGCTTGTCCAAGTGTATGTGGATGATATTATTTTTGGAGCTACAAAGCAGTCAATGGTGAAGGAATTTGAGGATCTTATGCAAAAAGAGTTTCAAATGAGTTCTATAGGTGAACTAACATTCTTTTTAGGCCTTCAAGTTCAACAATAAAGCAGTGGAATTTTCATAAGTCAAGATAAGTATCTTGCAGACATTCTTTAGAGATTCAATTTCACCACTGTCAAGCCAGCATCAACACCTATTGATGCTAACAAACCTTTGGGAAAAGATGAAGATGGAGAAGATATTGATGTTAAACTCTACAGATCTATGATTGGATGTCTAATGTACTTAACAGCATCTAGACCTGACATTACTTTTGCTGTGTGCTTATGTGCAAGACATCAGGTCAAACCCAAGGTTTCACATCTGAATGCTGTCAAGAGGATTTTTAATTACCTTAGGCAACAACCTAAGCTAGGATTATGGTATCCTAGAAAGTCTCCTTTTCATCTAGAAGCTTTCTCAGACAGTGATTATGCTGGTGATAACTATGACAGAAGATCAACAACTGGAGGATGCCAATATCTTGGGAGTAGATTAGTCTCATGGCAATGAAAAAAGCAAACAATTGCAGCAACATCTTCCACAGAAGCAGAATATGTAGCTGCTGCAAGTTGTTGTGCACAAGTACTTTGGTTGCAAAATCAGCTATTGGACTATGGATTCAATTTTAAGAACACTCCTATCAACATTGATAATGAGAGTACAATATGTATTGTGAAGAATCCTGTCTATCACTCCAAGACAAAGCATATTCAGATCATGCATCATTTTATCAGAGATTGTTATGAGCACAGGCTCATAAATGTGGTTAAGGTTCACACAGATGATAATGTAGCAGATTTACTCACAAAAGGCTTTGATGTTTCAAGATTTACCTTTTTAGTAGTGAGTATTGGTATGATAAATAATTAAGCTGCTTTTGAGGGGAGGCATTAGTAGTTAGTCATTATTTGAGGGGAGAAAATCAATTTTATTCCACATCATTCATGTAGTTACATTCAGCATTTAAGAGACAAAGACACAGTCAAGCCAGAGATACATCAACAAAACAAACTACCCAAACCCTAACCAACCTACACCCTACACACCCTACTCCATAGGCCTTTTTCCTTTTCCTTGATAGCTCTGCTTTCCCTTCTAAGCAATCTTTCTCTTGTCATCAAAAGATGATTGCTTCCTTGGGCAAGCCAGGCCAAGCACTTGCTTTGGAGGTCTTTCTGGTCTTGCAGGCTTTCTTTGAGCAGGCCACTTCATGTTCTTTAAGGCAGACTCAAGAGCTTGTATCAAAGCTTGTGGCAATTCACTGGAGAGAGTTGGAGCAGGAGCAGGGACAGACACCTTTTTATTTGGCTTAAGGTTGGTTGAGCTTGATGCACTAGGAGGAAAGTACTCCATCCAGAATCAGAATCAGAGTAGTAGCTAATTTCTGAATCAGAGGAGTCATCAGATGAGATGTATATTAATGGGAAGTGGCTCATGGTGCTGCTAAGGTTTTTTGTGATGAAAGTACCAAGTTTTGATGAAGTTATGTGTTAATCCAAGTTATTTTTATAGGAAAGTAAAATCTTATGGGTTATTTATGATGATCATTAATTTCTACTTGATTTGGTAGCTTTGGGGAGTAAATATGGAAGGTATTAAATGTCTCGGGTTGACGTTCAGAAGATATTTTGGTCAAACAGTCAACATTGTTAGACATTTTGGTGGAAAGTACTTTTGCCAAAGTACTGCTTCGTTAAAGGATGAAAGTACTGCTCCATGATACATGGAAAGTACTGCTTAGAGTTTTATAAGAAGTACTGACGTGTCAGGATACTGTTCCAACGGTCAAAAATATGGGGTAACCAATTTTCGAAAGATATGGGGAAGATAAATTCCAAAAATAATGGTAAAATCATTTATTAACCGTGATTTTTTGTATATTATCCTTCTTTAAGCATATCTTTTTCATCTTTACAAACCCTCATTCATTCATCAATCACAACTAAATTCATCATCGATCATCATCTTCTTTCATTCTTCTTTCAATAACACTTACAATGGCAACCCGTCCCACCATTACCAAACACAATATGATTGCTAACTTGGAGAAGACACAAAAGAATCTTGATTTTCATGGAATCATTGACTTTCTCAGTGGCTCATCCATAAACTATTCACTTTTAATCAATCAAGAAATCATTGGTCCGTGGATACAAGAATTTTGGGCTACGGCTAGGTCTGACTTGGAAGATGGAGAAGATTTTATTAATGCCACAGTTGTAGGGAGGGCTATTCGCATTACTGAAGCAACAATCAGGGAGATCTTGTTGTTTGATGATGAAGAAGGAACTGTTTTGTTTGATAAGCAAGTTGTTTGGGATGCACTTAGGGAGATTAGCTATGAAGGTGCTTTAAACAAGCTTACTTTTCAAAAAGCACTGGTAAGTCCTCATTGGAAATATCTTATCCATGTTTTGCTTCATTGCTTAAGTCCCAAAAGTACTGCTTGGGATCAATTTGGAGATGCAATAGCATCTGCTCTAGTTGGTTTAGCTACCAATCAGCCATTTAATTTTTCTTATATGATTCTTGATGGTATGATTGCACACATCAAAGCTGGTTCACCATTCTTGATGTACCCTAGATTTGTTCAGCTTTTCTTAGAAAACCCACTTGAAGGGATACCAAAACCTCAAGATTATATACCTAATGTTGTGCTTCCACATAAGGTGTTTACATTTATGTCTCACAAGAGTGTTAAGTTTTCTGGTCACAATACACCTTTGAATGCTTATATATTGGAGGTAGCACAAGCTGTTAGGGATGAAGTAGCTGAAGCTAGTGGTTCTGAACATTCTGAACATGCTGAACAATCTGACCACTCTGAGCATTCTGCATCAGCACATACTCTAACACCACCTCTTGCTTCACCTCAGCCTGTTGATTCAAGTGAAAGAACTGCTTCAGTACCTGTTTCAAGGGAAAAGACTGTTTCCAAAGAAAGTACTTCTCAACATCATGTTTCACAAGAAAGTACTTCTCTACAAGGTACTGCTTCTGAGCATGCTACACTACCATCTCCCAATGATTATACTTCCACAGGTGGGTTTCAAACACCTGGAGGAGATGAGGGAGGTAAAGGACCCTGATGCGTAGGGATTGCGCCAGGCTTTACCTCTCAAGGGATCTTGAGAAGCTTACAACCCCCACCAGGCAGTGTACCTGATCGATGTAGTATAGTATAATGACAAGTACCGGGGGATTTATCGTTCAGCTAGGAATAGTGTCGCTAGGATTAGAAAACCTAAATACTAGATCTAGAGATGAGGGATGATTCTTTTTGTATTTTTTATATTTTTTTAGAAAGCAAATTAAAAATCTCGGGTTAAGGGATTTGGGCGGAATTAGTTGCTAGTCAACTAACCTAATACTAAGATGCAATCAAAATAAAATACTAAAAATAAAATTAAACTATATTAAACTAAAGTTGTGAGCAATAAGTGGGAGAAATGTGTTTACATAGATTTCACTACTCCCTAGATATCTTTTACACGTTAATTACTTGTTATAGTTGCGTGGATGACGGATTGTATTCCTTAATACCATTCATGGGGTGGCGTACTTACTTCCCCAATCCTATGAGTACCTACTTCACTCCTATGTCGAGCCTGCAAGAAGCTCCTAACATGGGATCATTAGAATTTACTCATGCATTAAATACAACCAATAAAACCTTGTACACATTGGTTCATGTTTCCTAAGACGTTCAAGCATGTTACCAAATGGAGATCTGCCAGTTTTCTTAAGCCTAACATTGAAATCATTCATCCAATACAACCATAAACAAGTAATCAACACATAATCAACATCTAGGTTTCATTAGATCTAAGCAAACACAAGATAAATCTAGCCTAGCATGTTGAAATCAAGACAAGCACAAGATATAGACAACCAACACATAGACATATTAATTGAATGAAGAGAAGACTTATCTCAATAGCACATGTAAGGATTCAAGGGTTGAAAACCCTTGAAAAACTGTAAAATTCGTTCAAGGTTCGGCCCTAGGGTTTCTCCACACAAGTTCCTCCCTAATGAATGAAAATTAGAAAACTATATATAGATTTTAGGAGGTGACGGCGTCAAGAACAAATGTCTGACGCCGTCATCTCGCCGCCAAATAAATCTTCGGACTGCCTAGATCTATATCTGACGCCGTCATGTAGTCCCTTTTTGCAGGCCGTCACACATTTAACTCTTGACGCTCTACTTGTGACACCTTCATGTTTGTACTGGGTCATCATGGATTTTACTCTTGACGCCATCAGGATTGTCTTCTTGATGCCGTCATACACTGTTTCCAGCATGGAAAATTAAGTCTTTGGCGTTTTCTTCACTTTTATGCTCCAAAAACGTCCGAATTGCTTCCTTTTCCAAATTTCACTCCCAAAGTACCTAAAATCACAAAAGGAACGATTTAGGGCAATATTTGATCAAATAAATTCAATTCCGGGCTTAAATGACCCCCTAAAAGTGGTTCATTTTTCGCCTCATCATATAGCCTTACACTTGAGATTTGCTTGTTCTTAAGCAAATGCGCTTTTATTCTAATCAAAATACAAGTTAGGGGTCATTTAACACTAATATAAAAGTAATTACAACAAATAATCATTCCACCAAAGACCAAAGACAAGCACGGAGGTCATACGCGAGCACCTCACAAATAGTGTTTAGATACTCACGTCTCTCGGGTGTAATAAAGTATACATTACAATATGGAAACGGAAGATATCTCTCACTATCTGTCATAGCAAAATAGATTACCATAGGCTTGGGAAAGGATCAAACCTCCACCACATGGCGTAAGCACCTAGGATAAACTATCAAAGAGGTCTTTTAAAGGGTTGTAACGTTAGGTATAGGGATATGAAATACACGGTTTTGTTGGATATAGACAGTCTTTACTGGTGGTGAGTTAACAATCTTGGTTAATTACATGTACAATATGGCGTTGCTAAGCCAAGACTAGACTCGACTTAAGCTAATAAATGAAAAATAACAAAAACATAAAATAAACATAGAATAAAAAGGGATGGTAGTCCGTATGTTTTTTCTCTTTTTCTTTTTCTATTTTTTTTCTTTTCTTTTTCTTAATTTTTCGATTTTTTTTTTTTTTTTTTTTTTTTTTTTTTTTGCATACACTCTTACCCTACCATCCAAAATAATACATCATAGGGAATGAAAATTCCCCTTACACTTGAATTTTCACATACTTTACAATAAACTAATCTATTGACTCGAATTAAGAAAATCAAAACACTTGGAGTACTTTTAAGATTAACGCATATATGGGGGTAATAATATTATGTTCTTCCCCTTTACTCCATAAAATAAGTACTTTACCCATGAGTCCCAATCGTCCCAAAACAATATGTACAAGGATATGACTCGACTTATTAACCATGTAATCAATTAGATAGTTAACTTAGGGTTTAACAAATAACAATAATGCACTAAAGATGAGTGCATACACGGAAGGCTAAGGCGATTTGAGTGTACATTTAAGTGGGGTGTAAAAAATTCTTCCTTTAAGTAAGATGCTTAAAGTTAGAAACGAAAAGATAGGCTCGGAGGGGTGTACTAGGGGTTTCGTGTACTAAAAATGAGTACAACGCTAAGGTGTGGGAAAAATTAATTGACTTAACTAGCCAAGTAATATGACTTAAATGGTCAAGTAATTATGATACGGGTTTAACACAAGGGTGGTCCTAATGCCTCTTATCATGTAGTAAATCCTACCACACGAATGTAGTCTCACTAGCGATCTCGGGATGCATCACTAACGCAAGTTCTAGAATCTAAATGCTACCGGTACACTCATAAGCACAAATAGTAAATGCTTTTCCTATCAAATCTAAAGGCGAACCTCACATATTTGGGTGGAAAATTTTTCTGAATGATACGGTTACGTGCTAGTCATATAATCTCCTATCCATGAGACGCTTGCTATGGCTAAAGTTTCACTCCTAAATATTGTAAAAAATTTTAAATTTGGCGCTAAAATTACACTAACAAGTATTTCTCATTGTTTTATTACACATCTACTATCAAACAAACAAACTCAAGCAAAAGTGTATCTGTAAGGTATCATCATTTTACCCTCCCCTTACACTTAGGATGAACATTGTCCCCAATGTTCAAGTAAAGAATGTAAAAGTGAAACAGTAAAAAGAATGAAATCAAATACTCCCCTGATTCGCTCGGTATGGATAATAAGGTGGCCAGGTTAGATCTTCCTCCAAGAAAATGAACAATCAAAGCTTCCCTTCTAGAAAAATAAATCATCTTCTTGTCATACATAACCTGTAAATCCTGAGAAAACAGACAAGGCAACCTCGCATAAAATCGGCGGCAATCTACATAAGTTACTAAATCCTAGAAAACAAAATAAGATATAATGCTTGTGGAATGAAGTTTGCAGATTTCCTGGAGATTATAAAACTTAATAATTCAACAAAAGCTTTAAGACTCCGTTAGAAAAACAAAACTGGTAAAATTTCCAGATTTTTACACGTGACGCCGTCAAGAGTAAACTCATGACGCCGTCAGAAGTGACCTGTAGAAATTCTTATGCTAAGTTTCCGGAAAATTTCTGGAAAAACTTGGTTCTACTTCCTGAAAAATCCTGCAAAACTTTATTATGACTCGATACAAGCATTTGACTCTAACAAATACGAATATACATGTTCACTTAATATTGTGGAGAATCATGATCGGTTTGTTTCTTAAAAACATATTTGGGGTTTCCCCTTACACTTATCTTTTGCAAAAATACCTTTGGGTGAAGTTAAGACTAGGCCAAAACAACAAAGTAAAGTATTTCCACTATTTAGTTTAGAAACATGATTTACCAACAATAAAAATAAAGCATGCATACGGAAGCAAATAACAAACAAACAAAATAAAATCACACAAAGCATGGGTTGCCTCCCAAGAAGCGCTTTTCTTTATTTACGAGTCTTGTAGCTAGACTTAAGGTCATGGGTTACTACGTGACCTTATCGTTGGTTTCACTCTCTAGGTTGTCTTCTAAACCAGTTTTGTACTCCAGACCTAGTTGCAAGCATTCTTTGTAGAAACCAAGCATCCTATTCTTCATATACTCTACTCCTCTACGTCTATCCTCATCATTCCTATAATAAGCCGCTTACTTGTGTTCCTTTTCTATATTAGAGAGAAGGCGGTATTGCTCAATCTTGTAGGGCATTTGGTAAGCAATCTCATCATTCTCTTCCTTGAATCTAACTATCCCTAAAGTCGGATCATAACTCATTCTAGTGGCCTCAACAAATGGTTTTCCGAATATTATTTGGCTTAGGCAATCATCTATAACCGGACGAGTGTCTTCCGCTATCATAAAATCGATCTCATAAGTGAAATTACCTATAATCACATGCAATCCCTTCACTCTTCCCACAAAATTACTTATCAAATTCTTATTGGGCATCATCCTAAAATCAAGTTGTTTCTTCATCACCCAATTGTAATAAGTCCTAGTCATGCTGTTTACAGGTAATCTAGGATCGATGTAAGCTTTCCATATATGCATATGCCCGATGTTTCATGGTATGTTGATGTTAGAGGGGTCTCCCATTTTGATAAGGGGTGTGCCAAGGATATATGGTCTCTCGGGACTATCGAACAAATCCTTATGGTATTCCCGTTCTTCCTTGGTGGGCAACTTATCAAAGTACTTTTCTATAGTCTCTACTTCCTCTAACTCCTCTCCCTTATTAACCTCAACTTCCCTACTTTCATCCCTAGTCTCGGTTTCTACTCCAACTTCATCCTTGTCACTTTCTTCTATCTCCTTATCTATTGGCTTAATGGTGACAACATTGACAAAGTGGACATGTTTGGATGATGAGGGATCCTTAATTTGGATTCCGTTATTGGTGTCCCTAGTGTCCTTCCTAGGTGTAGTTAACGCTTGGTTGTTGAGGGCTTTCAACAAGTTGTCTATCTTGTTGGTCATCTCCGTTTGTTGTTGGTTGAATTCGGTTTCGAACCTAGCTATGCGAGCTTCTTGAGATGCCATGAACTTAGACATCAATCCTTCAAGATTGTTGGTACTACCATAGTTGTTAGAAGGATTGTTGTTGAAAGTACGGTTAGAGGGTGGACCGTTTGGTTGGTAACGATTAGGCGGATTGGAAGAATTGGCTTGATTTTGTTTCCACCTAAGGTTTGGGTGATTTTTCCAAGAGGGGTTGTAGGAATCACCGTAAGGGTTTGGCTCGGGTTTGAAAGTGTACCACTTATCTCCCGCTTGGTCGGTACGCAAGGATGCGTAGTCCGCAAAAGCTGTTCCGGGGAGTTCCACACAATCACGAGTGTCGTGGGGACCACTACATAATTCGCATGAAGAAGTGATTTTGTTCACTTGGCTTGAAGGCTTAGGAGCTTCGTAAGATTTCATGAGAAACTTGACTTGTTCCTCAAGTTCCATGATCCTACGGTCGGGAGTGCTAGAGTCATTCGAAGGCAAAGATATTGCCTTGACCATTTTGTTCAAATCACGGGGGTCATTCCAACTTTCGTTGTCATAGAGAGCAAGATCTTCTATGAGTTCCCATGATTGTTCCGCACTTAGATCGCGTAGCTTACCACCGGCCAATTGGTCAATGGCTCGCCTTGTGGAGAGATCGATATAGTCATAAAAGATTTGGACTTGGAGCGAAAGATCTACGCCATGATGAGGGACTTTTTGGAGTAAGTCCTTGAAACGAGTCCATGCTTCATAGAGAGTTTCATTTTGATGTTGTTGGAACATCAAGATGTCATTTCTAAGCTTGGTAGTTCTCCCCGGTGGGAAAAATTGAGCAAGGAAACGAGTGGTGAGATCATCCCATGTGGTGATGGATCCCGCGGGTAAACGCTCAAGCCATGGACTAGCTTGATCACGTAGAGAGAATTGGAATAGGCGTAATCGGGTTGTCTCTCTAGTTGCAACATCTAGGTCTATGGAATCTACGATTTTAAGGAAGTCCTTGAGATGTTGATTTGGATCTTCGGAACGAAGTCCATGGAATGCACATCCGCTTTGCACCAACCGGATGGTGTCGGATCGCAAGGGGGTCACATTGGCTCCGGTGAGCTCAATGGTGTTTCGGTAGCCTTGGTGGCGAGGTCGGGAATTGATGAGGCGAAAAATGAACCACTTTTAGGGGGTCATTTAAGCCCGGAATTGAATTTATTTGATCAAATATTGCCCTAAATCGTTTCTTTTGTGATTTTAGGTACTTTGGGAGTGAAATATGGAAAAGGAAGCAATTCGGACGTTTTTGGAGCATAAAAGTGAAGAGAACGCCAAAGACTTAATTTTCCAAGCTGGGAACAGTGTGTGACGGCGTCAAGATTACTTTCCTGACGGCGTCAAAAGTAAAGATCATGATGACCCAGTACAGAAATGAAGGCGTCACAAAGTAGAGCGTCAAGAGTTAAATGTGTGACGGCCTGCAAAAATGGACTACATGACGGCGTCAAAAGTAGATCAAGGTAGTTCGAGGATTATTTTGGCGGCGAGATGACGGCATCACCCATTTGTTCTTGACGCCGTTAGCCTCTAATATATATATATAGTTTTCTAATTTTCATTCATTAGAGAGGAACAAGTTTGGAGAAATCCTAAGGCCGAACCATATACGTATTTTACAGCTTTATCAAGGGTTTTCAGCCCTTGAACCCTTACATGTGCTATTGAGATAAGTATTCTTTTAATACAATCAATATGTCTATGTGTTGGTTGTCTATATCTTGTGCTTGTCTTGATTCCACCATGTTAGGCTATATTTATCTTGTGTTTACTTAGATCTAATGAAACCTAGATGTTGATTATGTGTTGATTACTTGTTTATGGTTGTATTTGATGAATGATTTCAATGTTAGGCTTAAGAAAACTGGCAGATCTCCAAATGGTAACATGCTTGAACATCTTAGGAAACATGAACCGATGTGTACTAGGTTTTATTGGTTGTATTTAATGCATGAGTAAATTCTAATGATCCCATGTTAGGAGCTTCTTGCAGGCTCGACATAGGAGTGAAGTAGGCATTCATAGGATTGGGGAAGTAAGTACGCCACCCCATGAATGGTATTAAGGAATACAATCCGTCATCCACGCAACTATAACAAGTAATTAACGTGTAAAAGATATCTAGGGAGTAGTGAAATCTAAGTAAACACATTTCTCCACTTACTGCTCACAACCTTAGTTTAATTTAGTTTTATTTTCATTTTTAGTATTTTATTTTGATTGCATCTTTAGTATTGGGTTAGTTGACTAGCAACTAATTCCGCCCAAATCTTTCAAACCCGAGATATTTACTTGCTTTCTAAAAAATATAAAAATACAAAAAGAATCATCTCTCATCTCTAGAACTAGTATTTAGGTTTTCTAATCCTAGCGACACTATTCCTAGCTGAACGATCAATCCCCCGGTACTTGTCACTATACTATACTACAACGATCAGGTACACTGCCTGGTGGGGGTTGTAAGCTTCTCGAGATCCCTCGAGAGGTAAAGCCTGGTGCAATCCCTACGCATCAAGTTTTTGGCGCCGCAGCCCGGGGAATAGTTATTGTCTAGGTTAGAATCTCTTTTTATTAGGTCTACTTGTTAGATTCCTTTCTAGTAAGATTTTATTTTTATTTTTAGGTTCTCTTTATTCTATCTTTTTCTTCGTGCTTTTGTTAGTAAATTAGATTCATTGACTATTCCGTTGACCATTATGGAAAACGCGAATGCACCCCTTTCCCCTAGAGAAGTGGCTGTGTTACGTGAACAAATTGAGAGCGAGATTAGAGAACTTAGGGAGCTTAATAGGTTGATTAAGGTTGAGCTCGACCATGTATTTAGTGACCTAGCGACCGTCTTGTATTCAAATGAGGACTTAGGGCCTAATGATTTTGTGAATGTTGTTGAGGAACTAGAAAAGGGGGAAGTAGATCCGAAGCTAAATGATTACTTTAATCTATACCCCACTAAGGAGGAGATTTCATATTATAATAATCTTATTGATGACCCTCGATCTCCTTTTACTAGAATCGAACCTAAGATAAAGAGAGGCGATCCTAAGAATGCTAAGATACCATGTATGATTGGGTATAAACACGTTGACAATGCTTACATTGACTTCAAATCCCCAATCAACATTATGTCCTCAAGTGTTTATAATGATATAGTGAAAACAAGACTTGAACCTAGAAGAGATCCCAAATACCCAGGTGGAATTTGTAACTTTGTCGGGAGAGTTAAAGGTCTACATGTCTTTGTTGGGAATTTCACTTTTGTCACCGACTTTATGATTGTGGAAGATCTTGCTAATGTTATTGATTGTCGATTGTCCAATGTTGTGTTTGGTAAACCGTTTGTTGAGGAGTCCAAGTTAGAGTATGATGAGATAGAAGGGACAATCCGATTTGCAAGTAACACCGATAGAATCACTTATAGGATGCCTAATAGAATGAAAGAATTTCGCTTTATATCCCGATTTGATAAGGATAACGTTGGTGCTTTTGAGGACATCAATGAAGAGGATAAAAAAAAGGGCATGGATTATGTATGGGAAAAGAGGAGTATTTTCTACAAAGATTGCTTGGCTCTAGGACCAAAGTATAAAGTCGATAAGGAATTTGCCCATAGGAATATAGGAGCGATTGAGAAAAAGGTGATTGGTTTCTACAAAGAACATTTACAATCGGAGAGTGGAACCAACGATGAGGTCACGTAGTAACTCATGACCTTGAGTCTAGCTACAAGACTCGTAAATAAAGAAAAGCGCTTCTTGGGAGGCAACCCATGCTTTGTGTGATTTTATTTTGTTTGTTTGTTATTTGCTTCCGTATGCATGCTTTATTTTTATTGTTGGTAGATCATGTTTCTAAACTAAAAAGTGGAAATACTTTACTTTGTTGTTTTGGCCTAGTCTTAACTCCACCTAAAGGTATTTTTGCAAAAGATAAGTGTAAGAGGAAACCCCAAATATGTTTTTAAGAAACAAACCGATCATGATTCTCCACAATATTAAGTGAACATGTATATTCGTATTTGTTGGAGTCAAATGCTTGTATCGAGTCATAATGAAGTTTTGCAGGATTTTCCAGGAAGTAGGACCAAGTTTTTCCAGAAATTTTACGGAAACTTATCATAAAAATTTCTGCGGGTCACTTCTGACGGCGTCATGAGCTTGCTCTTGACAGCGTCACGTGGAAAAATCTGGAAATTTTACCAGTTTTGTTTTTCTAACGGAGTCTTAAAGTTTTTGCTGAATTATTAAGTTTTATAATCTCCAGGAAATCTGCAAATTTGATTCCACAAGCATTATATCTTATTTTGTTTTCTAGGATTTAGTAACTTATGTAGGTTGCCGCCGATTTTATGCGAGGTTATCTTGTTTGTTTTCTCAGGATTTGCAGGTTATGTATGACAAGAAGATGATTTATATTCTGGAAGGGAAGCTTTGATTGTTCATTTTCTTGGAGGAAGATCTAACCTGGCCACCTTATTATCCATACCGAGCGAATCAGGGGAGTATTTGATTTCATTTGTTTTACTTATTTCTCTTTTACATTCTTTACTTGAACATTGGTGACAATGTTCATCTTAAGTGTAAGGGGAGGGTAAAATGATGATACCTTACAAATACACTTTCGCTTGAGTTTGTTTGTTTAATGGTAGATGTGTAATAAAACTATGAGAAATACTTGTTAGTGCGATTTTAGCGCCAAATTTAAATTTTTTTACAACATTTAGGAGTGAAACTTTAGCCATAGCAAGCGTCTCATGGATAGGAGATTATATGACTAGCACATAACCGTACTTTCAGAAAAATTTTCCACCCAAATATGTGAGGTTCGCCTTTAGATTTGATAGGAAAAGCATTTACTATTAGTGCTTATGAGTGTACCGGTAGCATTTAGATTCTAGAACTTGCGTTAGTGATGCATCCCGAGACCGCTAGTGAGACTACATTCGTGTGGTAGGATTTACTACATGATAAGAGGCATTAGGATCACCCTTGTGTTAAACCCGTATCATGATTACTTGACCATTTAAGTCATATTACTTGGCTAGTTAAGTCAACTAATTTTTCCCACACCTTAGCGTTGTACTCATTTTTAGTACACGAAACCCCTAGTACACCCCTCCGAGCCTATCTTTTCGTTTATAACTTTAAGCATTTTACTTAAAGGAAGAATTTGTTACACCCCACTTAAATGGACACCCAAATCGCCTTAGCCTTCCGTGTATGCACTCATCTTTAGTGCATTATTGTTATTTGTTTAAACCCTAAGTTAATTATCTAATTGATTACATGGTTGCTAAGTTGAGTCATATCCTTGTACATATTGTTTTGGGACTATTGAGACTCATGGGTAAAGTACTTATTTTTTGGAGTAATGGGGAAGAACATCATTTATTACCCCCATATGTACGTTAATCTTAAAAGTACTCAAAGTGTTTTGATTTTCTTAATTCAAGTCATTAGATTAGTTTATTGTAAAGTATGTAAAAATTCAAGTGTAAGGGGAATTTACATTCCCTATGATATATTATTTTGGATGGTAGGGTAAGAGTGTATGCAAAAAAAAAAAAAAAAAAAAAAAAAAAAAAAAAAAAAAATCGAAAAAATAAGAAAAAGAAAAAAAAAATAGAAAAAGAAAAGAGAAAAAACATACGGACTACCATCCCGTTTCATTCTATGTTCATTTTATGTTTTTGGTTATTTTTCATTTATTAGCTTAAGTCGAGTCTAGTCTTGGCTTAGCAACGCCATATTATACATGTAATTAACTAAGATTGTTAGCTCGCCACCAGTAAAGACTGCCTATATCCAACAAAACCGTGTATTTCATTTCCCTACACCTAACGTTACAACCCTTTGAAAGACCTCTTTGATAGTTTATCCTAGGTGCTTACGCCATGTGGTGGAGGTTTGATCCTTTCCCAAGCCTATGGTAATCTATTTTGCTATGACAGGTAGTGAGAGATATCTTCCGTTTCCATATTGTAATTTACACTTTATTACACCCGAGAGATATGGGTATCTAAACACTATTTGTGAGGTGCTAGTATATGACCTTCGTGCTTGTCTTTGGTCTTAAATGGAACGATTATTTGTTGTAATTACTTTTATATTAGTGTTAAATGACCCCTAACTTGTATTTTGACTAGAATAAAAGCGCATTTGCTTGAGGACAAGCAAATCTCAAGTGTAAGGGTATATGATGAGGCGAAAAATGAACCACTTTTAGGGGGTCATTTAAGCTCGGAATTGAATTTATTTGATCAAATATTGCCCTAAATCGTTTATTTTGTGATTTTAGGTACTTTGGGAGTGAAATCTGGAAAAAGAAGCAATTCGGACGTTTTTGGAGCATAAAAGTGAAGAAAACGCCAAAGACTTAATTTTCCAAGCTGGGAACAGTGTGTGACGGCGTCAAGAGTACTTTCCTGACGGCGTCAAGAGTAAAGATCATGACGACCCAGTACAGAAATGAAGGCATCACAAAGTAGAGCATCAAGAGTTAAATGTGTGACGGCCTGCAAAAGTGGACTACATGACGGCGTCAAAAGTAGATCAAGGCAGTCCGAGGATTATTTTGGCGGCGAGATGACGGCGTCACCCATTTGTTCTTGATGCCGTCAGCCTCTAATATCTATATATAGTTTTCTAATTTTCATTCATTAGAGAGGAACAAGTTTGGAGAAACCCTAAGGCCGAACCATATACGTATTTTACAGCTTTTTCAAGGGTTTTCGGCCCTTGAACCTTTACATGTGCTATGGAGATAAGTATTCTTTTAATTCAATCAATATGTCTATGTGTTGGTTGTCTATATCTTGTGCTTGTCTTGATTCCACCATGTTAGGCTAGATTTATCTTGTGTTTGCTTAGATCTAATGAAACCTAGATGTTGATTATGTGTTGATTACTTGTTTATGGTTGTATTGGATGAATGATTTCAATGTTAGGCTTAAGAAAACTGGCAGATCTCCAAATGGTAACATGCTTGAACGTCTTAGGAAACATGAACCGATGTGTACTAGGTTTTATTGGTTGTATTTAATGCATGAGTAAATTCTAATGATCCCATGTTAGGAGCTTCTTGCAGGCTTGACATAGGAGTGAAGTAGGCATTCATAGGATTGGGGAAGTAAGTACGCCACCCCATGAATGGTATTAAGAAATACAATCCGTCATCCACGCAACTATAACAAGTAATTAATGTGTAAAAGATATCTAGGGAGTAGTGAAATCTAAGTAAACACATTTCTCCACTTACTGCTCACAACTTTAGTTTAATTTAGTTTTATTTTCATTTTTAGTATTTTATTTTGGTTGCATCTTTAGTATTGGGTTAGTTGACTAGCAACTCATTCCGCCCAAATCCTTCAAACCCGCGATATTTAATTGCTTTCTAAAAGATTTAAAAATACAAAAAGAATCATCTCTCATCTCTAGAACTAGTATTTAGGTTTTCTAATCCTAGCGACACTATTCCTAGCTGAACGATCAATCCCCCGGTACTTGTCACTATACTATACTACAACGATCAGCTACACTGCCTGGTGGGGGTTGTAAGCTTCTCGAGATCCCTCGAGAGGTAAAGCCTGGTGCAATCCCTACGCATCAGGAATACTCTCCTAAGG
The DNA here is from genome assembly GCA_030686995.1 of Artemisia argyi. Lineage (NCBI taxonomy): Eukaryota > Viridiplantae > Streptophyta > Magnoliopsida > Asterales > Asteraceae > Artemisia > Artemisia argyi. The sequence goes on from CM060690.1 coordinate 151,291,198, forward strand.
TTCGGGGCCTAAGAGGTTCTAGTGGTGGGTTTTGTTGTGGTGGGATGACGGGTTCAAAGATGTTCCCATCGTCCATGATGTCGGGTGGTGAAGAGTTACGAACAAAAACACGAAGAAATAAGATAGCCTAAAGAGAACCTAAAAATAAAAATAAAATCTTACTAGAAAGGAATCTAGCAAGTAGACCTAATAAAAAGAGATTCTAACCTAGACAATAACTATTCCCCGGGCCGCGGCGCCAAAAACTTGATGCGTAGGGATTGCACCAGGCTTTACTTCTTAAGGGATCTTGAGAAGCTTACAACCCCCACCAGGCAGTGTACCTGATCGATGTAGTATAGTATAATGACAAGTACCGGGGGATTGATCGTTCAGCTAGGAATAGTGTCGCTAGGATTAGAAAACCTAAATACTAGATCTAGAGATGAGGGATGATTCTTTTTGTATTTTTTATATTTTTTTAGAAAGCAAATTAAAAATCTCGGGTTGAAGGATTTGGGCGGAATTAGTTGCTAGTCAACTAACGCAATACTAAGATGCAATCAAAATAAAATACTAAAAATGAAATTAAACTATATTAAACTAAAGTTGTGAGCAATAAGTGGGGGAAATATGTTTACTTAGATTTCACTACTCTCTAGATATCTTGTACATGTTAATTACTTGTTATAGTTGCGTGGATGACGGATTGTATTACTTAATACCATTCATGGGGTGGCGTACTTACTTCCCCAATCCTATGAGTGCCTACTTCACTCCTATGTCGAGCCTGCAAGAAGCTCCTAACATGGGATCATTAGAATTTACTCATGCATTAAATACAACCAATAAAACCTAGTACACATCGGTTCGTGTTTCCTAAGACGTTCAAGCATGTTACCAAATGGAGATCTGCCAGTTTTCTTAAGCCTAACATTGAAATCATTCATCCAATACAACCATAAACAAGTAATCAACACATAATCAACATCTAGGTTTCATTAGATCTAAGCAAACACAAGATAAATCTAGCCTAGCATGTTGAAATCAAGACAAGCACAAGATATAGACAACCAACACATAGACATATTGATTGAATTAAGAAAAGACTTATCTCAATAGCACATGTAAGGATTCAAGGGTTGAAAACCCTTGAAAAACTGTAAAATTCGTTCAAGGTTCGACCCTAGGGTTTCTCCACACAAGTTCCTCCCTAATGAATGAAAATTAGAAAACTATATATAGATTTTAGGAGGTGACGGCGTCAAGAACAAATGTCTGACGCCGTCATCTCGCCGCCAAATAAATCTTCGGACTGCCTAGATCTACATCTGATGCCGTCATGTAGTCCCTTTTTGCAGGCCGTCACACATTTAACTCTTGACGCTCTACTTGTGACGCCTTCATGTTTGTACTGGGTCGTCATGGATTTTACTCTTGACGCCGTCAGGATTGTCTTCTTGACGCCATCATACACTGTTTCCAGCATGGAAAATTAAGTCTTTGGCGTTTTCTTCACTTTTATGCTCCAAAAACGTCCGAATTGCTTCCTTTTCCAGATTTCTCTCCCAAAGTATCTAAAATCACAAAAGGAACGATTTAGGGCAATATTTGATCAAATAAATTCAATTCCGGGCTTAAATGACCCCCTAAAAGTGGTTCATTTTTTGCCTCATCAGACCCATGGATACTTATGCTTTAATAAGGGAGTTCATAAGAATGGAATAGGTTATTAATGCACATGCTGCAAAAATCAAGAGATTAAGGAATAAATTCAGAAGATTAAAGAGATTTGTTTGGCCACTTGTTCAAAATTTTAGACTTTATGTGAAGGAACAGAAGAAATCCAAAAAGAAGAAGTCTAAGTTTCATAAGACAACAAAGAAAGTCTCTAAATCTAAGAGGAGTAAGAAGAAGTCATCATCTTTCAAATTGGGGAGGAATCAGGATGATAATTTGAATGAAGATGATGTTGTGTTTCAATATTCAGAAGATGCTCATCTATGGCATTATCCAGAAGTACCTTTGCACTTTGAGCAAGAGAAACAGACTGATGAAGCTGAGAATACTGTTGAAGAAGAGAATATTGCTATTGAGCAAGATACTGGAGTTCAAGGTGACAATATTCAACATACTGGTGCTCAAAGTACTGATCCTCAAAGTACTGGTGTTCAAAGTACTTGTGTGCAAAGTACTTTGGATCAAGGTAATCAAGGTACTGCTGCAATGAATGTTGATGAAGTTGGACTTTCTACAGCTGGACCTTCTACAACTACTTTTAATGATGAAGCTGGTCCTTCTAATCCAATTCAACAAGAAGAAATCAAGGAGCATACAGCTAGTGATGATGAGACAATAGCTCAGATAATGCTTAATTTGGATAGACCAAGAGGTATAAGTATTTCTGAGCCTGCACAACGAGTCTCAGAATCTTCTTCTGAACCTAAAGAATTAGATCCTAAAGACAAAGGAAAAGGGATCATGAAGGAAACTAAGAAGAAGAAGAAGTTTACTCTAGTACAGCTAAGAGAGTTTGAAATAGCTTAGAATGAAGAGATTGCTAGACAGCAACAAGCTATTTATGATGCTGAATATTAAAAAGAAGACCAATGACTAGAGTACAAGAAAGAAATTGGATGATAAGCTTTTTGAAAGGAAGAGGATATAACAATCTACAAAGGCTAAGATATCCAGAAGTGAAAGCACTATGGGATAGTGTTCAAGAATCAATTAAGAGAGAACTGGATAGTTTTGTACCTATGGATGCTGATAAAGAAAAGAAGTTAGAAGATTTGATGAGAGAACAAGATGAAATAAGAAAGTTAAAAAGAAAGAGAGCTATCCAGGATGATCAATTGTCAAAGAGGCTTAAAATGATTAGATCAGATACAATTGATGAACTGAAGAATTATTTTAGAGTTGTTGATTTTGAAAATTTTAAGAAAACAGAAGACTCTAGAAAGAAGTCTAAGATAATCTCAATCTCTGTGGTTGAATCAATTGAAGGAAATTATCTCATGTTTCACAGAGAGGATGAAAGCTTTACTGTATTCAATATGCTGTGGGATGTACTGCACATGATAGATAGAGAAGATCTATACAATTTATATTTACAAGTGCAGGCTTACTATGATAATATTGAGGCAACTGGAGTGGGATTAATCTTATTGGGAGATTTAATAACCATCTGGGAAACAGAAGAAACAAGTAATGGTACTCTGTGGAATGATCAAGAAAACTGGGAGATAACAAGATGGAGATTCTTTGAGTCATCAGGGGTACATTCACTTGAGATGGAAGATGGTACCATGGTTCATATGTTAGCAGAAAGAATATATCCTCTGATAAGGGATCTTATGCTCAGGATGTTGGATCATGGAATGGAGGTTGAGAATGAAACTGAAGTAGCATTGATGGTGATAAAGCTATTTATAAGATGGACTACTTTAGATGATGATGATATTGCATAAGTACTGGTATGATCTTAATTATATAAATCTTTTTGAATAAAAAGTACTTTTCTCAAAGTACTGCAAGACAAACAGTACTTTATCAAAGTACTGCTTGCTACACAAAACCAGTAAAAGCTTTTTGTAATATAAAATAAAAGTTTTTGAAGCATAAGATGATATCAGTGAAAGGATTTGAAAGTAATACATGGTGTTAGTACTTGTACTACACAACAAATGGTAATCAACTCACCATGTTTAACAGACAAGAAAGAGTTTGACTCATCATGAGGGTACGGCTCTGATGTGATAATCAAATCTGTTTTTAGTTGAAAATTTACTAAAAATTGTATGGTGTTCAACTCACCATATCTGTAAAAGTGAAGAGTTGACTGGCCCACAAGAAAATGGCTTGTGGTAAAGGCTGTGGAAAATCCATTTTATGGTAATTAGTTCACCATGGTTGTAATCAAAGAACTAACTAGTCCAAAAGCAAACGGCTCTTGCTAAAGACTAATCAAATCCGTTGATAGCTGATGATTTGCTAAAAATCATATGGTTATCAATGTACCATGGTTGTTCTAAACTAAATATTGGCTACTCCAAAGTTAATGGCTTTGGTAAAGAGACATCAAAATCAATTAAAATACAATGATTCACCTCTCACAGAAGTTTACACATCTGGAAGTGATGAGAATAGTATGAAACTTTATAGATTTGATGTACACTTTGTTAAAATACTGCTGAGTTGTTGTGAAGATATCATCTGAAGCTGATAAAGAGCACTTTGACATACAAGATAGATAAGAGATAAAGATACAATTTTCCTTGATGATAAAGATGTTGAAGATCAAAGATAACAAAGAAACTTGAAATCAAGCAAGTAGAGTTCAAGTTAGGGGAGGATTGTTGGGATATGAAGATCAAAGTACTTCTGGAAGATCAAAGTACTGCTATGTTAAAGTACTGCTCAATAGTTAAAGTGCTATTCAAGGTCAAAGTACTGCTCGTGATTGAAGATTACTTAAAGTACTTTTAACAACAAGGACTAATATGCAATATTGTTTAAGGATTATTATGTAATATTATAAGAATGTTCTAGAATTAGTTAGGGATAGTTTACTTGTCGTTCAAGTAATTATTGTAAACTGATTTAAGGTTTTCCTTATGCCTATAAAAGGAGCATTAGGATGGTATTAGACGTATGAGTTTTAGAGTTTCACAATACGATTTCTAGAAAACGATATTAGATAAGTTAGGGATTGTTAGTGAATCTGTGTTTAGAGAAGCAGGTTCAAAGTTGGTTTTAATATAATTTAAAGTTCTTCTTAGCTTTGTGTTAGTAGATTCCGCATACTTTACAAAGTAATATCAGTGTTTCATTATTAATTATTTTGAGTTATTCAAGA